>CM042194.1:20760833-20786711 GCA_023539305.1 Ilex asprella
AACAAATGTGATTGGAATAGGTTCAAGTAGCTTTGCTCTAGATTTAGTAATGCACTAACATAAGAAACAAAGGTTTGTGATTATTCCATATTAAGGGTTTTTTTTTTTTTGGTCATCACATGCATTTTAAAAGAAAAAAATAGTTCAATGATCTTTGCATGACATGTGATTTGAAAGATAACATGGGAAACAATTTCAATTGAAGCACTATATACAAAAAGTGTTTATTATATATTGAATGAGTCATCATTAACAACATTACATTTTAGGATATTAAATCTTCCATCAACCTTTGCACTGAAATAAGCTAAAGTCGAAAATTACTTGTCTTCTTGTTCTGTTGGTTTTGTAGTTGCAAATTATGAGTTTCCATAAACCAAACAGAGTAATAGATGAAGACTATCCTCTTTTATTGTTGCATTTTTCAGACTTCCAAGTGCTAAAAAAATTCACCATGGTTACTATTATGGAAGTTAAAAGATGAAATCCAGAACAATGTATTTGCATAAAAAAATTATTTTTAATATTAATTCAAATAGTATTTTTTGAGAATTTTTTATAAAATGTGATTCTTGATCTATTGAATATAAGGTTCACCGAGTCCGGGGATTTTATGAAAAGTAACCCCAAGAGTTTAATATGCACATTTCATATTCAAAATGGTTCACATGCAACGCACGTGTGCACTTACTAGTATAAGAAAATGCGGGGTGTTACATTAATAATTTATAGATGACTATTTTTTATTGGTATAACATAGATAATTTTTATTTTCGGTAGCGCCTTTATAATCTAGTTTTATAATTTTTAATGTGTTAGATAATATATTTTAGGTATATAATGCATGGACATTGTTGTTTACATTTTATACAATTTTTGATATTTTTTTCAATTTTTTTTAGGACTTCTATCTAGTATTTTGAGCGTATCGATCAATACCGTATCGCGACACTGTGACCGATGTATATCAGTGTCAATCGAGTTGATGGCCGATACTGCGACTTTGAACCATGGTTATATACAGAAACCGTTAATTAAATATTATGATAATTAACGAAAGTTTTATATGAAAGATATATATTCTGATAGTTATATATGGTAGCTTGATGTACAAATAAATCGTTGGTCTATTAAGTCAAAATCATATCATAAAATTTCCTTAACAATTCAAAATTTTCTTAACATTAGAGTTACTATAGTGACACTAATGTTACTATAGTGACACGAATGTTACTACAGTGACCCAAATGAGATTGTTTTCCTTAAAATACTCCTTAGCCAAAATGAAGAATTTCACCATTTCAACTACTAACACAAACCCAACCTAATTTCAATTTTACTCTTCAAGTTTACTGTGGAATCCATTAACAAAGTTATAGTTGAATATTTGCATTCAAAACATCTTCACAACCTTGGGATTCAGAAATAGAGTTAAGATATGTGATTTTACATGAAAGTTGATGTTCATTGTTGAGTTTTAAAAAACTTCTACACAATATATAGTTCAAATTGTCTGTTTTTTTTTTTTTTGCATTCCTAATTTAAAAATTGAGATTTATTATTACTAAATTAAAGTATTATATAATTTAATTTTGTGTTTTCTTTGTTGTTCAAGACATTCGAAATACCTTAGTTGTGTGTCTGTGAAATAAATCATGTTACTATGTGATAATTGAAAAAGGATTCCAGAATTTCGATGTCTTGATGTTCTTGATTGGTGTTGAGTGTCTTAATTTAACTGTCAATGACTTGTTACTACTAGAAATTTTGTAAATTTTCAATTTGTGGATCGTATTTTCACTATAATCTTTCGAAAATTGATGTCACTATGAAAACCCTATTATCTTGTATTTTTGTAAAAGTCAATGTGTTACTGAGCACAAATATTCGATGTTATTGTGAAAATTAAATATGTATGTTACATAATATACGTCTAAAAGTTTGCAATTAGTAGTGTAAGTGAAAATTGAGGTTGGGTTTGTGTTATTATTCGAAATGGTGAAATTCTTCATTTTGAGTATTGAGTATTTTAAGGAAAATTAGTGTCACTATAGTAACACTAATGTCAAGGAAATTTTGAATTGTTAAAGAAATTTTATGATCTGATTTTGACTTAATAGACCAACGATTTATTCGCACATCTAACTTACATATATAACTATCATAATATATGACTTCCATTAATTATTATAATATTTAAGAAACGGTTTCCATATATAACTCAATTAAGGGTTTCCATATATACCTCAATAATCTAACCTGTGTGAAGGAGACTGTAAATCAAACATCGATTATTGCTTTTCCAAAGGGTAGGGATACAATAGTAAACTTGACAAAATATGGACTTAAAACAAAATAAGTTTTCTTATTGGACTTATCTCCAAATCTATATAATAAAGTAGTTAGATTTCTTTATCTTTAACTTTCGCGACTTAGATCGCTTCACAGTTATTGATCTGACGGTTCTCATACCAAGTTTTTCTAAAACTCCAATCTCTTATCTAACTCTCCCTATATCTATCTTTATACTCTCTTTCTTCCTCTCATATTATTATTTTATTTTCTTCATAAAACATATGAAACTATATATTATACAATTATTTATTCCATGAAATCTATACTATTATAAAATGTCAACATGTCAACAAAAGTGAAAAAATTTTGTTTGATTATATTAACCCTAATAATATAGTTAATGCCCATGATACCCTTTTAAAGTTAGAATAGAACATTAATGTTATATTATTTGTGATTGTGTCCCTTAAGCTACTATTTTATATTTTTATCTATATCAATATTACTTTTAAATTTTAATCAATATCTTCAAAAACTTTTGAATTCTTTTTCCATAATTAAAATTTTAAGTAAAGACAATGCAATCTATATCTATCTATATCTATATACTACTTCTAAAAACACATTGCAAAAAAAAAAAAATCTATACTATAAAGACAATCATATACTATTTTCTAATTTAACTCTTAAATCATTCCTATTCTAGGAATAAATATTAAATTATAAGTGTAATTAATAAATCTATATCTATATCTCTTATCTAGATCAAAACTTTTAATTGACTATTAACAACATTATTGCTACATATCTATCTATTTATTTGTCAGTTTAGTTTATTTCATTCATGTTGCAATTTTTTTACTTATTTTATAAATCTACTTTTTAAGTCCATGTAACATTGCTCATTTTATAAAAAGCTATTGAATTCATTAATCTATCTATACTATACTATTGATAAAAGACAGTTAAGTGAATTTTTTTTGATTAATTATTATATCTCTATGAAAAAGATTAAACACCTAGCACTAGCCTTGTTTAACTTAGTCATGAATTCATTGTTATTGTGTAATTGTAATGTGTAGAAACTCTAGACTGTTTGGCTGCTAACGTTTCACATTCTCTCATCTCAAAAATCTTTCGACAATCTCGCAAAAAAAGGACGAAGCCCAATCCATTCGTCTTCTTGATAATCAAAATAGGTTTTAGAATAAGAAGAGTTACGATGATTTTCATCGATTATCTTATAGCTATTATTACTAGCTTTAGAATCCCATCTACCTTGTTGCATTACTGAGTAAGAAAGGCCCGACAATCCGGGCAAGAAATTATTGATGTTGATGAAGCTTTTCTTTACACTTTTTGCATCGATAAATTGCAGACTAACCATTATATATATTCTTTTCTGAAAATTAAAGAAACTATTGATTGTAATTTGTTGTTATTTGTATTATGTAGAATTGGCAATTTAAGATTTTTTGAGAGGTTCTTCAATTGGAGTTTCTCTACCCACAGGCAGTGAAAAACTTTGATTGCCGAGGCTGCGACAGTGGCCACGACAACTAGAGGAAGGAGAATATTCTACACTGTCCGGTTCCTCTATCAGCTAGGCAATGTAAGTTTTCGTATATGATGAATGCTCTTACTGGTTAGAGGCTCTACAAGATTACATTTATTTTTTTAAATCTAGATATTATTGTTATTTAGATTTTGTAAACTACGTAATTCAAAAGGCATGCAAGCGTTGAGATCCATGATAAAAGGCAACTCCTCTCTCTCATGTGTATCTCATGTAACTTAATTGGCAGGACAAGCTTGTTTATTAAACGAAGGGATGCAAAGCATGAGAAACCCAATAGGTGTTTGTAATCTATCTCAGTTGTTTTTCACTATATTCATATGTAAAAATTGTTACTTGATTCTATTATTTTGTACGCCATGCAATGAAATATTTTTTATATTTACAAAAAAGGAAGGCTTAAGATGCAAAATCACAGAGAATAGGAGGTGGAGGATCTCCTGAGGCATTGTTTTCTTGATAGGGACCAACTTGAAAATGATTTTTATAATCAATTATTATTGGGTAGATCCTTATCGAAGAGGATTTCCAGTTTAATTTGTAGAGTTCTCAATAAACTTGGGATTATAATGTTGTGGATTCTTCAACCTCGCCTCTCAATGTTGGTGCGCCACCTTCCAATGCATTCTTACATGTCAGCTTTTGTTATTGGAATTGCTAAGAAGATAAAAGTAAGTTCACAATAATTGTTTGGAGAACGAAGTCTTATTAAAGATTTTATTTATTCCTTCTCTTCTTCATTCTCGCAAGAAAAAACATAAGATAGAGACCTTGCGTCTAAAAGACCATTATTTGCAGCTTATATGGAATACTTAATGCTAAAGTCATTGCTTACAGTAGCTGGATTGAATATACCTTCAAGCATGATGGAAAGGTAATGTTTAAGATAGTCAAGCATCATGGTTGCATGAATTGGATTAGTTTGCTCCTCATAGAAATTTCTGATTAATGTATTTCTCTTATAGAATCAATGCTTCTGGAGCAAAAATCCCATAGCTTGGCCACAAAAACCTTGCTCACTAGACAATTTATTTTTGAGGTAGCGAACTAGACAAGCAATTGAAGGGACACATAAAATGACATTTACGTGGAATTTATTATCTTCTGTTATTTTGATAAATCTCAAGTGTTTTGCACACACAAACAAAATCCTTAGACTACACAATTTTTTGGAGCTTATGGTTGTGGATTTTATATAATTTTATTTTATTAATTTTGACCAATCCTAGCGATGGAGGTGGTTATTATGCAAAAGAACAAAATCTAGTTTTTTTTTTGAATTTATTGAAGTTGTGTTTTTGAAAATTTAAGTTATGTTAGGATGAACGTGTTTTCATTTGTACCCATTAATCTTTCCTTAAGGTATAGAAAACATAAGTTGTGTCAATGATGAAACCACGACCCCAAAAAACATTAATAACTCATGCCTTTCCATGTAGTCGAGAATGTCAGAGTTAGCCATGTTACCTTAGGGGTATTATATGAGCAAGACAGCAAGGAGTTCTATTTTTTTATTGTGATATTGAATGTGTTGAGATGCACAAGTTGGCATTTGAAGTAGCTTTACTTTTTTACTCCCCACATAATCCTTCTCTTCAATATATTAACACCAAATATCACATTGTAAATTAGTAATATGAACCATATCAAATGGTATTTTTTCACCTTCAAAGATTCACAAGGAGCAGAGAACGAAGTGCTTCGAACTTACCATACTACTTTATGCAGTTACTTTCTCATATATGTTGTTTCATATGTTCATTTTTCCTGCGCATCTTGTTGCTAATCCGATATGTGATCTGAAATTATCAAAACCTTGTGCAAATTTCAACTTTTTTGCTTGAATAAATTGTCCTTTAGCACATGTTTTGACTTCAAAATGTAGTCTATGATGATGTCTTTCTTAGATGTTGAAACTTACCAACGAAATTTGTCTGTTTCACTTAATACACTGTCTCCCTTGTGGCGCATTTAATTTCTATTATCCTTAAGCCTATAACTCTGATCAATATAATACATTATAGAATCCTGCCTTTTGTTTAGTCTGTATAAATTGTGATTGTCTAAAGCATTTTCACTTAGGAAAGATTACATGCATACATGTTGTGTCCGTATATTGTGAAAGGAGTAGACTGTTTCACATGTCCCTCTATTCACCATACTTGGTGAGTTGTTTTGAATAAGTAGTATACTCTAAACAATGGTCACATATTAAGGGGATATATAAAATAGAGAATAATCTTGTTCTCTTCTTGTCTTTAAAGTAATATTGAAATCATTTATTATGCCTAGAGCTGTGGCTAGGCATTGTGAATGCTTACCGAGGTTTTTTGGACACAAAAGTATAATGAAGGTAATTGTGGAATAGATGTCATTCAAATTTGGTGCTTTCTGAATCATTATGATTAGGCAAATGAAATAGAACAAAATAACCTAAGGAGGACATGACAAAAGTAAAGCAAAACATGAATCCTCTAATACACACAACATTGTTATATTGATCACCTTTTAGGACTACATAAAACTTAGTATAAGGGTTTAGTATTATAAACCAACTAAAGATCACGGAATACTAAATGGGATCGGAATCCGTGACAAATACACAATGTTGAGAATATTCGAGCATCTATGAGAAGAAGTGCTTTACCAGTCATCAAATTGAGTGGTGTCTCTAGGCAACCAAAGGGGAAGATGCATCATTCAAGCGTGGTTGGATGTGTCTGGATTACTTCCTAGAAAAGAAAAAAAATGAGCTTATCATTTCAAAAATATCACATTGAACAGCAACTATGTGCTGTGAATCCTTACTAATGTTTTTTTTTTCTTTCTGGTAAAAGCTCTTTCCATTGCATGTAGCACCAAGCTTTTACCATATGTTTAATAATTAACTTGTGTCCTTTAACATACTATCTCGTACAGGGATAACAAGTTTTTCCTTGAATTGACAAATGTCTCCTTAAGAGTGATAGCGGAAAGCCATCAATTCAGGGCGCCTCTGCTGAGCATAGGCCATCTTGTTGCTATCTAACAAAAGCTTGGTTCATGTTCAATGAGAAAGCCATGGATGACTGATCTTACAGTGAATTAAAAAAATCATATGGAGGAAGATAGGGAGAAGATAAATTGTGCTCTGATTGTCAAGTAATATCAAAGTTCAAGTGTCAAGTAATACCAAAGTTCAACTGAAATATTCCAATTACATTCCCCTTGAAAATTTCCCAAACTTTTGAATAATGTATATTTGAAAGTTCTACAACAGTATTATATTTCATGTTCAAAATGGTTCACGTGTACACTAACTAGTTAATTCAATGTTTTTATATATCTAATGACATATATTTTGCCAATTATTTCTTAATTTGTAAATAAAACTTAATGTAAATAAAAAATAACACATTTTTCATGATTTGACGATTTTTCTATTTGAGTTTCACATCTTTGCGTGAATTTAGATCTTAAGTGATTTAGGATTGAAATTCTTCTAAAATTCTCATTGACAATAGTTTTTATATAGATTTTTTTGTAATTTTTTTAATGTTTACTCTATTTTTTATAATTTTGATACTAAAGTTTTTAAAATTTTTCAAACTATAATTTTTTCAATTTTTTTTTATCAACTTTTTAATTTACTTTCACGTATTTTCATGTGAACCGTAGATTTTTGAGTTTAGCAAGTGGAGGTGAACAATTCTCTTAAAAAAAAAGTGGGGGTGAACAATTGGTTTAATTTAAGTATGTGTGGTCAAATCTTGACTAAAAAAAATTTATCAAATGATATAGTAAGAGGGAAGACAATATGCTATGAAAAATCTATATTTAAATTTTATGGGTTAAAATACAAATTTTTAAGTTTATACAAAACAAAAAAAAATTATAATTTAAAGTCAATTTCATGATGGTTGAATCAATACCAAATAATATTCAACACGAAATGAACCCTAAATTATAAATTAATATATAATTTTATAAAAAATTGACATTTAATTTTGTCCAATTTATATTCAAATTTGTTGAATTAATATCAAATTAATTTTTATTATTTTTAAATTAATATTAAAATTCATTTAATCAATTTTTTGGGGTTCTAAATTATATCAATTTTTTAGGTACTAAATCAAATCTTAGTTTATTTTATTAAATTTTTAATTTTTTTGGTTACTAAAGTTGGTGAAAAGGTAATTATAAAAATAATAAATTTTTTTAGGATGAAATCATCACTTTCCATTAGGAATATTGGCGGAAGAGAGACAGAGGGAGTTTTTATGTAATAAATTTTAAACTTCAGGGATATCTGTGTTATTTATAAAATATCAGGGTGTGTATATAATATTGTCAAAACTCAAGAGTAGTTCATATTTTTTACCCTATTTTTTAATTAAATCTTAATTTATTATGATGTTATCTTAAAAATTTGAATTATTATATTTCTAATAAAAATAATTGTTGGTAGCCAAAAAATAAATGTGTGAGATTGTGTTTTTTTATATATTTATATGTGGAGAATTGAATATTTAGTAATTAAATTTATAATTTTATTGTGTCTTTGGGGTTGAATGGTGATAGTGGAGATAAATTCGTGAGTTTTATAAATGAGAAAGATTTTGTTGATTTTATTTATTGCTTAAAGATTGTAAATTTAATTGTGTTCGGTTAGTATTTTTTTTTTTGCTTGAGATATTTATTACATGGGGATAGAGTAGATTGAAAATATGATGATTGAGTTTATAATTATATTATGCTATTGGATTCAGTGATGGTAGAGATGATAAATTCATGAATCTTATAAATGAGAAATTTTTTATTAATTATTTAAAGGCTGTAAATTTCAATAGGTTATATTAGTATTTGTTTTTTTTTGAAGGCATTTATATATATGATGTTGTTTTGAATAGTTTTTATATATTTTTTACGATGGTTCTATTAATATAGTGGATATGGTCGGTGATATATTTTAAATAATTTTTTAAAAAATTAATATGAATATTTTTAAGCCATTTTTTTTTAAATTTGAGCAATTGTGTAAAAATTTTTTATTTATTATATAGTACCTTTAGGCATGGATAATGACTAAGTCTATACTCGGACTCGCCTCCAAATTTTCTGCCAAGTTACGCCAGACGGGTTGGAGTCCGGTTTGCAGCTGGTACAAAAGCAAACTAGGCCCAATGGTGAATGGTCCATTAAGTCCGTCTTCGGATCGAACCATAACAAGCTCCGAATATTCATAAGAGTATCCGGATTCGATGACGCTCTATACATGCGCGTGGAGTTAAACATCCCCGGTGTCGAGATGCTTTGTTTTTGCTAATTTTCAGTGTCCAGGGTCACGGGCACGGCTCCTCTGCTGTTGAAGGCTAACAGCACACGGTGCTGTTTAATACAACGGCACCGTTTTTGGCGTAGACCCCCAACAGACTGCCCTCCCAACTTTATTTGCAGTGTCTTCTAATTTTTATTTGCAGTGCTCTCCCAACTTTTATTTTATTTGCAGTGCCCTCCCAACTTTTGCACTGCAACTTTTACACTGGATAGAGTTATTTTTTATTTTATTTTTTATGGAGTGGGTACTTTAATAATAAGGTTTAATTTTTTTCTTCTAATTTATAAGAATAAAATAATATTATTCGTCAATGATTTTAGGGTCTCCCGAATTGTGAACGGTGTCGTGTTGTGTTGTTAGGAGAGTTCGATTTTTTTTTAGTGGGTACTTTAACGACAATGTTTAATTTTTATTTATTTTCTCAACTTACATATTGTTCTTAACATAATAGATATCTATATAATAAGATAACTCGCAAGTTGAATTTATTTCCTACACATTTTTCTCTCAAAAATATTACATTATTCATTTCTATCACATGTCAAATTATTTTAATATTTGATTAATTTATAATTTAATATAATTTTTATTTTAAATATTATTCATACACGATAATATATATATGTTGAGAAAATTTTATTAAATTACTTATTTTAAAAAATTATTATTTAATATAGTGGAATAGATTTTTTTTGGGTGATCGAATTTTAGATTTCTTCGTGTCTTTAGACATGAGTTATAACTAGTCAATAGATAATTGATAACTTGATTACATATAGAAAAACTATATCATTTTTTTTTGTTCAATGAATTTTTATATATCAAGTATGATGTAACATATATACTAATATTATTTTTTTATTTTTTATTTTTGTCTCAACTTACATGTTGTTGTTAAATAAATTAAAAATGAATATCGTGAGAATTCAATTACATAATAAAATGGATATCAATGAATGATTGATAACTTGATTACATATGGAGAAAAATATATCAATGATTTTAATTTGTTTGTGTTCAATAGATATAATAATATTATTTTATTTTTATAAATTAGAAGAAAAAAAATTAAACCTTATTATTTAAGTACCCACTCCCAAAAAAATAAAATAAAAAATAAATCTATCCAGTGTAAAAGTTGCTGTGCAAAAGTTGGGGGTGAACTGCAAATAAAATAAAAGCTGGGATGGCACTGCAAATAAAAGTTGGGAGGCACTGAAAATAAAGTTGGGAGGGCAGTCTGTTGGGGGGTCCACGCCAAAAACGGTGCCGTTGCATTAAACAGCACTGTGTGCTGTTAGCCTTCAGCAGCAGAGGAGCCGTGCCCCCAGGGTCACAGTTAGCAGGTTTAGGGTTTGGGTCTGAGTTTCGATCATCCTTGCTCTCTCTCTCCCCGCTCTCTCTCTCTGACGCCTTCTGGTAACCAACTCTCCCTCGCTTTCGCTTTCGCTCTCGCTCTCTCTCTCTCTCTATATATATATGTGTGTGTGTGTGTGTGTGTGTAGCTGTATTCAATGGCCATGTAAATGTAAGGTATTGTGCAACCGGAGTGATAGCTTCTGTTTCTTTTTCATTTTTTTTTGATACAGTGATAGCTTCTGCATCTTTAATTTTGTATTTTGTTCTGATCGGTTCCATGCATTTGACATTGTGTGATGTTTGTTCTAATCTTTCCCTTCTCTCTCTCTCTCTCTATAAATATATGCTTGTGGCCATGTAAATGTAGATACACAGAATTGATTGTGCAATCAGAATTTAGTGAAAATGAAACCTTTTTTTTCTTCTTTCAAAAGTGTTTTTTTTGTTATAGTGATTGCTTATCAGAAGCAGTATCTTAAGCTTTGTATTTTGTTCTACTCTGTTTCATGCATTTGGTATAATGTCATGTTTGTTAATTAATCTAGAAAAATCTCATGGTTGTCTTTGAATTTGATATCAAGGATATACATCCATCTATAGCTGTTTGCAACTGCTCCAAGGCTTTTTTTGGGGGACCATGTGATACTGAACTCCTTTGCTTTCATTCATATGTAAAGAGCTAAATTCTTCGCTTAAATGCTTGGTATGCAATATATTCGTTTGTTACAGCTTGATTACTCTTTTCATGTTAGCAACCAGTCACCACTATATCGATAAGGATGCCATTGGTACAAATTTCATGTTATACATAGGGACACTTCGAAATAATTATTTGATTTTTGATTAGGTGAATAAATCATAACTTTTTAAAAATTGGAGTTGGGATTAATTAGTATTATGGGTAGTTGTGATTCTTGTGAACTATATATTTCAAATCAATGCCTTTGTTTGACTTTTATGTTACACGAGGATCTCTCTGGTCAACATTTATGTCAATGTGGTTACTACGATGTATACATTTAGATCTAAAAAGCATGGATATAAACATGGGAGACGAATATGACACAATATGAACATTGCCGACATGTTATTTTTTTAAAAAATAGGATGCAAACACATTAGGGGACTAGCTATATATATTATGTTCACGTAGCCTGTAAAATATGGACAGATGGACCTATCACCAGTGGACGCGTGGCATTTTGAAGAACATGTGGCAACGTGACGTGGCGAGATCACTTCTTTTCTTGAGCAACATTGACCTTGCCCTCGAAGCAAGGGCAGTGTTGCAGAAACAAAAAGTGGGCGTGGACAGACAAAGTCCGCCCCTCATTGTGAGGTCTATAGTGCAATGTGACATGGCAATCACAAATCCATCCATGGAGTACATGATCCTTGCCCACTAGACAAGAACAACATCATGAGGTTTAGGGGGCAGCTGATATGGTAAACTCATACCTCTCCTTGATCCTTGCCCAGAGATACAAAAGCACCACCGTGCGCATTGAGGTTAATTTGGCGTGCCGACACAACCCACCTCCCTCGCGTTAGAAAAGAAGATAGAGCAGAGGCATCGTGAGAATTTAGGGGCAAGGTCAGCATGACCTAGTTTGCCTCCTTTGTCGCAGAAGTAAATGTCGACAATTGGGATCATGTGAATAGTGAAGAGTATATCTCTAGCATATCCTCGAGGGGCACTTTTAGAACAAAACCCATAGAGAACACCAAAAACCCATTGAATGCCCCATGGTGGTAAAATCAACTAATAGTACACCATTGCTTAAATTGCCCAACTTTTCAAGAGGAGAAGTCTTCGTCTTGAGATAAGGAAATATGACTATCCTCATGGGAGAATTGAGCAGTGTGGACAGATGAGGATGATTGTCACCTTTGGCATTGGGTAGGGGTTCGAAAGTTTAGTTTGCTTAAATAGGCTTTTTAGTGTATGATTGGGTTGTGCTTGACTGGGATCTGGAGAGACTCTCAAGACAAAATGGGTGAATGGTCTGGATCAACAAATGAGTTGTTGGGACATGTGAATCGACAACTAGAGAACTGAAATTGTGTGATGTTCCTTGAGCAAGCATCATGATGTGTACTCGGAGGGTTTTTGCGAGCAAGAAAGGCTTTGCGGTATGCACGTCCTGGGGGCACCACGACCATGACCCTTCTACGGTTATGATGGTCTGGACTCTTATATCTCGATTGCTTGTTGTAGCCTCAGAGACTGAATTTTCTCCTCGAGGACCTATGTCCTGGTTGTATCTAGGGAATGTGTATCTGCCTAACTAATGCTTGGGACATCTGATGTGCATTGTGCGAGTTTCGTACAAAAGTGGCCGAGGTGGTTGTTGGGTAAAATTTAGTGTCCGGGAACAGTGTTGACTATGTACCAAGGCAGGTAGCCCAACTACGGACTACCTGTGTTATAAATATCTTCAATACTTGGCTTGGATGTTATAAGAGGGAGAATAAATAAAAGGTGGAGAACCCTTTGGGTCTGTTTTTTTTTTTGCCACTATATGAGTTATTTGGTTGGAAATGAATAAAAGAATTTTTGAGGATAAGAGTAAGGAGATTGAAAGTTTTTGGGAGCAGATTTATTTTTTGGCTTATTTTTAGACATCTATGATGAAAGAGTTTAAGGATGCCCCCTCTTTTTTGCATTATATCGAGCTTGACAACTTTGTACGGATAGTTAGTTGTTTTTTGGATTTTTGGTTTTGATATTTTCTGATTAGGTTTATTTGCTTTTTTTGTCTTTGGTTTGGATTTCTTGTCCACCTGTGACATGCCTTTTGTATTTATTTCTTTTCTTTTATATCACTATTTTTCTTGGTTCCTGTAAAATAAAAAATAAAAATAGAGAGAACATCTCTACACTTCTGAGATAGAGATCCGAGGGACGTAGCGCAAGCATTGCCACCCACGTTTGGAGAATTCTTTTGTCCAAAGATTGGTCCGTTCATCAATAGGCCGCTCGAGTTCTCTCAGCCGAAGTTCCCAACCATCTTTCCCGTTTATCTCTTTGTGATGTTTGTACAGGTCGTGTGTGTCAACTCTAGTTTAACTCCCCACCTACAATATATATATATATATATATATATATATATTATCATATAACATTATTTTCCATCAAATTTAGAGTTAAAAATCCATTAGTATTAAGAGATCAACTATCATGTTTTAATTCAAGAGTTCCACTATTTTACATAACTCTATTTATAAATATATCTCAATTCTAGAGATCAATTGAATTTTATCACAATTCCAAAAATTAATTGATCATAAACATCAGTGGTACAATAGTCAATAATTTATACAATCTCAATTTCAAGACTCTCTACATTGTAACCCTTATTTTCGCTAAAAATCATAAAACCCTAATTTCTTAACCGTAACTTTGATCAAATCATTTGCATGTAGATACTATATTCTATTTGTATTTAATTTTGACTTCCATCTCTTTAGGATTACAATAAATATAATAACTTCCTTAGTCATAATGCTACTTAATAAGTTCTAAAAAATTGAAAAAATCTTAAATTGTGTCTTTTGCGTGTTCCTTTCGTGTTGATCGCATGTCCCATGTTTGTTGGTCGTTTGTATACATTTTCAGGGAAAGCATATAAATAAAAAAATTTGGACCCTCGTTTTATTGTGTTTGACACCTATTCGAGCATGTTCATATCCTAGTCATGTCTGATACCAACACTCTATCCAAAATAAGGTGGTTGAGCTTCTTAGAGAAAGATATAGATGAACCAATAAATAGAGCAGTAAGTTCTGCAAACTTATCCCACAACCCTCATCATCCCACTCATTTGCTGTTGTACTTGCATTCTAGTCTCCTTTGTTCTCTTTGGTTCTACATATCTCACATTCATGTATGGCATATTGAGTGCTACTTCTTCACTTGAAAGCTATCTGTTCTCTTTCTGTGTGGTTGGATTGAGATCTTAGACTCCTTCAATGTATTGCTTACATAATTCCAACAAAGAGGGTTCCTCTCTTGCAAATGAAGCTTTGTTGGGTATCAAGGTTTATGTGTGTGTGTGTGTGTGTGTGAGAGAGAGAGAGAGAGAGAGAGAGAGAGTTAAACCACCCTTGTACCCCTTATATATGGTCAAAGTGTGAATCTTTGGACATTGTTTGTCTTCTTACAAAGGGGATATTGTCAAAGAGGGTTAGTTAACAAAACCTTTTTTTATAGTATAAAATTCCAGTTTTGGGTTAACTAGATTTGAATTCTGGAATTGTTTTGTTTTGTTTATTGCAATTTTTTAACTTGTAACACTATGAATCGGGACCATTTTTTTTTTTTTTTGTAGTCTGAGGACCAATTCTAATCCTGAATTATGGCATTATTCTTAATTAACACATCATGCTTTAATTATTAAATAACTCCCAACATTTGATTAACAATAAGTACCTATGTCCTCTGTCGGTTTTCAAGTTCAAGGAAAAGAGCTACTATCCAGTTATTCTTCCAAAGATAGCTCTACATTCTTATCTAAGAACAAGTTTGATTATTGTGTAATTCTGACGGAATTATGCTTTTAAAGTTATAGTGGCAGTAGTAGTACACACTGGATTTTACGTTGTTCATTACACATGTACACCCACAAATGTACAGATACCACTTTTCCCTTCTATATATACCTGCACTGAGCACGTGTAGAGGGTCAAATTGAGACTGATTGAAGTCCCCAATATACACATGCATACATATCACTTTGTCTTTTTGGGACCTAACCTACCCAACACAGCTTTTGATCATTAGTGCTTTTCTGGAACCCTTTTTTTAAGAAAAAGTGATCTTGCTCGTTACTATTTTATGATTTTCTTGTAAAGAAATTGAAACCTTAGTTTTTTTTTTTTTTTCGGTAGCTTCATTCTTATTTTCTGCTCCCAGTTTAGATGTGGTCTTTTTTTTTTTTTCTGTTTTTCAAGAATAAAGGGATATGTAGAGCATGCGTTTATTGCACTCATTACCGTTTCTCCACAAAAAAGGAAGATTAACTGTGCAAAAGAAAACAACCTTTCGAATTAAGCCTAGATCAAACAGTAAGTTCCAAACCTTCTAGATCTTGAGCATGAGCGATGCAGGGTTATCTGCGTTGTTTGCAATGTACATAATGGTTTTTGGCTGCTAATGCTTCCGATGACATAAAGTCATTCGTCTTATTTAATTTAAAGTATCTTGACATCGTTTGATTTTTCATATGCCCTGTACATTTTGAAACTAGTTAGGAGCCTATATGATTGGGTGAGCAGCTCCTAGAGCCATTGCTTTGGCTCACATGATGCCATGCTATTGCTATTTTCCTACTCTATCAATTTGGACCCTTATTTGCTGTTACTATTTTATAAAAAATCAGTGCAAAAGTTTTCTAATATGTTTCATTGTGTATTAGTTTCTTTTTCTTCTATATTTTTTTTATCTGTTTTTGCTCTTTGCCTTTTATGAGTGATTTGGTGTTAGCAACATTTATTTTTGTTCATTTAATGCTAAATCTTGAGTTTGCTGATGTCTTAATGTGTGACCATAGGTTGGCTGTTTATGTTCATGGGAAGATATAATCAGCAAAGCTAGAGATTGTTTTTTGTATATAGCAAAGCTAGAGATTGACTATGTATTCTAAGCGATCTGGTCAAGGGGATGGGCCTGTTTCTAGGCCCGTACGCACGAGCGATAGGCTCCGGAGAAGGCCAAAGCTCTATGGTCGCCCATACTTGTACTATGCTCCAACCATTATACGCCCCAAGAGAAGCAAGACTAAAACAAGGACAGCAGCTTCTCAGATTGCAAAGATGTTGCGTCCTGGTAATCGGCCAGTGCTGACTTCAAATGCAGATGTACGTGATTCTGTTCTGTTTTTATTTGCTTTCCATGCCACATTTAGCATGGGTTAGATCAGTGCAAGTGATTTTTAGTTTTTGTTAGTTGCTTAGTATTCTTTTGCCGATGAAGGCTTCAAAGATTTTTTTACTGCAAATTTACCTCCTTGATTCTTTAATAGTTATAGACCCAATCATTCAATAGTATTGAATTTATATTCTTACATCTGTGGGCAACAATTGTTTTATTGACATTAAAAACAAGAGAAGCTACTTCCTAGGGGAAAAAAAAGAGAGAAACCATAGAAAAGCATGGTAGATTTGCTAATTTTTTTTCCCTGAAATATCATCTTGCTAGGACTAGGAGTATGACCACAAATTAGTGATCTAATTGGGTACAGAGTATGATCACGTGCTATCCCTCCTGTAATGTATGCCTGATTTCAAATGAACAGATCTTTCTAGTTTGTGGTTTTTGCAGCTGTAACCTGAAATAATTTGGTTTTTTAGAATTTTTATTCATTATTTTCTTTATTATCTGTTTGCTCATACATTGATTGCATGCGAGTGGGCTTGTTCAGTTATGGGTGATGTCCATATTAATGGGGGTTCTCCTTTTTGCATTTCAAGTTTTGGATGATGCCGTTTGCAATAAAATTAAGGAGATTGAAAGTCCTAGCCATCCTTTTTGTGTTGCACTTGAACAACTTTTAAGTTATATTTTTTGAGAGATGAGTTTCTAGATTTATTTGTTAGATAAAACATTCAAATGTAGATTCTGTGGTGTCTATTATTTTAAAAAACATGAAAGAGTTTTGAATGACAAGAGAATATAAAGGAAAAAAATCTATGATTTGTAAATAATTGATAAATTGCGGCGTAGTATCGGATGATATGACCTAAAAAAAATGTTGAACGTGACGAGAGATTTAGGTCATACCACAGCGTTGCAGAACTGTATCGGCTGATTCAGTGATGATAAATTGACAAATCAGATACAACTCGGATGACTCGGCTGAGTCGTGCGAAACTCGAGATTTATATGTATCATGTAATAGTATCATTTCGGAAAGTGTCGAGTTGGGTATGATTCGGCTGACTCATATCGATATCTGCCAATAGTTTGACGATTGGAAATAAGTTTTTGGTTCCACAAGTTAGTTAATTTCTATTTTCAAAACTCCGTTTAGATTTCTAAAAATGTATTTTTCCCTGATACTTTTTATTTACATGGTGTTTTCTTTAACAAATTAAGAACTTCTATGATAGGCTTGATTAATCATTTTTCTTCATATGTCAAACTTATATCTATATTAACACTTTTTTGAACTGCTTCATGAGTGGCTTTGGTACAGTCCAAACTGGGCATATATATTAAGCTCTTTGTTGTGCTTGGAATTTAAGCAACATGAGAAAGCCCATTCCTTAGTTCAGTCAATACTTGGGGAAGGTGTGTTGTCAAATGTTAACTCCCGTTAACTGTCATCTCACCCTGCAAATCCTCATATCCTGTATTTAGACATTGCACTATATAATATATATTCCCAAAGTACAGCGAAATAGGACTATTTTTTACCTGACTATGAAGCAAAAGAAAATTTCTAGCCAGATTGTACCTTTGCAAAAGATATGTGATCAATACCGTTGACTAGGAATACCATAAAACAGTGGGAGCTTAGAGTGAGAGAAAGGAAGAAAGACTGTACTAGAAACATGCACAAAATTGTCCTAAAATGTTTGGAACTTGGCAATGGCCCTCTCGATGTGTATTTGCTGCCTGTGAAAGAAAAGGAAAGTGACTTGCAGAGAGAAATGTCAACTGTGGAAGACAATGAGTTGAAACGTAGGACAGAGAGCTAATTAACGTGATAGTTAACTTATATGTTGAAGGAAGATTAAAGGTTAACAAGGATATGATTGGCCTTAATATTAAAAGAATATGAAAGAATTGTTTGAAAATATGCAAAAAGCAGCCGAACAGTCCATAATTACCTATTATTTTAATGTTGTTATTATGACCAAACAAAATAGTAAGGCTATTATAGTAGGTCAATTTTTTTTACTTTTATTGATCACGGCAAATTCTGATTATTTTTTGATTTTGTTTTTTCCTCATTAGATATTACCAGATGTTGCCTTTGTTGATAAAGTTAATGAGACCAATGCACTGACCAACCTCTATGCAGTTGCCTCATCATTACAAGCCCTGATAATTTGTCGTTCCTGGTTTTGTTGCAGTCAGTTGCAACCAACCTTCGGCGTTCTACTAGAAAGAGGAGGATTTCTGTAAATCTCGATGCGTACACAGATAGTTCTGGAACAGAGGACACTGACCTAATGGTGAGGTTTTATACTCTCCCAACTATCCATATTTATAGAGGTCAGTTATTACTGTGGATTCAATGAGTATCAGAGTGTCAACATGGTCAGAATATTGTATAAAGATGATTGTACCTTTGGTGATCTGAAGTTGTGTGTGAATTTGTTTCAGAGACCCAAGTATCGAAGCTCTAGGAATCAGATAGAAAATAGCGCAAGTCAAGATGAGTTATTGCCTCGTCGTGAAGGACTGCGACCTCGTCGTTCAAAAGCAGCTGCAAGAGAGCAGTTAAATCTAGAATCTGACAATGAACAAGGCACTTCTGAGGAGAATGCTGGTCAGGATGAGCACGAAAATGGGAACAATGTTGAGGATGATGATGCCGAGGGTGAGGATGAGGGTGGTGAGGGTGATGGTGAGGATGAAGGTGAGGCCGAAGATGAAGGAGAGGAAGATGGTGATGATGAAGAGGGTGAAGACGAACAGGAAGGTAGAAGGCGATATGATCTCCGTAATCGTGCAGATGTTCGGAGGCTTTCTCTTGACGAGGGTAAGCAAAGACCAAGATCTCCTCGAAGAGTACTGCACCAAGGCATGGGGACAAAGGTTAGCAGGGATGTAAGAAGAGGTGGATCCCGAGTTCATAAACGTCATCGCCTAGCGCGAGTTGAAGATTCTGATGACTCCCTTCTGGTGGATGAGCTGGATGAAGGCCCTCCCATTCCTTGGGGAAGAGGTGGGAGCAGATCTGGACCACCTTGGCTTTTTGGGGGATTAGACATGCATGGCACAGCAGCATGGGGGTTGAATGTTGCTGCTTCTGGTTGGGGTCCTCATAGTGACACATTTGCTAATTTGACTTCTGGGATTCAAACTGCTGGGCCAAGTTCCAAGGGAGGGGCTGATATTCAACCTCTACAAGTTGATGAGAGTGTAAGTTTTAATGACATAGGTGGGCTTTCTGAATATATTGATGCTTTGAAAGAAATGGTTTTCTTTCCATTACTGTATCCGGATTTCTTTGCGAGTTATCACATCACCCCTCCAAGAGGGGTGTTGTTATGTGGTCCCCCTGGCACTGGGAAAACTCTGATTGCAAGAGCATTAGCTTGTGCTGCTTCCAAGGCCGGGCAGAAGGTCAGTTTTTATATGCGAAAGGGTGCTGATGTGCTTAGCAAATGGGTTGGGGAGGCTGAAAGACAGTTGAAACTACTATTTGAAGAAGCTCAGAGGAATCAGCCTTCCATTATCTTCTTTGATGAGATAGATGGACTTGCTCCTGTTAGGTCTAGCAAACAAGAGCAGATTCACAATTCCATTGTTTCAACTTTGCTTGCCTTGATGGATGGTCTTGATTCTCGTGGGCAAGTTGTTTTGATTGGTGCTACCAACAGGATTGATGCCATTGATGGAGCCTTGCGGCGCCCAGGTAGATTTGATCGTGAATTCAATTTTCCTTTGCCTGGCTTTGAGGCACGTGCCGAAATATTAGACATCCACACTCGGAAATGGAAGCAGCCTCCTTCGAAGGAGCTAAAATTAGAGCTTGCAGCCAGTTGCGTGGGATATTGTGGAGCTGATTTAAAGGCTCTGTGTACTGAAGCTGCAATTCGTGCTTTTCGTGAAAAATATCCTCAAGTTTACACCAGTAATGACAAATTCGTAATAGATGTTGACTCAGTAAAGGTGGAAAAATATCACTTTACCGAAGCTATGTTAACGATCACTCCTGCTGCTCACAGAGGCTCGATTGTTCAGTCTCGACCATTGTCATCAGTTGTTGCTCCATGTCTGCAAAGGCATCTTCAGAAAGCCATGAGTATTATATCGGATATTTTCCCTGCTCTTGCAGTTTCATCAGAATTGACCAAGCTTTCCATGCTCTCCAATGGTTCTGCTATTCCTCTTGTGTACAGGCCTCGACTTCTGCTATACGGTGGCGAAGGTGTTGGGCTGGTAACTACCCCGAAACTCCTGATAGATATCAGATGATTGTATTGGAAACTGCAAACTAAGTGTTCTTACTGGTTTCATTTTCCAGGATCATCTTGGGCCTGCAATTTTACATGAATTGGAGAAATTTCCTGTTCATTCTCTTGGGCTTCCCTCTCTTCTTTCTGATCCTAGTGCCAAGACACCTGAGGAGGCATTGGTCCATTTATTTAGCGAAGCAAGGAGAACCACACCTTCGATATTGTATTTGCCTCAATTCCATCTTTGGTGGGAGAATGTGAGTTCATGCATAAATATGTTGATTTATTTGCAGCTTATGCTCATCTCAAGCAATTAGTGATGTTTGCTCAGACTTATAATGTTTATGGTCAATCTACCTTAGAAGAGATTATAGAATCTTTTTATTCTTGTCTTTCTTGATATTAATCTTTTCTGTTTCAGGCACATGAGCAACTTAGGGCTGTTTTGGTGACACTATTAGAAGAATTGCCATCCGACTTTCCCATATTGTTACTTGGAATGTCCTTGGTTCCACTTGTTGAGCTAGATGACAATCCTTTGTCAATATTTCCTGACCGCAATATGTATGTGTTTACCAAATTTGATCTGCATCTCAGGGTTGTTGTCTGTAATCTTTTGGATATTTTGTGTTCCCTATGCTTGCTTTGGCTTCCTTTTCCACCTCTGATATCTCCATGCGTTTCCAAATATTTACTTATATTCCTGTTTGTTATTAAGTTGGTAGGGTTTTTGTTCTTTGATGTGTTGGTAATTATGGTTCATTCCTCGGATTAGTTAATAGCACCTTAAAATGTTATCCATTTTGGATTTTTTAAATGATGTTTTAGGATTTACCCTGCTCTAATGAGAACGTTGAATTGTTAGGATCACATGTTCTTGTGCAGATCTAATGAGGGATTATGGAACCATATTGCTTAGAGTTTCTCTTTCTGGGACACGTATGACTTACTACTTTCATGAGTCTTTGTGATCTTCTTCTTTTAAAGGGTTTTATTGATCAAGCAACCATAAGAATTAGGAATAGAGTATATCGAGCTGATATTTTATGCTGGGGTCACCTTAAGATTAGACCCTCTCTTTTTTTCGCCATACATATTGCTATAAGAATGAAAAATGACACGAGGGCTTATCATCATCAATAACTGGGAGAATCACTTGCCAACCCTAAATATAAGTATGAGATTGGCATGATGGCCACTGATTCTGCATATTCTACTGTTAAATGAATGGTTGAGATTGCATCCTGTTCTGTAACTCTAAGGTGTAATCGCCTCGGTGAATTGCAATTAAATTCTGGAATTACGTTGCAATTCCAGCTCTGTTAGAATGGAAGTTGAATCAGAAGTATAATTTTGTTGATTGGATAGCATAAGATCATAAAGTATATAATTTAAATTATGCAATCATTGTTAATTGGACTATTTGGATGACTAAGAATTGCAATGTTATGGTTCTTGCCCATGTCTCACCAATAAAATATATTTGCGATGACCAGAATGCTTTTTAACAGCAGTTTGAAACAATAAAATACATGGACATTGTGAAAGTAGTAATAAGAAATAAATTTTCCAAAATTTCTGAATCAAAGCAACTGTAAACTAAATTAACAGAATAGGTTTATGGATTTTAAAAATTAAACCAAAAAATTAAAAGTGCAAGAAAAGTAAGGTAATAATAAAGTGAAGAAAATTAATATTAATAAGGTATAAGCTCTTGCTCAAAGCAACGAAGGACTAAAAGAACTTGAAAATGGTGAGATATTAATATAACTTGGAAAAGAGGATCATGTACCAAAAGAAAAGAAATCAATCATAATCAAATTAAGAAAAGAAGATATATATATATATTTTTTTAACAATAAGAAAAGAAGATATTTAAATATTCATAAATTGGATGGAAAGAGGAAATTTGAAGAAAAATCTTTAATTTCTTGAAGAGAATCTGGAGGAGCCAAAACCCCAGAAAATCAAGATCACAGTTGCATGTAAATGCAAACCCTATAAGATGAGAGAATCCTAACAAGGTTGAAAAGAGAAGGAATCAACAGGTTTGAGATAAATGTTGTGTTCTTGTGGAAATTGAAAAGTAAAGATTGCGTCTCCAAATTTCAGGGCTTGAAATTGATGTTGGAGTTTTAGGGGTTTTACATCTTTCATGTTACAGTTTTGAATTTTGATTAAAAATCCAAATAAACCTTTCTAATTTTGGCCGCCAAACCATGTGCAATCGGTGCCCAACAGAATATTCTAGAATTTTTGGAAATTTCCTTGATTCATTGACAAAAACCTGTCTTTTGGGAATAATTTCACTTGTTTTATGAGAAACTCAAAATCAAAATTCAGAAATTGGTAGTGACTTGATAAATAGACTCAAGGTTGGTTTATATACTTGGGCCCACCCCATCAATTGCCAATTGATTTTAAGTTGGATATTCTAATATGGTATCAATGCTTGGTCTTGGTAGTTGCTGGGCTAAGTCTCTCCTCAATTGAATTTCTTGGTCTATTTATATGTTTGTTTCGGTTTAGCTACAGTTTGCTTGTCTGTCTGTTTTAGTTTGGTGTGTTAACTTATGCTTGAGTTTGGATCGCATGTGAGGAAGGCTGTGAAGAGAGCTACCCCACATTGAAAAATTAAGTAGACCTAAGTTTGATTTATGTAGTTAATACACGACTCCAACCATTGCCAGTTGGTCCCAGGTTTGATGCTCTAGCATAATCGAAGCCAAATCTATTCCCCATTGTTCAACATCCACATAATTGTACAAAATTTTGTTTGGCTGGTCAAATATTGTCATGTATATTACAGTGTTGGATATTGTTTAGTTAGGAGTCTTGGACCTCTTGACCTTCAAATCCCAGATGTTTTGAGGTGGCTGTGTATGTATCTAACAATAGTTCAATAGTTTTGTTTAAAATTTAGTTCAAATAACCTTAACATTGTGGGTTCAAACCTTAGGATAACCAATTTCTGCAATACAAATAATGTTCAAAGTCAGGTGTGTACCCAATCTACACCTCCCAGACCTTCATTAATGGGGACTAAATTGAGTGTTATTTTTGGGATTGTATGGCATTTTGATGTTTTTGATTGGATATAATTTTTGTGACGATGACTTTTTGATAGCATTTCTATTTAATACATGTCTCATTTTAAGGTCCCCTTGGGAGTGGCATGTGGTATAAAAAGCTGATGAGAGTTTTGGCGGGAGAGGAATAGGGAGGGAAAAAAGGATTATATGGTGAAATGGAAAATTGTTTCTTTTTCAAGGAACAAATGAGGTCTTATTTGGATTCATTGTTGCTAGAACCAGTGGTGGACCGGGAAAGTTCTAAGTGGAGGGAGAGGGCAAATAGAAAACTATTGATTGGCATTATCAAAACTATTGGGAACAGATTAAAAAATTACTTAAAATGAATGGTGAAAATTTGAAATTATGAGGCCGAGGGGGGACATCTCCCCCAAGGCCATGGTGTCGTTCCATCCTTGGCTAGAAACGTTGCCTTGATGGGGAAGTGGTTATCGAGATTCCCTAATGAACGCGATTCCTTATAGCATGCTTTGATTAAAAGTAAATCTGAGACTCAAGATAATGGATGAGATTCTCCTATGGTGGATCGGGGATTTGCTTGAAGCCCATGTAAATATGATTTTCGATATTTGTTTTTCTGTATAGAACATATGTTGTTGTAAACGGGAAAAAGTCCTTTTTGCAAGGTGTGGAGGGATGATTGTCCTTTTTGTATTCCTTGATTGTATTGTTTGGTTTATGTTGGAAGATTCATCAGTTGAGTCTGACCCATTTGTTTCCTCTTTTAGTATTTAGTTCAGTATGTTTTGTTTTTACTTTTGTGTGTTGGTCTTTCATGGGCAAGTTAGGATTGCATGTGGCGGGAAGTGTTGTAGACATCAGTAGTAAAAGACATCTAAAATTAGTATACGAACTTTATGAACTTCCACTCGTTGCCCATTGGCATAGAGTTGGATGCTTTTGCAGAGGGACTTCCCCATGCTTTTTGACTTGTTTTTTCATAAAGTATGAAAAATTATAAGGGTCAGTTGCTCTATTTAGTGGCATGATGGGGTCGAATCACTTTTATCATCTTTCATTTTTAGTTCATATGAGCTAAGACGGGCTGTAGTGCTCAAGATTGGCTTGTTCATATACTGAGCTGTAGAGAAAAGCTCAAGCTTGGCATGCCAAGCCTATAATAGGAGCCTTAACGAGCTTTAAATAAGCGAAGCTTGGGCTGTTAGGCTTGTTTTGCATCCCTATGGAAGAGTGTTACCATTGCTATTAGTTTAATTCTTTGGGCCATTAAGCAAGCATTTGAAATGTTATCCTATTTGTTTAAGACTAATACGATGTGTAATTCTTGTAAGCAACCATGTTTTTTACACATTGTACTACCATCATATGAGTTTTACTCTTATTGCTATTAGCTTCAATTCTTTGGACCATTGACTGCTTGAAGTAAAGAAGGGACGGAACATCTCTCGTTTTTTGCGGGCCAAGAGAGAGGGAAGAAGTTGCAGCACCACCTCACGAACTTCTTAGTGGCGCAGTACTATAGGCATTTTTGAGTGTGTGGAGGCACGTGTTTTGTTCATATTCTTGCGCATTTAAGAAAGAAATTGTCCAACCACTTATGTCTTTCTTGGCTATGCTCAGTACAAGTACAAATGCTATGATGTGAAATCCAAGACAGTCGATGTAATCCTTGGATGTTCTCTTTAATGGGGTCACTTCGTATCCTACTATCCTATTTGTTTAACATTTATACGACAATTAATTATAGCAAGAAACCGTGTTTGGAACTATCGTGATAGTGTGTTGATTAAAATAGTCTTTGAATGGTCTGAAATAGTCACCTAGAGCTCGGTTTTATCATTCTGATTGTCTATGGGGAGATGTTGCGGTCAACTCAATAAGGGAGAGTGTTACTTTGCTATTGTTCTACTTTGTTATTATGTAGTTTTCCTATTGTGTTCTATTTTCCTAATATTGTAATTGTCTTCAATATCAATCTAATCACATTTGTCAAATCGCGTATCGAAAGGTGTATCGTTTTTAAAAAACAGTGTTTTATATCGTATCATATCGTGTATGGTAAGATACACACAATTTTAAATAATTATTAATAATATATATATATATATATATATATATATATATACCTTTGTAAAAAAGTC
>CM042194.1:20794260-20837788 GCA_023539305.1 Ilex asprella
TGGTGTCTGCCGAGTTGTGGTGTTTCTTATTGCTAGAGCTAAAGCTTTGACTCGACAGAAGTGCTGTTTCTAGTCGACAATGAGAGTTGTGTGTGTGTGTGTGTGAGAGAGAGAGAGAGAGGGAGAGGGACTGAACGAGATGATAACGCTTGGCTTGGAGGAAAAAAAAGGCCTTAGATCAATGCCTAGAAAACAAGCCCAACTTATTTTCAATTTTTTTCTCTCTACTTTTCTATTTTTCCTGGAGAACTAAAAAACAAACTAAACAACTTTCTCCTTGTTTTTAAAATTTTGAGAACAACAAAATATTTTGTAAAACCAAACAAAACAAACCCTTTGTTTTTTTACCAAATTTTATTTAAAAAAAAAAAAAGAAGAATAGCCCGACGCATGTCCACCAAACTAATTTTTAAGCTCAATCAAGGACATTTACTGAAGGTAGCTACGGAAAATAACAATGCACCAACCTTACCATATGGTAAATGTTAAACTCGGATAAATTTAAACTTTTTTCTGAAAAGTGTAAAATGGTAATTTGTCACTATAATGCGTATTTAAAATACTCATGTTCTAAAGCTCGGATGATACAACGGACTTCGCTGTTGGATTTGTATTGCGAAATCTAGTCACCCTGTCGAATTCCGAGATAGTCGAATTTTGTACACTGTTCGAGGCGACTGGGTGGCGGATGACCTCACAAAGGTCCTCAAAAACGAAAATTTTAATTTTTTTTTATAATTGAATAAAATTTCTAATAAATTAATTTGAACTTGAATTGGGATGAAATAAATCATTTCTGGATGAAAACGGACCTAATCGAGCGAATGACACGTGGCGCAACATGAGTCGAGTATTTAAAATTATAAATAAGGATAAATATCTGAAAAATCAGATATTCTTCACCCATTTTCAGCCTTGTTTGGCGGGCCATAGAGAGAGAAGAGAGAAAACTTGGTCTTTAAGCTTTTCTCCGCCGATCTTCCAAGTTTCGTCGCTCGGATTGACTCGGGCCAAGACTTAAAGTTCTTCTCCTCGACGAAGGCTACGCAACCACACCAAAAACAAGAAATTTCACCGAAGATCCAAAGAGGTGATTTTGTGAAATTTAAGGTTTTGGGCTAAGGAGGTGTTAATGAAGTTCTCTACACTTTAAGTGAGGTAGGGTTTTTCCTACTTGGATTCACTTCTACCCTAGAATGCCTATATATATATATAGCTTGTTTATAGTTATGGAAATAAGAAAAAGAGCCTAGAAATGACATAAATGAATTTCTAGCTTGATGTTGATGAATGGAAGTCCTTGAGTACTTTCTTGAGGTTTGATGTTATGTGGGCTATGTTGTGTGATTTCATGACTTGAGTGCTCTTAAGGTGTTTGATTAAATGCCTTGAAAAAAAAAATGACGCTTGATGTGTGTGAACAACATTATGTGATAACATGATTGGTGCATATAAGGTGTTTGATAAAATGTCTTGTATGGATTGAAGTTGTCATTTTGTTGTAATTGAAATAACATGCTTGAGTGAGTTATGTGATAACTTGTGAAAAATATATGCTTATCGATATATTGAGCATAATGATGATTTATGGAACTTATATGCACATGAAATAAAGTTCCATGGAATATGATGATATGCAAGTTAATTTGTTCCTATGACATTCATTACACATGAGACTTGACATTGACAAGAAATGGTTCATTTCATTGCATATGCACGAGACATCGCATCACATAGGTGTGTGTGCATGGTGGTCGTCAACACCATATTTAGTGATTGACGGAAGGCTTGAGAAAGTTAGGCTGAGGGCTTAGCTGAGCCGCTTGGTTGCATGATAAATTGGGTTGGGGTTGTAAGAAGGAACTAGAAGATCCCTCGGGAGAGAGACTCGGCGATTGGAGACGCACTCCGTTGGTATAAGAGCCCATAAAGTGTGTCGGTGTACCCGAAACCGTTGGTGGAAGTCCATGAATTCTGTGTAGGTTAGGTGACCTTTGGTGTAAGTCCATGAACATCCACCCCAAAGAAAGACCTTAGAATTGTAAATGTCATTCGATGCGTAACATGAATGATGGATTCACAAACATTGACACTTGCATGTGTTGAGGAGCCGGGAATGCTCGAGTTGAATTGCATGAGTGAGTTACGTCTCATTTCATGACATAACATGAAGAATTCCAACATTGAATGCATATTCTTGCTTGGAGTGTGATGGATTGTTGAATGTTGCATGTGTGCATTTCATGTCCATCTAGGTGAGGAGTAGCCTCCATAGAAATTATTCTACTGAGCGTGACTCACCCTATACGGGAACACATTCAGGTGCGGGACTTGCTCCGGTGGATGGCTCCCATGTAGAGCATCAAGGGTGAAAGGGGCCGATTTGTGGCTTTATTTTGAGTTTTGGTAAAATATTTATGAAACTTAGTTTTAACATGTAAATTCATGTAAATGACTATAATAGGACTTGTTTGGATCAAGTATTATGTGTGTAATACATGATGTACAAGTTTGGGTTGAAGTTGGAAAGGTTTGAAATGAGTTTGAAATAAAAAATGGTTCAAACAGGCAAAAATAGGCAGTATACCGGTACGCTGCTGTCCAGGGAGTTTGCCGTACCAGTATGCCCAACTCCAGTAGGTTTACCGTGCCGGTACACTTTTCCAAAATTTTGAAATTTTAAATTTTTTTTGTTATGCTTTGGGACTTTGATTTCTTTAGTCCCAATGATACAAATGAGCCTTAATAAGGTATGTACATTAGACCTTAGTTGAATTAAATGATTAAAAAAACATGGATCATATTTGTGGACAAAAATTCAGCTATGAGAATGTTATCGACGTGGCGTTTGGGTTAAGCAATGTCCACGGCTACTTCCGCGGGTTGACGGATTGTCAACGGGTAAATAATGACCCCCGAATTTTGGGACATCACAGTAAAATAAACCACTAAGAAAATTTAGAGCTAAGTGGAGTTCTATTTCATCCTTTGATAGAGTCACACACCTATTTGAATGAAATTGTTAGGTGAAGCTTGTGAACTAAACACCTATTTAAATTCAGTTTGCAGCATTTGTTCCGTTTCCGTCTGGCCTATATTGCTTTCTCATCGCAGTATACCTGAAATCAATCTTTGCCTATTTGATGGAAAGAGAATCGAAGTTGCTTGCATGCTTCTTTGCAGTGTTGTTCTCTATTGCATCTTATCCAGGACTCGATGCTTCGTCTCTTGTTGCTGCTTCAGCGGATGCACTTTGTCTAGGGACCTCTTTGGTGAAAAAGTGAATAAAAAGTTAATTATTTATATTAAAATATGTGTTATTTATCTCTATATCCCTTAATACATGATTATATCTTATTTATTTATTATATATAATGTACACATTAATTTAATACATACAATGATCAAATATACATCTATATTTTTTCCCTTCCTTCCACTTTTTTATCCAAACCCAAAAAAAAAAAAAAAAAATAGTCCTTATTTTCCATCTTTGCTATCAAATACAAAAGGGAAAAAAATGATTCATTCCTTAAAAAATATAAAGTGTATCACTTTTACTTTCCATCCTCCTACTTTTTTTTATGATTTTATCCAACCTACTAAACAAAATATAAATGTAAAAAGTGTAAAATAAACTGTGTATAAGGATTGAATATTATTTCTACCATTATAATTTTCCTTGTGTATCCATTTTTGAACACTGAATATGCTTCACAAATATTGTATGTGTGCAAATATAGTGTGTTTCTGACCATCTCGGTTAGTCCAGATAGCAGCTGGGGCCTTGGCTCCGAATTGGGAGGTCGGAGGTTTGAATCCCAACAGATGAATTGTGTACATGATGGAATAAGATTAGTTCTTATTATGTTTATGATGATGTTAACAAAATTCTTTATGCAGAGAGAAATAATAATCTCGTACATTAGATTATCCTTAAAGATGAATTTTTATACATTCTAATCCTCTATGAAGCAAGAGAGTCAACTACCACAAAGTAACTAAAAGTTGCATGGTCATTATAAACACATCTTTGCTTAGGTTCTCATACATCTATTTCATATTGAGAGGTGAGATTGAACTTAAAGATACAAACATGAAGTTACTATTGGAGATTTTCAATTTACATTTGGTAGAGCAATTTTATTAAGATTTAGTGTATAAACTTTACTAGCACCAAGTTTTTTAGTTGGATGGATAATAGTTATTAACTAGTACCTATACGTATATTATAACCTCTAGATTCTAATACATAGTGAAAAACCACCTTCAATGGATGTAGGTAAAAATCTTTTGTACCATACAAATTTTATGTATTTTTTTGATTTTTTTAATTCTTGATTGTTTATTTCATTGCACATTTGAATGATTGTATTAACGAAACTAGTTGAGTCTAATAAGTCAATAATAGAATGTTTAAGAAAAGCCACAATTCACCCAAAAAGTTAAAAAAAAAAATCTAATTTTTGACTACGATTCAAATTCAAAATATGTGACATCAATTCTATGTTTCAAATTCTTACATAGCTAAATAGCAAGGAAGTTATCTATTGTATATACACTTTCCCATGCACTCCCCCCCCGCGGTGGTCCAAGGGAGGGGGTTGGAATTTCAAGGAAAACAATGTAAGAAAGAGGAACATAAAAGTATTAGGCAGCCACATCCACTTTCTCATTTACATACATGCATTGTTGTCAATCAGCTATTTTGATGGGCCGATAGCTCACGATGAATATACACAATAACAACTCAATGTTTGTTAGCTTTAAAGTTCAGTTTCCCTTCATTATGAAAGCAAGTCCAAGAGTCTGGGCAAAAGTGTGTTTGCAGTAACCATGCTATTTTCAGAATCAACCCTTTTGATGGAGTATTCGGAAACTACTAGGTCTTGCCAGATATAATTTGTAATTTAGCAATCATTTTTGCAGCAGCCGATGTCCTTGCTTCACGAGGATTGGAATGCATGTCACTACACCCTGAAAACTCAAAATCCATCCCTTTCACCGTTACCCTGGCCTGGAATCCACCTGCAGAGGGCAAACTCACTGGAATCAGTTTGACCCTAACAAACAAATCTCAACAAGGTAGAACAATAAAGTTAACCAAATTTGTGGTGACCATCTTCAGACATGGGGTAGTTCAACAAGAGAGCGGGCCAGAACAAAAAGAAATATCAGAAATAGTAATGGCAGCATACAGAGCCCAGTGATGCAAACTGGTAACTTAACCCAAAAACTTTCTTCACGAGGTCAACTATATGGAAGTAACAGCAATTGAAAAGAGAAGACATCACTATTGTTGAAATAATATTTTAATCAATATGCATGGTGGTTGGCTTCTTTCTATAGCTAATGCTTTCGCTGTTTTGTCCTGCTCTAGCTATGGTCATCAAGCATCTTGGTTTAGAATTCATCAAATGATTTTTCGTAGATAGAACAGGAGATATTGGACAATATATTTGTACCAAGGACAAGTTTCACAATTTTTAGAAGTATGCAAATAAGCAGCATAAACATATAAAAAATTGAGCTGTTTATAGTAGCTTGTCCAACATTTATACCAGAATATAAACATGCCAGAAGGCAACCCAAGAAATTGCAACGCAAACATGATAGCTTGAGTTATAGGATTTTCAAAAGGAACATGGTAGAGACTGAAGGTAATAAAGCAGACTGTAGTACCAGGTTGTTTTTAGGATTTTAGAAACTCTTTCAAGCATCCCCTTCCACATGCACGACGTGGACAGCTATCTAATGTCAGTAGTGCATGGTCTATAGAAAACAAATATGCCTAAATATCAACATCAAGTATCAAACTTAAAATATCTACCATCTGATGGGGAGACATGATAAGTTGGTAATATCCAATTGTTCCTACAACAAATATCATCCAGTTCCTGCAGAGAGAACTCTAATGAATTAGTAAGCAGAAAACAAAGAGCACCGTGTAATTCTGAAATCAGATTCCAGAAATACATTACATTTGCACACATAATATAATTGTGAAACATATCTAGTGTTGCAAGATGGGAAATACAAGAGAACAAAATTATGATGGAGTAAATTCTGATCAACACCTTACAGGCTGCTTATTTCCTTCTTTTGTATTTACTCAGGTCATGGCACTTAAGCGCTATGAAACAATTCAAGCATGTGATCTAAGGAAGCTGCACATTTCAGCATGTTTGACATTCAAACAAGATATATGGCGCAATTATTTAGTGGACTTTTAAAACGACCACAACTTAGTTTGATTTGGATCACTTTGAACTTGTAAAAAGTTAAAACATAGATGACTTGGGTAGGATCTATGTAGTGGCACACGTATAGGTTTACATATGTTCACACCTAAAGAACATATGGTCTCATTTATTTGAAGCAAAGCTATCTTCCCCTTTCAGAGGCAAACTGACACTCATCCAATGAAGTTTCTTATTCATTCTTGGACAATTTTTTTGGTCATTATTCTTGGACATGAACAACCACTAAGTTGTACATTTAAAACAGCAAAGTGACTCTTTCAAGGTGCTTTGTGCCATCTTTGTTGACTACATAGGGGAACTGAGAGCACTACGATCATATTGACGTATTTAATAAGATTAAAACATGAAAAGGATATCCAACTCTAATGCCATAACTTTCCTGACATGGGTCTTGCAAAGTGAGGATGGCCTCGGACAATCTCTTCCTCTTTATGTATTGAGGTGAGCCCTGGTCTTCAAAATGTCCATCAGTCCCATTTTGAGTTTTGGATTTACTATTTAGGCATGCATCATTACAACCATCTATGACAGCTTCTATCTGTAAAGCCAAATCATCTTGCCCACCTATTAGAAGTGAAAAAGACAGATTACCTTCCGAAAATTAAAAAAACTGATTGAGATATAAATATTTTCTATTTATTTATTGCTTCCAATGAACCATCATATTCAGGATAGAATGTACAATGGACATGCATGTGATTCCAGGAAAATTGATCATAATCCCATAACTCAATGCCAATGGAATTGGAATCTCTACAAAAAAATCAGTACTAAGTTAACAGATGACAGTTTGAATAGTGAGAAGAATTGAGAAGAAGAACAAGGAACAAACAAATGTTAAATTTCCGGAAATCGACAAATAATAAATTTACCATTCCACTGATTGCTAAAATGCATGTTGTGTTTACATTACACAAATTCCACATTTCTTTGACTGTCCTAATCTTGCAAGGCAACAGAACAGTTTTAAACCACAACTCTTTCATCATTTGACTCTTGTTAGTTACCTCATTTGTTGTTGTGAAAAGAATGCCGATTACTTAGCTCGAGGTGCCACCAAACTGGTTCCATTTAGAGGGTATTCTTACCTTTTTGAGGAAGGTAAGGTTTGTGTGCAGGTTTCTCTTGTTCGTTGGCCTTGACTTTTGGTTTTGTATTCACTAGTAGGATGGATTTCTCATCCTAGTTGTGAAAAAAAAAGCATGGATTTCTCATCCTAGCTGTTTTGAGAAAAAAAGCATGGATTTCTTATCCTAGTTGTGAAAAAAAGAAGCATGGATTTCTCATCCACCCATTATTTCAATGTATAATTATAAGTAACAAATAAGAGGAGGAGGAGTCGCGATCAAGCCACATCCTCCACTAGAAGAATGAAACAAAATAGATATGAGCAATAATCCAAATATGAACACACTCTACTATGATATAGCAGCACAATGTCAGACGCAAGACCCAACCAAAAGATTTTTCAGCTGAGTGAACTGCCAAAGTAGCTGCAGCATTGCCTCTTGTTCTATAATTGTGCTGTTTCAGCCAAGCTGAACAAGCAACAAATTCCGGTGATGGACCTTGCTTAAGTATATGAAATGTGTTCCAAAAAAGACGACATTATGAATGAGCACATCGAAAGAATAATCCAGACTCATGCAACTAGATAACACGAGAATGACAATTATCAACACCTACATCTCTATTTACATTACAGGACATAACTAAATCCTGTCTAGTTGCTAAATGGCTTAAGCAGCACAAGTGGTGTCCTACCTTGGAATTGAGATGGACTTTTAAGGAAAGGTTTTCGGGGAATGCTTTAAAATGACGGATTTTTTAATGGAGGAGATCAAGAGCCACTGATTGCCATAAATAATTGACCTTCTCATCAAAGTCTCCAATAGGTCCACTGCAAGCACTGTGATAAAATTTGGGCCAACTTCACTTTACCCTCTTGTGGTTATACCTTGCACACTACATCCCTAACTTCTAAAAATAGCCACGTAACTTCCACTTTGTTTTTGGACTGAAGTGCACAGTTAGATTTTCCATCCAACTTAACTCAATGCGTGAGCCATGTGTTAGTGTTGTGACTGGGCAAGGGAAACACATTTTAAAATGACAAAAAGGCATACAAATTCTACAATTCGTCTTTATCCATAACGAACAAGCTTGATTATGCAACCCAATTCAATATTTAAGTGAAAACTTTCTATAAAATTAGATTACCATTAGAATTCAACAACTCGACCCAGTACCAAGGACTTAGTATCTCTAGCCGCAGAAGGCCTCTTAGATCATTCCGAAGCCAAGGCTTAGTATCCACAACCACAGATGCAAGAGAAGACCCATTTTCTTCTTCATCTTTTTTTTTTTTAAATAAAAGAAGAAAAATATTATTAAGATTGACAAGAGATAGAAATTTGACAATATGGAGGACAAGATATCCTCGCAAGAAATAAAAAGCTACAAAAGAGAAAACAGCAAGAAGAAAAGAAAAATAACTAATTTAGAGCAGCCTTCCAATCTCTTTGAAGGTTCGACAAAGAGACCCCTCTCAAATTCCCAGCAGGTTTAGTCCACAAAGAGGCAAGAAACACAATTCTGTCCCCAACTAATTGCAACGTAATGTACCGGTTATTGAAGATTCTTGAATTCCTCTCTAACCAGATATTCCAAAGAATCGCCATCAACACACAACTCCACAAAACTTTGGTATCTTTGCTTTTCCCAAACCACAAAATTTGGGTTGCATCATCTCCTCCACAGTAGTTGGACAAACTCATACCTCTCCAAACACATTAAACAAATTATTCAGAATAAATAGACGAGCATTAGACTCTCCATTGATTTGACCAGAAAAAAAAAGACTCCATTGCTCAAACAAGTAGAGCGATTTTCTTCATCATCTTTGGGCTCATCATCAAGCAAGAAAGCTGAATCAGAATTGTTACTATCTGGTTCTTCATCATACTACATATTATGAAATCCCCAGGATTTTTTGAGGTTTGATTGTAAAGGAATTGAGGGATATGACCCATATGATTTGGGATTTTCTGTTTGGGTGAGTTGGGTGGAGAACACCTACTTACAGTTTGGTGTAAATCAACTGAATCTGAATGTAGAGGGTAAACTGGGAATCCATTGAAATGCTAAGAAAGAGAGAGGCGTTTGGAGAGAGAAATTGAAAATCGATATGGGTAGACACATGGTTCAGCACAGATGTGGAGTCCTACTGATGGCATCAAGGTGTGGCAGAATCAAAAAGGTTCTTAGCCACCTGTTTTGTAAACATTACTTTTGTTTACTGGGCCATACAATTCAGTTTCATAATAATTTGAAGTTCATTGCAGAATGCATGGCGTTCTGGTACTATGTTCTCAGTAAAATGAAAGATAACAAAAGAAGAAGAAAGTGGAGGAGCAGGGGTAAGGTCTTTTTAATTGAGCAGTTAATGGTGCACTTTAGTACACAAATGGCTCGTTTGGTTGTCGTATTAGAAATGAACGGATTAAATAAAATAATACATGCTAATACAATACAGATGAATAAAATACAAGATTAAATGGGGTATTAGAATAATATGTAATTTTATCTAGTGTTTGGTATACACAATATAAGCGTTGAATAATAGTTATTTAGTCCAATCCGTTGTTTGATTAGAGAATTATTTGATCATATTAATGTTAAATTAACAAAAATAACCTCAATCAGTGTTTGTTACATTAATGACATTTTGATTTTATCAGTTGAGGGGTTATAATAGTAAATGTGTAAAATAATACGTTTGAGTTAGATTATAATACCACCTCTTTTGGTGGTATTAAAATACCTTCATAATACTGGTCTAACGTATAAAAAATATAAGATAAGTATTCGATTAATATACGTTTTTTAAATTAATACGATATCAAATTTGCTTACCAAACAAAGTATTAGGCCCGATTAAATAAGAAATAGTACAATCCAATATTTAATCCCCTCGTAATACGTCTACCAAACGAGCCCAAAGAAAGTAGGAGCTATGTGGCTATTTTCAAAGGTGGGGGAGGTGATGTGCTAAAGAATCTAACCACAAGGGGGATAAAACCATTTCGACCTCCGATTTTGTTCTGAAATGATATTATTTTTATAGCCACCAACATTGTAAGTTCAAACAACCAGATAGGATCAAATGACTAAATACTACCAAGAATGGTTCAGTTGAAGTGGACCATATCTCCGTTTATGTGACAACCTATGAATAAGCACAATTGCACCCCAAATTCAACATGTTGTGGGTAATGTTTTACGACATTTAGCATTAGAAATGATCTATTTCAGAAGTATTTGGTTGATCCTATCCAAGGATCAAAATTTTGTTTCGGTGAATTACGTCGGTCGCCTAGGAAAGGAAAACATTTTGAAAATATAATGTAAATAAATAAAAAATTGTGGATTTATTTTCAAAATATTCTGAAATATAGGTTGAAATACGTTAAAATATCTCGAAACATTCCGAAACAATAGTGGAAACAAGTTGAAACACCTCAAAACATTTCAAATCACTTAAGTTAATTAATGTACTATTCTTTTATAATTTTTTATAGCCTTATGGTGGAAATCATTTGGAGGATGTTATCCAGAGTTGCAACAACTTGGTATCCGCATCCTTAACTTGACTTGTAGTGCCACAGGATGTGAGAAGAATTGGAGTCCATTTGACCAGGTGTACTCTAAGAGGAGGAATCAATTAGAGCAACAAAAATTAAGTGCATTTTTGTTTGTGAAGTACAATCTTCGATTGGAGTCAAGACACCTAAAGAGAATACTAGAGGGTGATTCCAATGATTATATTTTTCTCTCAGATATGAAATCTAATGATGAGTGGATCACTGAAAATGAAGATGCACTCTTTTCAAATGACACTACTTGAATAAATGTTGGTGAATGTTTTGAGGTTCAAGAAGGGACTAGCTAAAAAAAAAAAGAGAGGTAAATAGTATATAATTAAAATGTAGTGGCTGTTTTGTCTTCTTCTCCTTTACTTTGAATATATTTTTTATATTTTATATTGATTGTTTTGTAGGGCCTAAAAATATTTCTTTAAACAAGAAAAAAAGGAAGCAAATAGTTCAACTTGAAGATGAGGATGAGGATGAGGATGAATAAATACAAGCAGTTGAAGAGGATGAAGGAAGTGAAGACTTGTTGGAATCCGATCACAATGATGATGATGATGATGATGATGCATTTTCAATTGAAATTGAAGATTGAGTTCAAAATGTATGTTAGAAGTTTGGATTAGAAGTCTCTTGGGTGTTAGAAGTTTGAATTAGTGAACCATGGTAAGAACTTTGCATTTTAATATTAGTGAATTATGTTGATGACTTGAATAGTTGGTGAAGTATTAATGAAATGCTATATTTTTATGAGTCGATGGTTTTTTTTCAAAGGTATACAAGGATCAAAATTTCGTTTCCAAACGGTCGAAACATCCGAAACATTTTCGTTTTCAAAGAGACCGAAACGAATCAGCGATGGAATCGAAATTCTAATATTTCGAATTGTTTCATAATGTTTCAAGATGTTTTATAATATTTCAATGCATTTACACATTTGTTTCGTCATATTTCATGATATTTCAAGATAGTTTGATTTATTTCGACAATTGTTTGAAAACCTAATTCTTAAATTTTTTATATTTTTCATTCTGTTTCCGAAACACGTCAAAACGGTGCACCGAAACAAAATTTTGATCCTTGAACATGTATATATTTTATCATTTATTTATTTAAAATTGTGTCGTATCTTATGATCCACGATACAATACACTATTTTTGAAAAACGATATGTCTGCTGATACGCGATTTGATAACTATGTTTGCAACTAACAACATTTTACTTGTAAGCGGAGGAACTATATCCCAAGTACCAGCCTTATCAAGAGCAACCAATTCATTATGCATTGCATTAATTCAATTAGGATCAGCACAAGCTTCTTTATAAGACCGAGGTTCAAAATAAGAATGAAAAGAAATAAGAAAAACACTATAAGAAGGCGAAAAACAAGTATTAGCAAAACTATGTCGCCTAGGTGGATTGCAAGTGTGAAGACGATACTGTCGTTCAGGTTGAGGAGAGTCCATAGGATCAGAGCCGGGCCCGTCAGAGCTGATGCTCACACAATATGGAAGATATAGTTTTTTTTTTAGAATAGACCAAACGAGAAGGAGAGATAACAGAAGGATAAGATAAAGAAGAAGCATCGACTGAAGAAAGAAGATCAGAAACATCACGAGAGGGATAAACTCTTCATTAGACTCATCCAAGGGAAAAAAGGGTCAATACGCACAAGACAAATGACCTGACCTAGAATGCCAAAAATAAAATTGAAAAAAATTATTTTGTAGACAAAAAGAAGAAAACTTGAGAGAACTAGACTCAAAATGAATATGTAAGTGCTCTAGATTGTTTAAGTTACCAGTTTACGCCCAGTCCCAATCTGCTTCTTGGACTTCTGATCGTGAACAACGGAACATCACATCTTGAATCATAGAGATGACTAATCGATAATAGACTAACACAATTGTGGAATATAAATAACATTGGGGATAGAAAGAAAGGAGGACAAAGTGGGAATAACAAATCCAACAGAAGCAATTTGCATCGGAGAACCATTAGATGTAACAATATTTATAGGAGAAAAGGGAGAGACAATTATTAAGAGAAAAAAGATTTGGAGTCATCATATGATGTGAGGAACCTGAATCAAATATCCAAGTAGAAAATGATATACTTGAGATATGTGAACTAATCAAACTTGAATAAATTGTGGACATAGCAAAAGCATGAGATTGATCTATAGTGAAAGTAACAAGCATAAGCGGCAGCTGCTCAATCATCGACTAAATAACACTAGGAGAAATAGTGGCGGGATCAGATATAAAAGTTACCAAAGGGGACTGGAAACCGAAGAGAAGGATCGGTGAGTAGAAACACACCCTTTTTGAAGTTCGAGACAAGAAGCTTTCCAAGTGCCCTTTCTGATAACAAAAGTTGCATTCATCAATCCCAACACGTGATTTTAGTTTTCCAGTAACCTGTGTGAGTTGTGCAGATGGAATAGGCAACAACAGTGTAATGGAGGTAACAAGCACCAAGTGAGAAGAAGTGACCACATGAGCTACCTTAAATGGAGTCTCTTTAGCAATAAGTTCCCAAACAGCTCCATCGACTGTAGGCTGCGGGGTTCGATGAAGAATAGCACCACAAAGAGGCTCAAATTGGCCTCTAAGAGCCATAAGAAATCGGACGAGCCTTTGTTTCTCCCTATAGTGCAAATAACTATCTAGTGCTTGTAAGTTTGATGGTTCCATGAGTGCCAACTGAATCCCAATAAGTAGTCATCTGATTGTAAAATTCTTGAACATACTTATTTCCATGTGTTGCATCTCTAATTTCCATCTCTAACTGGTATTGCTTTGCAAAATTGGATTTCAAATACATGTCTTCCAAATAATTATATACTTTCTCTTTTGTGTCAAATTTCGAATAATTTATACCAATACTAGGTTCCACGGAATTATTTAACCAAGTAAGAACTTGAGCATTCTCCATCTCCCATTTAGCAACAATTTTGTGATAATCTGTTGCTTTAGGATTAAAGGGTTTTATTTTAGAACCCGAAACATAACCTTATTTTCCTCGACCAAGCAAATTTTTTTCCATCACATTAGACCAATAGAAGTAGTTATCTCCATTCAAACGAATACGAATTGTTTGAATCTTATCGTCTAAAATCGACATAATTTGATTGCAAAATATCACTTATCAACAGATGAATAGTAATTGTGAACAGTAAATATGAACAGTATTTGTGAGAGGAGTGCGATCGTGGATGCAACTTTAGGGATTGCGGTTTGATAGGGAATGGGGCTTTGATACCACAAAAGTTTTATTTGTTGTAAATAATACTCTCTCTCAAGTCAATAAACTAGATTACAAGAATATATATATAGCCCAAGAAAATCAGAAAAACCCTAGACTACCCAAAAGACAAATATAACCCTATTATAAAAAGTTATGTACACTCTCACAACCTCAACCAACAAGGATAGTGTTTTCTAGATCTCTAAATCTGTAGGGATATCAAGAACTACTTAGGTACCGGAATAAAGTGACATTGAACAAGTTATTTTGTGATCCTTTCTGCCATGGAAAGAGTAACCTGGCTAAACATCTTACTATTGCTAGTCCGAAAATATTGATGGTGCTTAATCCAATATATCAAAATCATAATGTTTTTAAAAGAAATCTCTCTCTCTCTCTTTCTCTCTCCCCCCCTTCTTCCTCCCTTTCTTTTGGTTCATGGAACTAGATCATTTGTTGATTTATTTTGGTCTATCTGATAAGTTTGAGAAAATTATGATTTGGCGAAAACTACAAGACTGGACAAATTTCACAGCTCTGATCCAGGATAGAAACCTGAAATCTGAATTTTCTCACTATAAGCATCATGCCCAGGTGCATTCTACCAGCACCACAAGTGTACAAGCCTTAAGCACATTCACCACTTTGACTCGGCTAATGCTAATCAAAGCAAAATTGAATTCGTATTTTTAATTGACATTTAATCTAATCACGTGACTTAATGAAATAACTGAAAATAGAAGTACAAGAAAGCTAAAAAAAATCATACCATCTAAGATTGTCCGGATATTCTTATCCCAAATAGCGATCTCATCTTTTAGATTCCGAAGCTGATGAGCCTGCAAACTCAAGCAAAGAACAACATCAATGAATTGAAATCTTCTTGACATCTAGATCAGGAAGCTAGAGCTCAGATTCTAAAATGGTAAATGAGAGAGGCTAGAAATGATACACAGAAAAAGTCGAAATGGAAAAAAGCCACTGCCCTAAGTCTCCACTTAAGTGGTAAAAACAGTGGGTCTATATCCGGACCTTGCCAGAAAAAGGGAGGGGCTGGGTGGGGAGTGGAGGAGATAGAAAGCACACTTTGATAGGCCCATTGAGAAAGCATTCGTAGGTCAGAAACCAAATCAGTCAAATCATTGCCATCTGAACAAAAATGTTCTGAAGACAATTTTTTGGCCACAGTGCCATTATGGTTCCAATATGGAATTTGGATCCGTGGGTTGTAGTCATTGAACATCAGGATGCTAAAATTTCTTGCATGGAAGGCAACAATTTCACATCGCTCTCTCTCTCTCTCACGTATATATAACGGGCACACACAAAAATGGATGTGTGTCTGCATGTATACTGGCCAACGTGTTACATTTTTAAAGTAGGTCAATAATATACTGCTTGTCATTAGACCAACCAAAAACAACATATCCTTGAACTTTGATGTCAATGCATATAAGTTAATTTTCAAATATTTTCAGAGGAAGTGGGGTGCATGGAGATGAGAAACCAGACAAGCAGAGTCATTCTTGCTAGAATCAAATTAAACAGAGAAACACGAAGAGGTGTAGAATGAGGACATATAGCAGCTTCTGCTGGAAAAGACGTTTTGGCCTCTCCCAAGCAACCAACACTATTACTACAGTCACATCCATTTAGTTCACAATTCACAAACTCAACCAGTCCCCATCATCACCCCCATCACCATAACAATTATTGCTATTGTAATCATAAGTAGCAATTGTTGTTGTAATTTTTCTTTGATAGGAAACAAACTCTTGTATTAATAAAATGTAAAAGATAAGTTACAGAAAAGAAGTAGGATAAGAGTTCCAACTGAATAACAAACAAAAAACAAGTACAAAAAGAGCCTATAAATCACATGAAGCTCTCCATCCCGCTAAAATAGTAAAAAGCAGAACCCCATTGAACTCTTTCGAAACTGAAGTACAAAAAGATGCTAAGAAATCAATCATTGTTGTAATAAGAAGCATTCCATGCTAAATCATGCCTTTGTTTCCTAGAATACGGTATTTTGGCCACATGGTAAATAGCCTCAAAATCCCACTTTACAGTACATTACATCCTGAATTTACTTCGAAGTGAAAAACACATACAAGGGCATATCGCCATCTGCACAATGGGACAGTAGCAATTTAATTTCAAGCTGAAGTTGGTTTAGCAAAAACCACAAGCAAACATTACGCAAGTTACAGCCACAAAGGTAATACCAGGTTTTCCCTTTTCCGGAGCAGAACTCTCAGGGCAGTCTCCGACAATGCATTTTCTTTTGAAGCCAGGACAACTTGTAGATTTTCGAGACTATTAGAATTCGTTTGTAAAGCGGCCAGTGAACAATTTGGGATACCCTCTTGTTCAGATGAGATAATGGTGCAAGTCTTCTTTCCTGTATCGTCCTTTTCACCACTACATTTAGTAACGCATGACGACAACATGGAGTCAACCTTCTCCTCCTGCCAAATCACGTTACATAAGAACAAAAATGATTGTTTGATGATAATAGATGGCAGAAATAAATTTGAACCAACAATTAGGTTAATTTTCTGTACTTGAGATTTTAATTCCATATAATATTCACAGGGTAACATCAGAGCTGAACCAGTCTCTTTTCATCAACCAAACTCCCAAAAATTGTTTATTCTATGTATCCAATCAAAGATCTCCCTAAATATCATTCAGGTGAGCACAATATAGAAAAGAAATGCGTCCCACTGATCGTTATAAAATTAGCCCACCAATGTTAATAAAAAAATAATCATGAAAAGAGATGTCAAAAAAAAATGCCCTTAGATGGAGTCGGAACGCAAACTTTGAACCTTTCTGCTGATGTGGTGACAGGGCAGCAGCATAAGTTTCTCTTCTCAGCCACAATAACAGGACATAGGGAACATAAATTTACTGCACATTAAGGTCCAAATTGCCGAGGGCCAATCAATTACCATAAGGAGAACGTGTTTCATCTTTTAACAAAACTTTGAAAAAATGTTCGTTCAATTGGCGTCCAATGTGCCAATGTCAAATCATTTAACCATGCAGTAAGGATTTGGAAGACAAGACAATGCCATATGTTTTAAGTAGAAAAGATTTCTTACCTTAGCCCTGAGACAACTTTCTGAGGCATACTTGTTACTATTTGCAGAAGTTGCCATCTTCCTTCGACTATGGTAAACTTCAATTACACTCTGAGTATTCTTGTTTATGCCTTGATTTTTAGGGCATAGCATGAAAGAGTCATTCACATCCATACTCTGTGGCCCATCAACAGAATTGGACAAACAACTCATCTGGTGTTCATTACCATAGGTTTTTGAATATTCAGTATTGTCACTTCTTGCCTTGTAACTAATAGAATCTGCTACACCGATATTGCCATTGAATATATCTCTGTGTCCGGTCACTTCTTTGACAGGTGGGTTTTCTGTGCGATGAGAACTGTCCGCATGTACATTTCCCAAAAAGTCCACCGACAAATCTTGCAAATTGTTTGAGTGTACTTGCCTGACACATTTCATGAAGTTCCGCATAAGACAAATATGAAGTACTAGATCATGATATCCGAACAGAAAATAGACTGTATCAAACAGAGATATCAGCCCAAACATTATAAGTTATAGTCATGAGACAGACTATGAAGATATGCATTACAATTAATATGATTTTATGAATAAAGTAAACTGCTACATTAAGTTCAGTGACCACAAAAATACAATAAAATAATTCTTTCAGCCTCTCATGAATTCATTAAGAACACTGGAATGGACAGTACAGAACAATGTTGCCCAGAAAAATGTCTGCGGCACAAAGATTTCATTTGCTCTCATGAAAAGCAAAGATAAAAAATGAACGTGAAATAACTGAGTTACGGAAATAATTTGATGTCAGATGGCATTTTGTAGAAGTATTTGCCTAACCAGAGCTAGTCGTGAATAGTGAGGTTACCTAGGAGATGGATTCTATTGGTACATGGAATGGGAAAGGGGATGCAATATGGTACAACAAAATGAGAAGATAGGGTACAACTAGGATGACACTGTGCATGACGGTGTAGTTCTAGATGCCAGAGCAGTTTTCTTCCAATCAAGCTATTGGTTAGCAGAAGAAAAAGGGGTTGGGGCTAATTACATCTTTGTTTCGTGGTCAAAATATTGATACTTTATACTAATACAGGGGTTGAAGGCCTGTGAAAAAAACGCCAGAAAATGGCAGACTTTAAGGCTTAATTAAGCACGAGAAGGGGAATTTGCAGGAACAGTAACTTGGCACTCTGAGTTGTTTTGAAGCCAGTTAAGATGCTGGTAAAGGGAATGATTGTGCTTATTTTATTATTATTTCTGGGGTTGAAAGAAATTATTCTAAGATCTTTTTGCTGGTTTAAAAGTGCAGACACTAAATAAGAAAAACGATATAGGGGAAGAAGAGAAAGGAGATGATCAATAAATTGGTTTTGAATCGCAAGTATATGACTTTCTGTTATGTTATGCTTTATTTTCGTTTAAGATATTTCTGCATTTTCTATAAATATTTGTGTTCTCATAAAATTTCGCACCTAGTTTGTATCTTAATACGTTGATAGCAACATGAAAAGGTACATGAGAGAACAGGAGTCCTCTACGAGATACAAATATTATAGCTGACTATCAACACTCTTAGCACACTTGAGCCCAATTATCTTTTCATCGAGCACAAAGCCATCCTTTCAAAATCTTTGACTTAGTAGCCCAAATAGAAGCTAAGAATGATATTTTATCCCATACATCTTCCCAAGACAACTCCCTAATGTCAACAATCCTCCCATTTCTTTCCCAACATACCGCCCAAACAATGCCTATGCCACATATTTCCTTAAGACCTTGGCCTTATTTCTATATCCAAAACCCTCAGCTCAATAGGGAAAACCAATTCACAACTTTTTGAAAACACACAAGGAATTCCTACAATCTCCAAATGTCTATTCTATTGTTTGAAGACCAGGGAACAATGTAAGAACAAGTAGTCCACACACTCTACATCCTTTTTTCAAAGAATGCATCATTGCGCAAGAAGAGAATATGATGACCTCCTTTTTTGGAGCAGTTCATTAGTGTTCAGTTTCTTATGTCAAGCAACCATGCAAATACTTGAAACTTTAAAGGTGGATTTCAATTCATAGACGAAGGCTCAAAGTTTGGAAGAAAAGACTAACACATCACTAATTCAACGAAAGATTCACAAGAAAAATCGCCTAGTAAAGATTCACAAATAAGGTTAATTCATAACAAGAACATCAAGAAATCCCAAAAATCATTTTTTTTTTTGGTTGAAATTTTTTTTTTTTGGGGAAGGGGAAGCGAGAGGAAGACTTGAACCCTTGACCTCAAGAAAATAAAGTCTTTACAAGACAAGGAATTCCATTGGACCAAAGACCCATTAGTTCCAAAAGGGAATATTAACACCAATGGTTTGCTTCAAAAAGGAACACTTACTCCATACCTTTTTCCTAAATGGTGTGTTATGTGGAGGGATGATTGTGAAAATGTGGATCACTTATTTTTTCATTACCCAATTGCATTGTCATTATGGAGCAAACTGTTTGCGGTGGCTGGGCACTCTTGGGTGGTTCCAAGATCCATATCATTTATGTTTTGTGTGGATTATAACAACTTTGGAAGAAAGGTTTAAGGGGTCACTATTTGGAAATGTGCAATGTTTGCTATTACTTGGGTGATTTAAATAGAAAGAAATGCAAGTATTTTTGAGGATTAATGTGAAGTGGTCGAAGGTTTAGGGAATCATATCCATGTCTTAGCATCAGTTAGGGCGTCAGTCTCTAAGGAGTTTTGAAATATGCCTTGTTGGCATCTTGATGAGCTGGACTGCTTCTTGTGAGTTGCTAGTGTTGAAATGAATAAAAAAAAAAATCCTCCCAAAGCCTAATCTCTTTCCAATCCAACAACATATTGAACATCACGGGAAAAAAGAGGTAGACATTAACAAATGAATTTTCGAGGATCCTGAGAACATGCCCTCTAATTCACATTATAGTCCTACCCATTACCACCCCATACTTGCTTTTAATCACTGAATGCCATAAACTATTAGTCTTAATGGGGAGTCTCCCTTACAATCAACCTAGAAACTACTTTATCTAGGATTTGTGAAGGTGTTCGATGATCCTACGACAGACCTAACTAAGTCCTTGCAAGGAAGGCCTCTAAACTAAGTGCAAAGGTGGCATGTGGCAAGCAAGAGTGTTCCTAATACACAAATTAATGAGTTAGTACATACTTACAGTGAGAACTCTTGGCCAACAATGTGATCCTCAACTATACACCTAAGCTCTATAGGGTGGAGGGACAATTTGGTAATTTACCCCTCTCCTTCCCTAATATGTTCAAGGTGGTGAATGAGATGGATGGACCCCAAAATCCATCAATCTTCAACTGAGAAGCTGGAGTATATATATGGTGAAGTTTAACAACTAGTTTTTGAGCTACCCAGACCTAATCGACCAGCTTCACGACTAGTCAACTGGCCCTGGCTGACCAGCATCAAAGGCTTGTCGACCAGCCCTGTCCAACAGTCAGCCAACTACTGCCAACTTCAAGGATAGGCCAGTCCGGACCTAGGGAAGTGTGCCTAACCTACAAAAAGGTCTTTTAGAACTAGATACGGCTTCCTATAAGCTTTTAGTCTTCAGGCTCATATCCATAGATCTTCCTTCTGATGTCTTCGTTGTTGTACACCTAGAGCTACAGTACAATTCATAAAATTGCTAATATGGTCCTAAGACCTAACATGACAAATTGTAAATGGGTAACCTTCATTCTTTTCCCACCAAACCTAAAGCCCTCAAATAACCTCTCTACTTCTAACCCTATATATCATTCTACTCAAAACATCGACTCGAATGGTAAACAAGAAAGGTGAAGAAGAATCACCTCGCCTAAGACACTTGCCCTCAAACATCCTTGTAAATCCCCATTGACAATGAAAGAAAAATTCCCTGGCCTTAAATACCACCAAAGCCCCTCCTTTTCGTGATAAAGTCCAAAAACTCCCAAGCCACCATATCATATACTTTCTCAAAATCAACCTTGAAAACAAAACCCTCTTTCTTTTTCTCCTTGTACTCCTCAAAGATTTCATTTGCCGCAAACACCACACCCAAAACTTGTCTGCCTATAAAAAAAAAAAAAAAAAGCAAAGTCTCTTCTTGAACAAACTTTCGCCAAAATCTTACTAAGACCGGAATTTAAACTAATTGGCCTAATATTCTATGGATTTCTAGATTTATCTTTCTTAGGTATAAGAAATATTAAGGTGGCCTTTGTGCAAGAATTAACTGCATCATTCCCAAAAAATACTTCAAATACTTAAACTAAATCTCCCCTAACTACCTTTCACCATTTTAGGAAAAATATCCAAGTGAAACCACCCACACTCAAGGGACTTGTCTCCTCTCAACTCAAATACGACTGCTTTAACCTCAATTTCCTCAGAAGGTCTTTCAAACCAATTAGACTTATTTTCTCTCCAATAGGATTTTAATCAACCCCCTCAATACTTGGTCTTTCCCTATCTTCATCAGCCTAATGCTCATTAGAGTAATTCAAAACCCCATTAATGATAAGACTCTCACTCTACAGCACCACATCCCCCAACTCATATGCTTACCTAGAAATCAATTAATTCTTCAACTTGACATTGGGAATTCTATCAAACAACTCTGAATTATCATCACCCTCCTTAATCCAGTTATTTTTGCTTTTTGTCTTTGAGTAGTTACAACAAACATTCAGACTTAATTCTAAGTTCACATCTTTCCATGCTCAAATTTTTACACAATATCACTAAATGCTTCCAACAAATCTATTTCCTCAATTCTTTTCAAAAGGCATTCTTTTTCCAATAGAGTGTCACCGAACACATTTTTGGCGCACTCCTTCAAATGTTTTTCCAAACTAGAATCTGACTGCATTTTTTAAATTTGTTAGTAAAGAATGATGGTCAATCCACATATTCTCAAATCTGAAGGGTATTGGACCCCATTAGGAAGATGTATCAAGAGACAGTTGCCAATGACAAACGACAACCCTAATTAACAACTCCAACCTCAAAATGGGGAAAAGCTACTCCCATCCTCAATATTACTCAAAATTTCATTCTCAATCACAACTCTTGCTTAATAAAAATCCGGGATGGTACCAAATTAACTGAAAAGCCACCCTTATTACCTGAAGGTCCAATTTCTGGAGATAAAATTGTTGCATCAAGCCTAGATTCATGGGATGAAAACTAGGATACACAAACTTTTGGTACACCCTATTTCTCTAGCTGGCACATCCCAATCTCCCTCGACACCCTTCATCTTCAGCCCTTAGCCTAGTTTATGAAACTTTCGCACTCCCTCCATTCCTCATACTTCTCCGACCAACATGAAAATCATTTTCCAGCCAAGAACTTACCTTAACTCTTTATTTATAAACTACCTTCAAGTTCCAAATCTAGAGATGCCAGAATGAGACCTAATCCTTTCTACCCACTCTCTTGCATGAAAAAATTTACATAGTCAGAGTATCTCGATTGATCTCTATGACACCACCACAACACTCGCCGATTTCAGCAATACTTCTTCCAGTTATAAAATGAATGGCAAGCCTTCGATTCCAGTCCACCCTCCTAAGAATGAAACCCTACTTATTATGAACTTCGATTTAGACTTCTTCCACCTCTGCAATTTCACTTTTACAGACCTTTCAAAAAGCAACGTTCCAACTAGCATAATTCTTCAACACTTTATTATTTTCGCGGAAGAATATAGCTTTATCTGCCTGGAAAGGGCAAAGAATAACACTCCTCTTGAAAGAGTTCGTCAAAACCATCTGTCTCCAATGATCAAATAAACCTCCTCTGATACGTACAACTGCCAGATTCCAGTCACTTCACATTGCAAATTTGCTCTGAAATTTTCTTCCCTGATTGCTTAAAAGTTCAAGATCATCAGCTCCTGTTTGATTATCAACAACAATTTGTGTAATGAAATTGTTAGTAATTTCTTCCCAACCTCATCTCTGTTTCTAATTTCTTATGTTCTCAGCAAAGCCTAACAATATGAGCCTCTGGACCCTCTGTTTGAATTATTAGTATCACGAATTGCTTCTCAACACTCTGTTTGCTAGTATGAAGCAAATTGGACAACAGTTTGGCAAATCTATACCTCCTTCACACTCAAGGCCTTGAGGAACAACAATGGAAGCACTCAGACCAGAACCCTACACACATGAGACAGACAAAAAAAATTTCTATTCGTGTTTGATGACATTTTCACCTAGGGGCCATTGATGTTTCATGCTTTACAGAAATCTCCCAGCAGAGGCAATGAGCAGAAGCAGTGAAAAAAAATCTCAAAGGGAAAAGAAAGATTAGACCACAGAGGTGTGAATCAGGAAGAGTGCAGAAGAGATAAAAACTTCATGGGAGTCAATAAATCTAATTGCTCTGATGAGTAATGACTCCAAGACATCTTGTAGTTTGTAGCCTAATACGCCACTCTTCACAAATATTTCCTCTCTTCTCTCTCTTTCCCCCACCCCCTCCTCTCTTTCTTCCCGTCATCTCTAAAATTTCAAAATATAAAATGGTATCAAAGTGCCAATCAAAATCTAAAGCCTTAAAAACTTATCGAAATCAGTTGAGTAGACGTTGAAGGATTTCAATGTCAAAATCCAAAACCCCTGTTGACATAAGCAATTGACCTGGCCAGATTTGGTCAAGAAAGTTATGATATTGATTGCCCCTATTTGTAAGGAATTATGGTTATTGTTCTAGATTATTCTAAAGTAGTTCATTGGTATTTTTTATTTTTAAATGTATTTGGAATTTGAGTATATAGGACATGAAATTTGGGTATTTCGAATACTTTGGTTGTTCATTTTGTTTGAATATCCAGTAAAGCTAAGCCTATGACTAATAACAAATCCCCAATAAATTTTGTTGGGATTAGATTGGTTTCTTCAATTTTTGTCATATTTGAGATTCAAGCAGGCTGTTTTGTGGTGTTCTTCGAAGATTCTTGTGGTATATATTGATTCTTGGTTCATTATTTGTGGTGAGTATATGCCTCTTTTGCTCTATTCCTGTTCCGTGGATATATTAGACTGTAATGTGACTTTTATAAATACAGGAGGAAGGGGGGGGGGGGTTGAGTGCAATTAACCCCTCTTTAAATTAGTCCAAAGAAGTGGAATAGGAGCAATTATTTGGTATGGTCATGGACTTGCTTACTCTCAATGCAGACTGCTTACATGGATGGGTATTTGACAGGGGAGACTAAGAAGACAAGTGATTCGGGCTCTGGCCTAAACAATGGACATGTTAAAATGCCCTTGTTATGTCATAATTGCTTAATTTAATGCAACTTTTTATAAATCGCATCTCTTGGTTGATACAACTAATAACATTTGGATTGTTGTCACTCAGACAAACTCCCAACACCAATGCTTATGACCTTCGAAAGCAAGGTTGAAAGACGAACTGGAGAGACAGTCTATCATGCAAAGTTAACTACCTTGTGACAAAAGCTTGACTACTACAAAAGTTCTTGTGACAAAAGCTTGACTACTACAAAAGTTTTCAAGCATAGTGAACCAGCCACAGAGAAAGGTTCCAGCAAATGGTGCAAAAGGAATGCTCATGTCATGACTTTCTTACTTGTCTCAAGATAGAATATGATCAGATCCAGTTTCACATTTGTTGTTGTAGCCCATTTCTCATCTTACAACCCTATAACCTACGTTCAACTGGAGGAAAGCAGGTGGATGCTACCCTTCATCCTCCCATTCAGAAGCAATTTGCTTTAGCTGTCGTTCCACAATGTGATCTCAAGTCTCCTGACAGGGATGGCACTGCCAATAAAAATATGTGAAAGCATGACAATTGTGAGAAGACTGGGCACACAAGAGAGCTCTGTTGGAAGTCGAATGGATGCCAACTAATGTGCACAGTAGTGACCGTGGTGGTACTTTGCAGTTCCAGGCACACATGACTGAGCCTTAAGACTCTCGTTCTCAGTCTAGTGGCAGTGCATCTACTTCTTTCTGTCAGATGAGACGAAGACACTTTGGTGTCTCATGGCTCAGATTTATTTTTCATCCACCAAAACTTTTAATCATGTTTCTTTTTTATACTTTGCTCATATAGGTATATCTACTAGTATGTTTAGCCTCTCGTACTCATATACTCCTTTAAAAAATCTTGAGCCTCTGATCACATGAAAAGTTCTTCCAGCCTTTTATCCTCCAACTCTACATGTTCTGTAGAGATAAAGAAAGAGTGGTAGATGGATCCTCATCGTTTGAATATGTGAAAGGTTCAATTAATTGCTCTTCGTTTATATCCCTTTAATACGTTGCTCGTGTCCCTAATTTTTCTACTAATTTGCTTTCTATTAGTGGTATTACGAAGCCCTTCAATTATTCAATAACATTCGTCCCTACTCATTGCATCTTTCAGGAAGTGAAAAAGTGAACAACAACTGATAGGGGTATAACACACGGTAGTTTCTATTTTTTTGGGCGCTGAACTTCTCGTTTGACTAGCCAGAAAACTTATAACCCGCATTCTAATGCTAATGGCTGCTCTATAACAATAATCTGTATTTTCATGCTTGGCATCTCAAAACATTTACCATTAAAGGAAACAAGGTTCAAGAAAATTATATATTGATTCCTACCAAAGCCATTAGCTTATACCTAATTCCTTCATAACTTGTCTTCATGATGTTAACTTTTGATAATCTAGCTCACTGGAGAAGGCAATGCTTGACAAGCATGCTGAGCAGAAAAGGCTCCTGTCACATATGATTTTGTTCTTTCACTTGCAAAGATGCATGGTAACCTTGGCAAAAGATGTCATAGCAATGTGGACATGGGGAATTCCATCATGAAGTCATGCTCAAAAATAACATCTGACAACGTACCGCTAGGAAAGAAAAAGAATTAATTTATTCCAACAAAGGTAGGGATATAGGACATGAAAAGCTTCCATCCCCTTAGTTTGTAAGTAGTTGGCAAACAGAAAGACACCCTCCCGTAAGATTATCCCCATGGACAGTGGATGCATATATTGCTTTTGTAATTGAAGACCGAGGCACCCTGTTATTGCCCTTCTTTGTATGATGAGTATAGCAGGGAGTTTCCTTATGCCCCTTTTCATTTCTTGCACTACAGTTTTTTAACGAACTCAAAGAAGGATTTTTGCTAGCTTAAGAAAGATCAAGCAACATGAAAGTCACAGCTTTGCTTTCATGTAATGAAGGAAGAAGCTTTGAAACAGATTATGGTCAGAGTAAAGAGAAAAATTTGACAAATAGATTTTCTTCAGGGGAAGGTTGCCTCAATTCCTGCCCCTTCATGTTGTAGCCAACAATCTTCTCTTTTTGATGCTGTCCATTTCAGATTGAAAATCACCTATCCACTTTAAGATGATTTAAGAAGCAGGGTGATTGGGATTAGTCAATGAAAATAGGCATAATAAGTTTTGAATCCAGAAAGGTGCATGCTAAATGATAAAGCAATATTCAGAAGATTCCAAGAGTCATAAACTCACGAAGCTAAAAATTATGATAGGCTGTTCAAGTGAAGAAATTTAGCCGGCATATTAGAAATTTATAAATATTTAACAGATCCCAGCTAAAGCAGATAATCAATTATTGACCTAACAAAGGGAGAGAAAACAAAAAGGCATAACATATAACACTTGGTATACCTAGAGAGCCAGTCTGACAAAATCCCAGCATAAGGAAGCACATGGAAATACTCGACGGTGGGGGTCACCATCCAAACACAAGAACTCTTTTTGAACAAAGGGCCTTGCAAGCTACTTGAATAAGAGACAGTATGCTTGGTCAGAGAAGGAAAATAAGGAGCAAAGAAGAAAACCAGTAGAATGCATTAAATTAATGTTTAAATCACAACAATAATTTGTAGTTTTTTATAACAACTACTTGGAGTCATAAACAAATTTGGTTCTTTCAATCAGACTTATAAATCTTCTGTGGACAATTCAAGTTAAGTCAACTTAACACAAATAAAACTCGACACAAGAGGCGAATTGCTCAGTCAAGAATGAACAGATGTACTCAAATTTAAATACCAGACAGATTTCAAGATGGAGGCAAATCAAATATTTTACCACCCTACAACAATATCACTACTGCTATGAACAAGAATGAGTTTTTTCACTTTTACTGCAACAAAGCAGAAGCTATCAATAGAAACATAAGATATGGAATTACGTGTCCACAGGCAAAAACTTAAGAAAAAGATAATATAGAAGTCAGAAACCTCCCAAACTTAGTCACAAGCGGGAGAAGAGGCCAGTGCCTGTCTCTCATATCTGATTAAAGAAATTAAGGGAATCCTACACGTTCGTGTCAGTACGCCCTTGAAAAGATGAATAAATGGACAGGCTTAGACTCAGAGTAACACTAATACCGACTCTGGATTCCATTTATCCTAGTTCTTAGGTGAAGGTTTCAGAAGATTCAAAAATAAATGGAAAAACTAAATCTCTGCATCTACATTTGAGGAGGTGCTTAGCAGATGCCTGCTTGCAGGATTGACACTCCTGTAACCTCAGAGCCCATTACAAACCTCAGAGCCCATTACAAAACTCAGAAGACGTAAGTGAAATTCCCCCCCCTGCAAATTGAAGAGACTGAATTGTGTGAAAGAGTTTGTTTTTATTTCTTTGCATCCTTTTGGGCTTCAGATGCTCCGGATTTGGGAGTATACCACTATTTGCGACCAGCGCAGACTGGATCACGGTTTGTGGACAAAGATATGTTCTTGGTTTTATTCTATTTCTGCTTTTGTCTTTCTTTTAGCTTTTCTTTTTGCAGGATCACTCATCATTCTTCTGCGACCTTGAATTTTTACTTCTATAAAATCTCAGATGTTGCTGATCAAAAAAAAAAAAACTGCCAGAAATCACATGCATCCAAGAAGAAACGGAAATGACCTGAACCAACCTCTCCATAGCATCTTTCACAGGAAATTGAAGATCCTCGTTAATTGATTGGGTGCATTGCATTATATAAAAGCGAGCAGCTGACTTTTCTTTACTTAAAGAATATACAATATGGCTCTCCAAAACCGTAAAATCACCCTGATTAATTCCTGTTCCAAATGTAATTGTTATATCCATGAATCAAGAAATTATCTCCAAAATCAAATATAATACACATAAATAGTTTTAAAAAACCAGTCATGTTCCAAAAAGTGCAGCAAATAAAGAACCGCATAGCAATTTTCGAAAAGTGCAATAAATAAAAACCTCATAGCCTAGGAAGCACGGATATGGACACAAATTTCGTATCCGATACGATACGATACGGACACGGGGATACGACAAAGTTAAAAAATATGAGACACGGGTACGGCAAAGATATGACTATTAAAATAATATAATATATTTTTTAAATAATAATAGAGTTGTAATATATTAAAAATAAAGCATATATTATAAGTTTATAATAATATTAATAATAAGACCTAGCAAATATTATTTTTTTGATTAAAATTGAAATAGATCAAATTAAATATCCACTATTTTCATCAAACATTATTGCATCTATTAACATTCTTAGTATATAAATTACATAACAAAAAATATATTATAAAAAATAAAATTTTAATAGTTAAAAGTTATTTTTTTAATAAAAAAATTCTTGACCGTGTCCTAGCTGTATCCGTGTCGGACACGTGGTCGATACTGCCACGATACCCCGTGGGAAGTATTTGTGCTTCCTAGCTCATAGCATAAAAAAATATGGTAATGGCACCTAGTTGATAGCATTATACAACCATGACAATCATCATACCGATAGCATAAAAAAGGTTTAAACTATATAATGAAGCAAATCTGCTGAATTGTGCAATTCTGGCAGGGATTTGGCAGAGCAACAAGGAAGCAATATGAATTTTCAATTATTCTTCTCAGACCTAGAGCCTTCTCCCCCACTAGATTCAAGTAGGGTGTTACAATCCAAAAATAGTTCAAACAAATTCAGAAGACAGTTGTATCGGATCCTATTTTTTACATGTGGTTTGTACTGATCCAACATGACATCAACACTTTTAAGATAATTTCAAAAAAATTTCCTTTCATTTTTTTTGCTTGGGAGGGAGTTGAGGAAAAGGAAGGGGAATTAGGATTTGAATATCGAGTGAAAAGGGTTTAAAATAAGTAGGAGTAAGACTGAATACATGCAATGCAAATTTAGCAAGAGAACAAGGAGACATAGTGAAAAAAATAAAGATTGAAAATCAAGAAATACCAATGAATAAACGATTTAGAAATCTAGGATCGACTATTAAAAATGATAGAGAGAAACAACGCCAGTTGACTTAATTGGAGGAAAGCCTCTGGCAAATTATGTGATAGAAGGATACCAATAAAATTGAAAAACAAGTTTTACCGACCAGCTATAAGGAAATCAATGTTGTATGCGACGAAATGTTGGGCAACCAAGAAACAACAGTGACAAAATGAGTATAGCGGAAATCAGAATGTTAAGGTGGATGTGTGATGGTAGGAGTAGGTATAATTGATGATAAGTTGAGACAGAATAGATTAAGATGGTTTGACCACGTTCAACAGAGGCAATGGCTACCGATAGAGACACTAATTAGACAACGTGATATAATTTTTCTTAATGGTACTAGAGGTAAGGGTAGACCTAAATTAACATTGAGCGAAAAATGAATGGTGAAGACAAATTCACATAGTTGACTCCAAATGATTGGGACATAAGGCTTAGTTTGGTTAGTTGGTTGGTAACTTGGTTAGCCCATTATATTTGATTTACCCCAAAAAATCAAAAAATGTATCCCAGAAAACAAAAATTATTGATTTGTGAATCATTAAACAGGCACAAAAAAGAGCATGAACAATCGAGGAAATAAATATGTTGCAGTAAATACAAAGAGTTTCATTTTATAATTCCAAACAAATACATTTTCCAAGAGAGCATACCTGCTGCTTCCTTAACAGCTGAAAATGCAAGTTGCTGAAGACTAGCTTCATCAGCATTCTGTTTGTTTCTCAAAGGTTTTTTAATAATTTTTTTCCTTTTGTGATTGTGTTTTGCATCCACTGTATCGTCTGAAATAATATCAGGTGGAATATCTTTTTCAATGACTGACCAAACCCCATGGGTAACAGAACTAAATAGCAGCAAGCAGTTCTCCATCCTGGAGTCAATTAATAGAACTGAAACTTTGGATATTGGCCATCCCTCCATTTCTGGAATCTCTTTTGATGCATCTAGAACTAGGGATGTATCACATGCATCCATAATTGCTTTTTCTGTCAGTGAAAGCTGATTTTCTAGGTCATCCAACTCAGAAAAATCAGATCGATGCATGAGTTTCATATGTGCCATTAAAGATGGTTTCAAAATTACAGCCAACTTGCAGAATGACTCGAAACCCAGAAACTCTACTTCTGGGTGGTGTTTCCTCTGATAGTAGTTGTAGAGTAACACGACAGCATGCATCTGGAGAAGGTCAGCATTCAAAAGAAAAGTTAATGATCAGACAATAGAGATTATTTGCTAATCTTGACAAATATGCACGCAAGTATCTATACAAAAAATAGACAACATCTAACAAAACAAATCTAGTATGTGAATTTAAACAATGAAATAAACACCTATTCATCTGAGTATATCCTCTCGTAGATCCTTAAGTCTTAAATACTATACTCTTGTATTCAAAAAACATAAACTTAACTCAAATCAACAAAGTCTTGTCCCAACATTTTTTAGGTCGGCTACATAAACCTTGTTTCACCATTGTGCTCTATTAAGGACCATGTTTTATGTTAAACCATAAGCTATCATATTTTTCTTTACTCTTTCATTTAAAGTTAATTCTGGTCTTCTTCTACCCTTTCACTTACCGGTCGATAGCTATCATATCACTCTTTCTTCCAGGTGCCGTAGAGGCCTTCTATAGATTCAAAAAGCATAAACATATGCCAATTTCCAAATTAACTAATTCAACTATATAACATTTACCTTGTGAGTTACCAATTATTGTTTCCAAACAAGGATTATGCAATGAAACAAAAATACAACAACTACTGATCACTAACTATGAACAAATTAACGATTCCAAAGTTACTAACTCGTACTGGATTAATATTTCTGAAACAAGTAGAGGGTAAGCGGAAAAAAGAAGATAACACATTAACAGACCATGAACTTACACACTGGTCATATATTAAGTAGTAACATCTAAGGAGTAAGGATTCATATCTTCATGGTACAAACACATTAGATTCAAATTATAACAATAATAATTGTTGACAGTAAACATATCACCAAATAAATCACTAAAGACATTGAAATAAATGAAACCAAAAAAAAAATCTGCAACATAAAAATGGCATCTACTATCCAGTGCCTAGTCTCCAGTTTATAAAAGAAATTATTGGTCAAACAAACTATTGAAATCACGAAGCTAACCCAAAAACCTTAGGAGTCATGTGAATTTATGAATCAGTGACTACGAATATGTGTTGTATGCGTGTATTGATAAAAAAATAATAAAAAAATCTTAAGGATAGAAGAACTCAAATTGATACTCCCTGAATTGAATGTTTCTTCCTTTAAGTCACATAAAAAAACAAAGAAAAATTCAATAAGTTGACTATTCGTTGTAAGAATTTTTTTTTCTTTCCAGATGAGTAAATACTCGCATGAAGATGCAAAACATACACCAAAGTTTTAGAACCCTATGGACACACAAACATATACAACACAAAAAACAAAATAGAGGATCTAATGGAACAAATTAACTTATTTTATGATTTTTGAAGTATAAGATGCTTATTTTACACCCTAGTTATCTGCTTAAGTTTTTAGATTAGATGACAATTTAACGTAGTATCATAGTAAAAGGTCATGCATTCAAATTTCGTCGTCAGTGTGGTGATTATAACACTTGCACAAGGTTGGCCCAAAACATACCTAGTACGAGAGAAGGTGGGTTGAAGTATAGAGTACATATGTTACACCTTCTAATAGCTTAAACTTTTAGATGATATGGTATACGTATTTCAGTAGTTTATAAGGGTTTTTGCATACGAGTTCCATATGGAACATAACACAAGTGAGTGTATATAAGTAAACTCCAAAACATTATCTATGCTATCACCCTCACCCTCGGTGAATTTCACCACAATAATAGGTGGCATATGCTTATTCTCACAAGTCTATAACCATGAAAACATGTGGTAAACAATGGTAAAAAAATTATATATTCGAGATATTGAAGTCAAACCAACCTTCGTCCATCCCATAGGGGATTGTGTCATACCCATTGTTCTTTGGCTCCCTTTTATGCTAGCATCAAAATATTGTGGTACTATATAAACACCTACATTTTTTATCTCATAAAACAATTTTTTCATTTCACTTTTGCCATTAAAATTTAACAAAAAATTCCATATTGCCCCCCATCAAAATCACAATGACAAGTGATATGATCTATAGCTCTTTTTCCCTTAAAATTTAACAGAAAAATTCCATAATGCCCCCCCATCAAAATCACAATGACAAGTGATGTGATCTGTAGCTATAATCTTATTAAATAAAACCATTTGATTTAGCAGTATCTATCACTTGTGGAACACAGGAACTTTATGCCAGATGATTTACTGAAATATAACATAATAGCATTGCATTAATGACAGTCAATGTAAATAAAATTTATTTCAATGAGAGAGAATAATTTCAGCCTACACTAGAACACCAAGCAGGTAGAAGATAAAGGTCGAATGGTGAGGGCTTAATGTTGTACTTTGACATCAACTAGCCACATCAATAGTTTGCATACGTTCTATTTGAAAGTTGGAAATTAAAAGAATGAGTAAACAAAAGAAAATACTCACTTGTTTGATTGTATTAAAAAGCAATCAAGGAGACAAAGGTAGGAAAGAAAAATAGATGGAAAAGTTGTGCCTCTGATAAACCCCACTTGCTTTAAAAAAAACTGATGAATTACAAAAGGATGGTATAATTAACCAAAAATGCTACAGAATCGAGGCACCCTAACTCAGTGAATCCAAAGTAGAGGGGCTTGAACAAAGCTCAAACAAACACCTGTTTCGCCACCGATTGCTGTTGAGTAAGCGAAGGGCCTTTATGTGTCGAGCCCCTTGATGGTAACAATGGTTCGACTAAAAATTCCAACAATGCTTGAATTACGTCCTCAGCTGGACCCACTTCTGATGATAATGATGATGATGAATCCATGGCCATGAAGCTTCTATGACAAAAAACTGAATATATCATCAATCAAACATAGTAGACCTTCCTCTATCTCTAACCACACACACACACACACACACACACACACATATAAATGAGCGGGTGAAATCAGATCATAACACCAAGAGTCAAAATCGAATCACAAAGCAATGAGGGAGAGATAGATGGAAGGTACAATGTGTGTATGAGTGAATGTGTGAAGGTATTTCTGTGTGTATGTAGAAAAAGAGAGTGAGGGTGATTGGATTTGATATAATTAACCTACCGATTAAATTTGCTCTTACTTAAATGGACAGTGGTTTATGGTCACCATTGATGATTCTAATGCTAAATCGAAGCACGGATGTCAAGGTTGCAAACGACATTCCACGCAACTCTGATTTTTTTAAAAATTATTGTTGGAATTAAAACTTCGTTGGTGCTTAGCAAAATTTTATAAGCTAAATTAGAATTGGTATTTTCACTATTTTTGGCCACTCTCACAAAATTTATTCCTTCACCACTTCAACAATTAGATAACGGTCTCCAATTTTGAATGTAAAGCACTAAATACAAGAAGTATGGATATCTGATGTTCGTACAACAATATCCACAACCCCTTTACGGGCTCTGTAGCAAGAAATAATATATTATGTTAAAGAGAGTCCTTCGCTCAGTCTATCCATGGGTTATCTGACCTTCTTATCTCATATTCTATTAGTACATTTACCACACCATCAATTGCTTCATTTCTTTTCCAACTTTTCTATTGATGCATTTTTCTCTTTTTCCCTCCCTTTCCTCTCTTCCATGTCCTTCTGCATGGTTATAATTAACTGCATTACTCATATAAAGCATAAGAAAGATAGGTGAAATCATTTTGGAGCATGGGAGAACAATAAAACACAGTTAATTACCTCTCCCAGCGTATCATCTATAATATGACTAACACATTAACTATTGTCTGAGAATCATACTAAAATTATGTGTCACACAAACTTTCTGTAACTTTTCATTTTTTTGTCATCTCCTTAATCTCATACCATTGTTTATAGCAACTCATTAGTTTGAGCAATTCTTATTTGTAATACTATCAGATAGGCAAATGTAAAAGAAATGGGTTGTAGAAGGACTTTTTGAAGGATAACTAGTCTGAAGTAAACTACTTTTTCTTAGACTTCATTAACTGCCCAAACTTGATAAATAATATTATACTTACAATTAATTGATCACAATATTGCCAGTTTTGGTATCAGGTTAAAATTCATAAGTTCCTTATACCAAACATGATGTAGAACGGGAATTAGCAATTATTTTATTTTTAATTTTAATTTTATTAATAATTTAGAATGACAATTTAATTTGAAATATTCTAGAGCGATTCACTGCATAAACTATGTCAATTTTTCTAATTCATTAGACATGTGTTTATTTAGTTTTAATAACTTTCCTAAGATTAGGGATTTAGGTTCATTTTGGAAACTTTAAGGGGTTTGGGAATTCTTATAAATTGACCAATGTCCTATGATTTTTATTCAGTTAATCAAGTCAATAATACATCTTTCCAGAATTCTTCTCTTGTTCTTCTATGTGAATTCAGAGTGTTCTTGTTCTTTACACTTAGAGACCTCTCGTGATTTCTTCGAGTCCTCTAGTTGTCTCTGTGTCAAAACACTTTCGTGTTGGACTACTACATTTGGGTTCTCCTGGAAAATGGATAGTTTTTGAGCTCGGTAAGACATTATCTGAACCAAACAAATCCTGGATAATATTTTCCTTTCCTCCATGTTGAATTTATTTTCAAGAATTTAATGATTTTTTTTTCAAAACAAACAGACTACATTATGATACATGAACCTTTTCAACCATCAATTTCTTTCAATAAAAGTATCAATTCAGAATCAAAGTAACAATCAGGGTTTTAGAATTTAGGGTTTATCAGATGCAACAGCTGTATTATATACAGACATACGTATACATACAACATATAGCATAGACAAACAAATATATATTCACACATATCCTAAGAAATGCGGAAATTTTTTGACCGGGGGTGAGGGGAACTGCTCTGAAATGTCTTAGTTGGTTGAGGGGTGACCGATCCGTTCAGTCAAAAAATATTAATTCAGAAAGAAGTGATCAAGAGATAATAAAAAAAAAAAGAGTTAGTGCATTACCGGCTCTAAGTATGCACAGGCCTTCCCCTACCTCCGTCCCGAGAGAAATTCAGAAATCGCAGAGTGTATATCTGCATATTTATGTGTAAGTATTTTTTTCGTGAGAGACAGAGGGCTTCTGCCCGAAAAGGCGCGAAGTGTGTGTGTGTCTGTCTCTCTTACCGTTTGGAGTGTTCCAACTTTCGGAAAGAGCTTTACGTGGATTTGATAATTTTTTTTGGAAGAATTAGCTCAGATTTTTTAAGGTTTGTGATTAATCACTCAAATTCTTTCGTATTTGAAATATTATACACAAATAAATTTACATTGATTAGCAAATTATATTTAGACCTCTTGAAATTTATAGGTATATAATATTTAAACTCTTCAAATTTAAAATATTATACTTAGACAAAAAATACTTCAATTAAAGTTAAAATATCAAATATTTTAAATTTTTTTTAAAAAAATTATGTTCTATTATATCATTTATTGAAATAAAATTAAAAATAAAAATCTAATTTTTTTCTTAAAAATCGTAATTTAATATACAATTATATTATTTATTGAAATAAAATTAAAAAATCAAACAAAAGGCCTAAGTCATTTATAATAAAACAAGAATTTTAGAACCAAAATTCATGTTCTATTATGCTTTTATCCAAACAAAATTAAAAATAAAAATTTATTTATTTTTTAAAAAAATCATAATTAGTATACAATTATACTATTTATTGAAATAAAACTAAAAAATTCAATAAGGGATCAAATTGTAACAGACATAATATCTTGTAGCTTTAATTGGGTTAATTTGACAGTTTAATTTGGTTGTTTAGACGACCAAATTAAATTTCAATAGACATTGTAATTGTATACTAATTATAAATTTTTTTTTAAAATAATTTTTTTTTTTGATTTTATTTCAATAAATGTCGTAATAGAATAAGAATTTTAATTGTAAAATTTAAAATATTTGATATTCTAGCTTTTTTTTTTGGTCAAAAATATTCTATCTTTAATTGAAGTATTTTTTGTTTAAGTATAACATTTTAAACTTAAAGGTTTAAGTATTATACACCTATAAACTTGAGAGGGTCTGAGTATAATTTATTAACAGATATACGCTCGAGTGTCTGAGTGATTAAATGATAAACCTCAGGGGTATGAGTATAATTCTTCATAATTTTTTTTCCAATCAGATTTTCAATAATATAATTGGCCTCTTTTTTTTTTTTTTTTTCTTTTTTGGCCTTTTCTGACTAATTTTTTCTCGAATGGAGGCAATAGGATTTTTGTGTTTTCTTCTTTTTCGTCTTTCATCTGAACTTCTAGTTCATTTTAAAAAAATTGAACACGAAAATATTCTTTCATCTCTTTTTATGTCTGAATTGTATTGACTGATAATTTAATGAACCATGAAAATGCAATTTTGGTCATGAACTATGGGAATATTTTATTTTCAAATTCTCTTTTTCTCAACTTAACCACATTGAAAAGTAAACCTACCAATATGCTCTATGGTAGATGTTTTCTCTTCTACAGAGAACAAGTTGAATTCAAGGGTTTTATACCCTTTGAGAAACTCCTTAAAGTTTACCCAAAGGGGGATATGACTTTCTAAAAACTGGTCTTTGTCCTTTGAAGGTCAAGACTAAGCAAGTCTTGAATCATTTTCATTAATTGATTTCTATTGACAACCATGTTATGTAATCCCATGTTTTCAAAAGATTCTAGGGGTTTCCCCCTCCCAGTCTGAGGTTCAACTCCTCAACTAGATTCGTAGGAGGCATGGGGTGTCTCTCACGACCCCTCATGGTGTGATCCAGAGTCATTCTTGATCTATTTCTACCTCTGAGAATTTTATGGTGATAAAAATTAGGGAAAACCTCCACACGCTCTCCTTCAAACATCATGTTGAAATGATTTTGATGTTGAAAATTAGGACCTATGGCATCCAACACGCATCATTGGTGGCGCCCATCAATGATTTTGATGTTTTTTGTAGGAACTATCCCTGTATTGGTATTTCCTTCCTCTAATGTTGGGTTTCAAATAGCACTAGAGGACCTTTGATTCATGTGTCTTGACATATTTGTGTAGTCACACAGTCATGCATGACATTTATCAAATCTTGCCTAATGATTGAATAGGGATAATGCAACACTTGCTTCAAGTTTTGCACAAAATCTTGCATCAGTGCACTATTCTGGCTACTGGTTTGGCCATTTCTTTGCATAGCATGTTCCAATGGGTTGGAACTTAAGCTTTATTCAACATGGTTAGCATTACTAGGCATAGCCTCTATGTTTTCGTTGCATTCTGTAGGAATGCGGAAACTTGAATACATAAAATAAGACATACCCAGTTACGATCCGAACACAAGTAATCAGCGAATTTGAATATTGTTTTACTATTTCTTTCAAACCTCCTTAATAATCAGGAACACCTTTGAATTGCGATAAGTTAGGCTACACGATCCTAACTCAAATTTTCACTTTCTAGAGTCTCACACAAATCAAAATATAGAGAGAGAATGGAAAGCTTTAGTCGTAATAATTTTTTGAATATATCTATTGGTAGAGTCCCGCTATATATAATACATGTGGGGATAAGGTGGAGAGTTTAAAAGAACTAAGATACGGTGGAGATATTTTAGAAACCAAATCTATCCTTATCTAGGCTTGATCAAGTTCAAGTTAATCCACACACTAATCATCCTTACCTATCTGGATTGTGCCCGTCTATGGGCACCAATTTGACTCTATATCCAAATGCTAACATCTCTCACTCGCATATGGAGGGACAACACTGCAATATTCATGTCTCTACATAGCTCCATCATCGTGACTGTTTACACAGACTAAAGAACAGTGCAACCATTGAGTCCACCTGTAATCGGGAGCACTATACTAGAAACCCTCTTGGTGCATGGTCGTGATGTCAAAAGTCTTCCTTTCACCCTATTGGCACTCGGTTCCAAACTAACTGCTTTCCCATCAATGTTTCGGAAGACCGAATCAATCATGGTCGTAGGTAACATCAGTTTGTCACTTTAAGACACAGTCAAATGTTACATAGGACACAATGTCAGGACAATTCATGAAAAATTATCCTTTAGGACTCATATAGTGAGGAAGTAGGGATCCATTCACTTACCTCCTTGTCTTGGTCATCAAGCACATATAATATGAAGTACAAGTTACGATAGAGTAACTTTCCTAGAGAGTGTATGTCACAACCTCCAACACAATATATGTTTTAGTCTAGTCACTCTCCAAGCGTCTAACCTGAGTCCTCACATTGCTTGTCACTTGTGGCGCCAAAAATGTAAGATTTGACATCTTGCTATCAATACAGGTATAATGGATCATGGGCATATCCATTATCGGTCTCATCATTGTACCTCATCTTGGTTCCAACCAAGGTAACATATAAACACATAGGATATGTGATCTTAGATCGCTATCTCAAGTGCCAAATAATAATGTCTCATATTTGCTCACTATCTCAAGCGTCAAAAATCAAGAGATAAATTACAACAGAGATACGCACCTAGGCTCGTGATGAAAATCACAAGACCTACCTGAATACCTCTGTATTGCCTTAGATTACAGTTAGATTCTTCGCCAATGATGCCAAAGATGCTTGCCCTCCAAAGGGGTTGTATTTTCATGAAAATTCCCAAACGTAAAATAAATGTATCATGTAGTAACTCAAACAAAAAGTCCAAGGTGGGAACGAATCGGAATCCAAGGTGACGAAAAATAAAAGGAAAAAGCTCTTTGAAGTTGAGAATTTTTAGAGTTAACTACAAATGAAATTGAAATTCAATAAATGGAAAACTGGATAATCTTTAGAATTCATTCCACCTATGAATAAGAGTTTCTACCCTAAATCTATAAGTTCTCTACTTTCGTATTCAAACTACTACAAACGGATGAATTTCAACTAACTTTGGAAGAACTAGTGCAATAATTGAAAGATTGTTTACGGTGGAAGAATCAATATTCTAAAGGTCGCAGAAAACATCACTAATTAACTATACCAAAACTAATTATATACAAATAATTGGGAAGTATGCAAACAAATTAAGTTTTCAAAAACATAACATATTCAATCAATCACATAAACGTTAAAACCCTAGTTTAGAGCATACGCCCTAGTTCATAGGTTGTGACTCCTTCCTTAGATTATCCAAAGGAAGACAGACTCATGATAATGGAAATAACACAAAGTATTAAAGAAAACATAATTGAATTCAGAAAGATAAAGATTAAATTGAAATTGATTGCTTGTATTGAAAAACTAAACATAAATAACAAGGCTTCGAAAGTAAAGAAAACTGAATGTAAATATTGTTTAGACAAATAAAAGAACTAAAATAAACTAAACTTAAAAGAATAATAATACAAAACTCTGCAAAATAACCCTAAAAATCTCTAACGTAAAGAATAGGAAAAATTAAAAGAAAAACTCCTAAACGTCTAATGCTTGATCGTGTATTCCCCCAAAGGGTCTCTATTTATTCTGATTGGAAGGAGAATCTTCAGATATTTGAATATACTCATCCCAAAATTATTTACTTCTTTGATTGGTTGAAAATCCTCAAAAGATATGGCGAGATCTAACATTTAATTAAGCTTCTCGTGAAAATCTTCCTCGACCTACCGATAGAACAATGAAACCTACCAATAAAATATCTGTCTAATAAAACTTCTAAAAGTGTTGTGGTTTTTGCTACCAATAGAACATCCGATAGGACTTCTTTGACAAAAGTACTGTAAATTTTTCTACCGGTAGAATATATTTAACTATCGGTAGAACTTCTCTAATGAAAAATGCAAAGTACTGTGAGTTTTGCAACCAGTAGAACTTTCCTTTTTTTGCCTTCCTAGTAGTATAATACCTATCAGTAGAACTTCTCTTTTCTTCCAAAATACTTCTAAGGCTCCTGTCTTCATCTTCTCCCGAACAAACTCAATTCCAACTTGTCCCTTGCCATCTTATTAATGCTTAAACTCAACTTTTACACCCAAATTACTCGCAATCACAGAAATCAAGGCTTAACACGCAAACTATACTAAGTAAAGTGAATTAGTACATTAGCAAACTTAAAGTGAATATGTTAAGTTATAAATACCTACGCACACACTCCTGACTATCAATTCATAGTCTAGTTGTCTGGTCTCCGAATCCCTAATTGCACACACAATTATTTCTAACTCAATTCTCAATTACCGAACACCAGGTTGTTACAATCTAGCCACCATAAAAAAAACAAAATTATCATAAAAAATTTTCTCTTGCACCATACTTAATGCATAAGTGTATCTATCCATATCAATATACTATTCAAAAATTATACTTACCTCAATGGTCTTACATATCCTCATTATTCGTCAATGTAAACACACATCCTTTTATCACGTTCACTTGGTTTTCACTTGAATGTTCTACTATGCCATCGATGCGCATCTCTAATAAAATACTAACCATAATGGTATGACCTCGATCCAAATAGATCGTGCACAAATCATCCCTGAAAACTCATTTCCTATAAAATCAAAGTTAATCCACAAACAGGTAGATAAGTCACCACTAGTAAAACCTTTGATATGATAAATCTTATGTTCATCACAAATCAATTCCATCAATACCCATAGGTCGTCATCCTAAGTAACTAAACCTAAGACATTCTACAGAATCTTAAACCTATGCTCTGATATCAAACTTGTAAAACCCTAATCCATTTCTATATAATCCTTAGAGCACTAATAACCTTCATCGGTACTAAATGATACAATCTCCAAATAATGAGTAAGTTCTGATACTAATTCCATAAACATAACGAGTATTTTCTATTACATACACAAGGGAGTTGTGGGATCACACGAAAATGATCATCAATAATGTATTTTATTTTGCAAAATGTATTGACATATTAAAAGGCAATGATCTCGAACCATGCTCCATAGATGAATGTTGATGCAGACATGATTGGCCAAAGTAAAAAAAAAATCCAAACAAAATAGGACTCTTTATAAAAACGTGGAGTGTTTGGACCTGTAGATCTAATACTTGTTGGGATAAAACTAGTAGGTTAAAAAAAGCTATGCGCTAGAAAGCGAAATGTTAAAAATGAGATCGCAAGATATAAAGCACGTCTAAAGACACATGGTTCTGCAGAGACCCAATATCAATTACGAAGAGACATATATACTCACTATTCATGGTGCAATTATATTTTGGTATTTAATTAGTCTAACAGAGTCAAAAAGACTTGAGATGCACCTTATGAACGTAGTTACTGTATACTTGTATGGGATATTTGATACCAACTTATATATGGAAGTCTCCGAAGGATTTAAATTGACTGAAACAAACACATCAAAACAAAGAAGTATGTACTTAATTATTTGAGATGATATAGGAATTCCATTGAGGATTGAGTCTAAAAACATGGTTATTTTGTTTTAGAATAAAACAGGATGGCAATGTGTTGAATAAAATACTTTTTTGGGATTGTCACTCCATGAAACTTGATAGTAGTGAATGCACTTCAACACTGAAAATTGTTTCAAGTCGTGTATGAGAATACTTTCCTAAAAATAGTATTTTTCTCCACTAATTGTTTAGAAAGGTGTGTATTGAGAATTCTGCAAATCTATTCTAAAGATACATTGAAGCTTGTCAAATCTTACTGCGTATTGCACTTATGAATACAATACCCAAATACATTAAGAAAATAAAATAGCCAACTTCTAGTATTTTAACTCTGTAGAAAATAGAATACTAGATATAATAGAAAACAATAGATGTATGTGAATTTGGTAGAATGGAGTGAAAGAAGAACGAGAGAGCAATTTACAATTGTTTAATTGTTTGGTATGGTATCGTATGTTAAAAGTTTAGGAGTGCAAGACATCAACTATTTATAGAGTCACAAGTGACTTTTCATAAAGAGTGCAATCATATGTAATGGTGTCGTTTGGTTAAAAATGTATCAATGGTGAGTTTATGAAAATATATAACCATTTTAAATGATGTCTTTTAAAAAATATCAAAGATGACATTATAAAAAGTTGTGATTATTTGTAATGATGTCTTTTAACCAAAATGTGTTAATGTTGACTTTATGAAAGAATGTAAGCATTTGGATTGGTGTCTTTAGTCAAAACTATCAAACTTTGAATTAGTAGTCTGTCATGTTATCTTTTACTTCATACATTTTCAATTTCGTCTAAAATTGTAAACCCCCACATGTTTGTATTAACATATACGAATGTATTTGTTTAGTGAGTATTATATATGTAATGACGTAAGAATAAATCATGTATATTGAAACCGTAAGAATAAATACTAGGAAGATGTTTAAACTTGAGAAGGATTATTAGATAAGTCTCTAAATATTTTTAGGTCAAAATAAGGTGTCCATTGAGTCCGGAAGGTCGAAAAACCTTGGGAGAGGTAATATGAGGTGTATTAGAAGTTAGAAAGTATTTTGGAGTTAAAACACATTTTAGAGAAAATTTGGGAATTTAGAATTTTGGATACTACTTAGTATTTTGGCCATAACTTTTTATCCTTATGTCCAATTAATCTGAAATTTTTACAGTAGATAGTAGACATCCAGAGCTACAAAAGTGTATCTCATGTAATTTTCCAATTTGACCTCTAAATAGGTCAAAATTTCCCTGGAAGTTGTACCAAAAATCTGTCAACCGTACCAGTACGCCCGATTTTTTCTGAACCGAAAATGTCGGGTTTTGCTCCATTTTCTTGCCCTATAAACACCTAATGTCGCCCCCTTAGCATTCATTTAACCCTCCTAACCTTGGGAAAGATTAGAGAGGAAGAGAGAAGGATAAAATACAAGATCAAGAGGAGATCTATAC
>CM042194.1:20899700-20917065 GCA_023539305.1 Ilex asprella
TCCACCCTTCTTGGCTTTGGTAAAGCTCTAGAAAAGTGGAAGAGTTTCACTCCTCTAAGAAGAAGATGAGCTCTAATAATGAAGGTACAAGACTTAATTGAAAGCAAGAAAGTAAGAGCATCAATGTAAAGACAAGAACATAAAGTGCATGAATTTAACAATACAAGTAGGGAATTAAACTTCCCAACTATAATAAAGATGAAGACCAATAGGGAATTAAACTTCCCAACTGGAATAAATACTTGAATTGAGAGAGAGCTTGAATGTAAAGACTTGAATTAAAAGAACTAGAAAGTAAATATTAGAATGAAATACTAGAAATACATATAAAGACTAAATATTCTTCAAGAGGAGAGCTCTTGAATTCTCTCCAAAAATCCTTATATCAAGCAAAAACTTATGTCCTTACAAGCCACCAAAGGGGTGGTATTTATAGGCAAAGCCTTTACAAACCCCAAAAATAACATTCACAAGCCCAAGGGATGACATTCACAAGCTTCCAAATGTTGCCATTCACAATCTTCCAAAAGTTGTCATTCACAAGCTTCTAAAAGTTGTCATTCACAAGCTTCCAAAAGTTGTCATTCCACAAGCTTCCAAAAGTTAACATTTGGATTACTTTAATCTCTTTTTGTTTAAGGCTTTAATAATAGTCATCTTAGAATTCACAATTGGCTCCCCAGTAGTTTGTAGCTTTGACGCATAAAATCCTGAAAGTAACAACAATTAATGCATTATTCCTAATTCACACACTAACCGTAATAGGTCAATTTTGATTAGTTTAACTTTTTTTAACTAACACAATTGACCTATTAAATTAATTAAATCATGCATTAATAAAGATTAATCAGTAAGTCCTTTGGAAGATGAAGTACTCATGCTCTATCTCGCTGTCTCAGACTTTTCGACTAGCGTAGTTCTAGTAAGGGAAAGAGACAAAGCTCAGAAACCAGAGTATTACTACATCAGAGCTCTAAGGAGAGCAGATGAGAGATATCGGAAGATGGAGAAGCCTGTTTTAGCATTGGTTATAACTGCCAGAAGGCTTAGTCCATACTTCCAAGCTCATGCTATCAAGGTCCCAACAGATCAACCAATGAAACAGGTACTCCATAAGCCAAAGTCTTCTGGAAGATTGGTTTAGTGGACTATAGAGCTCAACGAGTTCGACATTAGGTACAAATCGAGGACTGCAATAAAAGGAAAAGTTTTGGCGGATTTCATCGCAGAATTCACGGCAATAGTACTTTTAGAGAAAGCACAGCTAATGCCCGACCTCTCTACATGGAAGTTTTTAGTAGACGGAGTAGCCAATGCCCAAGGAAGTGGTGCAACCTTAATCCTGACCTGTCCAGATGGTACAAATGTCGAGTACACCTTCAGGTTTGGGTTTAAGGCTTCAAACAACGAGGCTAAATATGAAGCTGTTATTATTGGACTCCCTCTGGGATTGACTAAGGGAAACAATTAAAAATAATAATTAAATTATTTTGGATAGTCCTAAAGACAGTTTTTCATTACGCCGGATAAACTTGATTGTGGATGCCACTGCAGGACATGAGTTTCTTAGCTTTATGGATGCTTTCTCTAGGTATAATCAGATTAGAATGGACCCTAACGATCAAGAGAAAATCGCCTTTGTGACTAATCATGGGACTTATTGCTATCAAGTCATACCCTTCGGAAGGAAAATATAAAGCTGTTATTACTGAACTCAATCTTACTCATACAATGGAGGCAAAGCGGTTGGAGGTCTGTAGTGACTCCCAACTCATAGTAAAGTAGATAGAGGAAGCTTATGAGGCTAAGGGTGAGAAAATGGTCCTTTACCTAAAAAAGGTAAAGGAGTTGATCAAGAAATTTGTGCAAGTCAAGATAAAACATGTCCCAAGGTCATAAAATTCTCGAGCAGATGCATTGGCAAGGCTGGCAACTGCCTCGCAAGAGAGCTTGGAAAGATTAATACCTGTAGAGCACCTAGTAGAACCATCAGTAAGCATTTCGGAGGAATAAGTACTCCCTGTTCAGGCCCCACCGAGCAGGATGGATCCCATCAGGGAATATCTTCAAAACGGAGCCCTGTCTACAAATCCTAAAGAGGCTGGAAAACTAAGGGCAAGGTTAGCCAGGTTCTCAATTCTACAGGGAGATCTGTATAATCGGAGTTTTTCGATGTCTCTCCTCAAATACAGGGGAAAAGATAATGCTAACTACATATTGAGGGAAGTCTATGAAGGGATCTGCGGTAATCACATTGGAGCACGGGCTTTGGCAGGAAGAGTGGTAAGGCGGGGATACTATTGGCCCACCGTGCTCAAAGATGCCACAGATCTGGTCGAAAGATGTAAAGTCTGCCAAATACACGTTAACATTCTCCATTGTCCACCAGATCTCCTGACCTCGGTGGTGAGTCCCTGTCCATTCCAACAATAGGGTTTGGACATAATTGGACCCCTCCCAACTGGAGCTGGACAGTGCAAGTTTGTCATACTTGGGGTAGATTACTTCATTAAGTGGGTAGGTAGATCTTTTTGCAGCAATCACGGAACAGAAGATACAAAACTTCACGTGGAAATCAATAATCTGCAGGTTTGAGATTCCCAGAGCAATCGTCTTTGAAAATGAAAAACAGTTTGACAACCCCAAGTTCAAGAAGTTCTGTGCATGGTTAGGGATAAAGAACTATTTTTCAGGCCCAACTCATCCACAATCTAATGGGCTAGCTAAGCTGACTATAAGAACTATAAAAGCATCCTTGAAGACAAAGCTTGAATCGTTGAAGGGAAAGTGGGTAGAATATGTCCCCGAAGTTTTATAGGAATACAGAATAACCCCCAAAACGAGAAAACGAGAGAGACACTGTTTGCTTTGGCTTTCAGAACTGAAGCAGTATCACTCGTGGAAATAGGATTGCCATCCCCCATAACTGAATTCGCAGAATCCAAGCACAATGATGAATCCCTACTGCTAAATCTTGAACTCCTAGATGAAAAGAGAGAAAGAGCTCTGCAATGCATTCAGGGTTATCAGAGAAAGACTACAAGGTACTACGACAAAAGGGTCAGGCACAGGAGCTTCAAGGTAGGAGATCTGGTGCTTAAAAAAAATTTTCTTGCAAGAAGGGACCCCGCGAATGAGAAATTGGGGCCAAATTGGGAAGACCCCTACATTGTTTCCAAAGTAATTAGGCCTGGAAACTATGAGTTACAAACGGAAGAAGGAAAGGTCCTACCTCATTCTTGGAATGTTGAACACCTTAAGACGTTTTTTCAGTAAGTATCCCCTGTAATGGAATTGTTTTCAATAAAATTAGTGATTTCTTGATTCATCTTTGTATGATATTGTTGTTAAAAAAAATTAGAGCCCCTTAGCTCATGGGCATAAGATGAACTCTCTAGTTCTTAAAACAAAGATGAGCCCTACAGCTCACGACGAACCTTTCAGTTCATAAAACAAAACTGAGCTTTACAGCTCACGATGAACTCTCTAGTTCAAAAAACAAAAATAAGCTTTACAGCTCATGATGAACTTATCAGTTCATAAAACGAAGAAGAGCTTTACAGCTCACGATGAACTCTCTAGTTCATAAAACGGAAATAAGCTCTGCAGCTCATGATGAACTTCTCAGTTCATAAAATGAAGAAGAGCTTTATAGGTCATGATGAACTCTCTAGTTCATAAAACGAAAATGAGCTCTACAGCTCACGATGAACTTCTCAGTTCATAAAACGAAGAAGAGCTTTACAGCTCATGATGAACACTCTAGTTTATAAAACAAAAATGAGCTCTACAACTCACAATAAACTTTTCAGTTCATGAAATCAAATGAGCTCTACAGTATACGAGGAGCTCTTCAGCTTATGAAATCATGATGAGCTCTTCAGCCCATAAAATTCGGAGAAGCTGATCAGCTTGTACGAGTAATGAAACAAGAAGTACCAAAAACACAACAGGGAGGCAGTAAAAAGAAAATGTTTGCATTGCATCAAAGAAAGAAGATAAAACGTATACTGAAAAGAAGTTACAAAAAGGCCACTAGAGTCCCTAGAATGTAGAGAATGCTAGGAAAAGTTGCTAGATCTCCCCCAGCCTTTTCTTCAGGACAGGCACTTCCCCCCTCAGACGGACATTCTCCTCCTTCAACTCCTCCCTCTCATTCTCTGTTTTTGAAAGTAAGTTAAGAAGTTTGGCCCCAGAAGAGGAGAGTAGAACTGCACCAAGAGAGGAGTCAGAGGACGAGGGAGACTCACCAACTTTGCACCTTTTGGAGGATAGTCTAGCCTCCTCATCCTCCTCTGATTCAGAAGGGGAAAAGTTTGGGGAACTGGAGTAGAAGAGGAAATCAAATGAAGCTACCTTAGCGCTAAACAAGGAAAGATTGTCAGACATCATTAACTCTGAAAAGGACATAGGGGCCGACTACAACACCTGCTCAATCCTCATAACCTCTGGCAAATATGGATTAGACACAACTGCACAAATAAGAAAAAGTCAAAACACAACATCAAACCAAGAATGGCCAAAAAAGTACTCAATTCCCTAACCTATGTGAGAAAAGCTCTTCCAAGAATGAGGAACCCTGTTCCCCCGTCGACAATCCTCAGCAGATCTCCAGGAGTCTCCAGAAGCAATGAAAAAGTGATGGGACCACCCCTCAGAGGTAGAGGGAATGTCGAGCACCAGCTGGCGCTCAAAGAAACGTCTCCACCTAAAACAACTACAGAAGGGGAACTCGTCATCCTCAAGAATATGAAAGTAGAGAAATTTGGCAGTTGTAGGGAACCCGTCATTACCCTGGAAGCGCCAAAATAAGAAGAAGCTGATCCGCACGGCCCACCTTTTGGGGGATAAGCGAGAAGGGGCAAACAAAAATAAGCCAAGATACACCCAATGGAAGGGTGGATAAGAAGATGAAGACCCATCTCCAAGGCACCCTCAATGATGCAAACTTCTTCTCGAGAAAGATAATTAGGAGGTTCATCCGATGTGGGAACCCTAAGAGGCAAGTCCAGCTCGGGAAAGAACCATCTTTTGATTCCATCCAGTTCTGAGGAAGTCATTGAAGAGGAAACCAAGAAGTGAGGCTGAAACTTTCAGTCTACCCCAAAGGAAGTGCGGTCTCGAAAAATAGAGGAAAGGGAAGCATTCATGAGGGTTCTCGGGCAATAGACGAAGACAAAGGTAAATCCTAAGGACAAGGGAATGGGAGGACTCAAAGAAAAAAATCTTCAAGAATAAAAGCAAAAAGGAAGAAGCCCAAGAAGGTTTAAAAACTTAAAAGGACGGTCGTAAGATTCAAGGAACCAAGAACCGCAGGAAAAGCAAAGTCGACGGTCTCTTAGGTTTCCTAATTAATGATGGTAGTTATGATTTTGGAAAGTAGTTGAAAGATGCAATAAGTTCTCATTCTACTAAATATGCAAAAGTTGAGGTAACAGTCTAGAGCATAAAAGAAGACGTGGACAACGTCATTCACTCATTAGCACCTCCTTCGTCCTCATCACCGCTTCTAGCAGCAGAGTAGAGAACATCTAACCTCTTTAGACGACCAAGCCATCCTTTGCTCATAAGCTATTGGCCCCAGGCCTCTTCTTGACAAACTGACTTAGATCATATTGGTATTGCCATCATAGTTCTCTTCTTGAGAATGTTCAGGCATGAAGTTGCTCACTCTTTTTGTCAAATCCAGCAAGCCTCTTATAGTGGCAAGGAATATTAAGTTCATCATCAGTTGGAAGCATAACCACCAACATCACACCAAAGGAGCTCTGAAAAACCCCTGTTGTCAGCAGACCTTGACACTCCCTTGATTTTTTTCAATCATTCCTCGCACTTAGCAAGCTAAGGGAGATCCAGCACAACATGGGAGGGCATAGAAGCTATTGGCGAAGCCCTTGGTAAGTTTACTTTAACATTTGCCTCGAGGAGAGCTAAGGGACTCCTCGAAACAAAAGGAGGGCAAGAAAGGGGAATGCAGAATAAAGTAAAAAAAATAATAAATCCTAAGTCTAAGAGCTTGAGGGGGTAGGGGAAAGAGCCTGGCAGTTCAGCAGTCAACGCTAGAGATGGATCAGCAGAAGGGAGCTCAGGAAGGCTAATAGTTGAAACTTCAAGAGGGATAGTGTTCGAAACTTCTGAGGAATCAAGAGTAGGAACCTCAACCTTAGCAAGAACTCTTGGCACCTTAAATAGAGCTCTTGTCACCAGATCAGCAACAAAAGGGGGAGTAGAAGTCGCAGGAACTATGGAGGTCTCAGAACTAGTGATTACAGCAGAGGCTACAGGGGCAGTTAGATGAGGAGGGTTGTCTGGAGGGGGTCAAGCACTCCAGGAGTGATTTCATAGTTAAGAGGGGACAAAGTATTATCTTGGGTCGCCTTCTTCTCTGCCTTGACAACTTCACCCTTTGCATGTCCCTGGTCAAAGGTAAAGTTTAGGTCACGATAAACCTCTTCAATTTTGTCTTGAAACGCCAGCCACTCTTTGGCCCACTTAGTGGTGATGTCATCAGACAGTTTAGTAATAAGGTCATCTTTCTTTTTAGCAGCAACTCGGTGTTCCTCAAGCTCGTCCCTAATATCCTCATTCGCCTCTTCCAGGACATCATACTCCCTCTTCATGCTCTTATAAAAGTCATAAGCTTCAAAAGCATCTTGGCTAGCCTTGATCCATCCTTCAGTCTTTACCCTGAGCTCGTCCTCCATCTTCCCCAGTTTCTCTTTGGATCGCTTATTTTCAGACTTGAGGCTGTTATTGGCAGAGCTCAGCTCTGCATTCTTGAGCTAAAGGGATTTAGAAGCCTTTGAAGAGCCCTCTAGAGCTTGGATCCTCCTCAGAAGACCACTACCATGGATAACCACCTAGAATCCAAGAGAACCCTGAAAACTAAAGCCAGTATAAGGAAATAAAAATAGGGTAAATTAGGAAGAAAGATGAGAGAAACTAGATGTTTACCGAGGTGGCCCCAAATAGCAGAGTAGAAATGGAAGACCCAAGAGACATGGTAACAGCCCTCTGGATGTCGAATTCTGGGATGATGGAGGCAATAACCTCTGCAGCGCACTTGACATTTCTAATAAGGGAATCCCTACCTGTCGTGACCTTGGGAAGTCCTTCACCCTCAACTTTGAAACCTTTTAGAGGCAGCTAAGAGGATTCTCTAGCCAAGCTAGTGGGAAGAAGATAGGGAGAGGTGTGGGTGACTATCTTGAGAGCCCTCTCGATTTCTGACGGAGAAGGGGAGGTCTGTTCAGGACATTGGCCCTTGGCCTCCCAGGAGGAAGAGGGGGTTACCCTTTGAGGAAGGGAAGTTTGTGCGATAACTCGAGTACTTGATTGGAGGATGGGGGTCGCCTGAGTTGGAGAAGGAGAGGTAGAGGTTAGATCCAACTTTGGCAGAAATAGTAGAACTGCTATCAGCCTTAACCTTCACCTTATGCTTGCTCCTACTTCTCCCCCTCCTTAGCTGGCCCAACTTAGCTAGGTGATCCCTCTCAGTTGGCTCCATTAATGAAGAACTAGGAAGCATAATGTAGACAAATCAATATAAGTAAAAAGAGTAAAGTTAACAGACAGCGAGGATAAGTGCCACATGCCACCTCGTTAGACACAAAAAACAGAAAGAGGAATGGGAGCTTCCACAGAGAGGGGAGTAGAGAATTCTGCTGGCGGAACTGGAAGGCTAAACCCTAGCTCTATGAGGAACCAAGGTTTGATGAGCTCAGGATATGGTGTAGAATTGCATTTCTCCAATTCTAGTTGTACCTTCCTGTCCTCAGTGCTGAGCTCGGGCTAAACACCTGAGAAACAATTTGAAAATAGCAAAATCAGAAAAAGACATTAGAAACCGACCTTAGTTGGTTCCAACAAAGGCTTACCCAGGTTGTTAGGGGAAGACCAAGCTCTAGGGATTGGAAAAGTGTCCACCTTATGATTGACTATTTTTCCTGTTGTTCCTAACTTACTAACATCTCTCTTGATGTATGTATGATGTATGTGTGAGGGGAAGTGTCACTCTTCCTTGGGACGATGTCAAAAGAAAGGGCAAGGAGAAAATGAAATGGAATGAATGAAATGTGTGTGTGTGTGTGAACAAAAGTGCGCCCCAATCGCTAGGAGACTTTCGTGAGTCGTGTTTTACTTGGTGGTATTTCAAGGTCGTTTCCACGGGGAAGGAAGTAAACCGAGGGGAAGGTGATTTTGAGTAAAAGAAAGTGTAAAATCCTTGTGGTTTGAAAATTGTTTGGTGAAGTGACGGAAATTAAGTGAGATGAAAATAAGTGTTGGCTAATCCAAGGGTTTACTCCCAATGGGAATATCAAGTCAACTCAAATCCTTCCTTCAATAGAGCATAGATGAACGATTGATTCGTGGGAAGTTAGGGACGAGATGATGAGGATCTAAGCATAAAATGTGACAAGTCTACGGAATATCAAAGACACATGATCTCATCCACCCTCTACCCAGTCAAACCGAACCACCGTACCCAAGAGGAGGTCTCCTTTGGATTAGCCAACTAAAAGCTTAGCTACTCATTCTTGAAGTAAAGACAACAATTAAATAGGAAGACATTATGAATAAATAAAGGTTAGAACTAAACATAAATGAATTGCATCAATATAACCAATCTTCGACAAAGAATGAGTGAATCATGTTTCACCCTTCATGGCTTCGGTGAAGCTCTAGAAAAGTGGAAGAGTTTCACTCCTCTAAGGGAAGAAAGAAGCTCCAACAATGGAATTAAAATAAAACAAGACTTAAATTAAAAGAAAGCAATAATTAATTGACGGGTATTCCACAACCAAGAGATAATAGCACAATAAAAGAAAGCAATAACCAAAATGCATCAATATAAACGATCTTCGACAAAGAATGAGTGAATCACGTTCCACCCTTCACGGCTTCGGTAAAGCTATAGAAAAGTGGAAGAGTTTTACTCCTCTAAGGGAAGAAATAAGCTCCAACAATGGAAGTAAAATAAAACAAGACTTAAATTAAAAGAAAGTAATAATTAATTGGCGGGTATTCCACAACCAAGAGATAATAACGTAATAAAAGAAAGCAATACTACTTGGCGGGTATTCCACAACCAAGAGATGATAATAGCATAAAAGAAAGTGACAATACAAAGAAAGCAATAATAACTTGGAGGGTTTTCCATAACCAAGAACTCTAGCAAAAATTTTTATCTAACAAAAACTTATTTCTCTCAAAAAACTTATGTCTGTACAAGCCACAAATTGGTGGTATTTATAGGCAAAGCCTTTACAAACCCAAGGGATAACATTTATAAACCCCAAAAATACCATTCACAGGCCCAAGGGATGACATTCACAAGTTTTCAAATATTGTCATTCACAAGCTTCCAAAAGTTGTCATTTCACAAGCTTCCAAAAGATGACATTTAGATTACTTTAATCTCTTTTTGTTTAGAGCTTTAATAATTATCATCTTAGAATTTGTAGTCTTGGCTCTCCGGTAGTTTGTAGCTTTGACGCATAAAATCCTGAAAAGAACAACAATTAATGCATTATCCCTAATTCACACACTAACCTTAATAGGTCAATTTTGATTAGTTTAACTTTGTTTAACTAACACAATTGACCTATTAACTTAATTAAATCATGCATTAATTAGGATTAATCACCTTATTTGCAGGGTTATACTCCCAGTGCGAACCCCTTACAAAGAAGAATTATTTTTTCCAGTTCTTATGAAAACTTGGTAGATCAGAAATGATTAATTTGGCATTTGCTCTCTTAGAGATGTGTAGGAAGCCCTTGGAAGAGGTAAGCTTGACGTTAAAAAGATCCATGAGCAAAGAAATAGTGGGAACCCCAAGTTTGTGAGTCTTAAAGAAATCTAGGAGACCTACAAGGTCCTCCAGAAGTTAGGAGAGAGCTGGGCAGGACAGACTTTAAAATGTTGAAGAACACTTTTAATAAAAAGGATGTATTGGAAAGCGCACACCATTCTCAAAGGCAGCGGTGAAGAAGCAGACCTTCTTATGGACTTGAAAAACGTATGAGGTAAATTTGTCTGGACACCAACTTTGGACCCCTGGAGGAAACTATATTGAATTTTGATAACCTCCATCAGTGAAGGAGAGACTTCACTGGGGCCCACAAGCTCTACATGTCTAAAAGCAGATCCTACTCCAGTAGTCGAGACTCCCATATTACTTACTATGCCTTTACCTTTGTCAGGGTTCTTGGGCCTAGGAGAGGAAGTAGAGGGAAACACCTCAGTACTCACCTCGGCATCGATGGAATCAACACCAGGAAAGTTATCAATTTCATCACCTACATCTCCTAGGTCAACATCCTCTTCAGCAGACTTGCCACCCATAAGGGAATCAGAGAAGGGATTGGTTTCAGAATGAAAAGTCATGATTGGGCAAGAGAAAGGGAGATTGAAAGAACGGTAGAGATGAGGGACACTGATCAAGCACTCCCTAATAACCCTAGGGTCAGAGCAGTATTTTTCAACACCAAGAATTCGTACAATAGAACCCCAGTCCACAAAGAAAGGAAAATGGGACAAGCAATAGTCTCGATTCCAGAAGTAAAAAAATCAAAAAGCCTAAAAATACAGTAGCCACCTCGAACTCGAGGGATCCAAAACAAAAAAAAGGGTAAAGAGGGCAAGAGACGTACCTAAGTTTGAGATAAGCAACGAACCACAACTCGGAGAAAAATCAAAGGAAGGGGGCAGTGAGAATCTTCGAATCGAATCAAGAAAGCTTGGTCTTAAGTAAAGAATCAGGAAACTTCGAACCAGAAAGCTAGAATTTGAGAAGAGAGGAACAAGGGTGGAAGTTGAATAATGGAAAAAGGCGGTTCTAGTAGCCGTTTGGGCATTTATAGCTTGAAAGACGTGTGTGATAACGTACGCGAGAATTGAGGAAGCCATGATTGATGAGAACCATCAAAAGACAGTTTCCACGTGCAAGTTAGAGTTAGCCACGTGCTGGTCCAGTTCAGCTTTAAAGCGGTTCAGCCCCTGTCCAAGCTCGCTTGCACCAAGGGTCGGGGGTAACTGATGATATCTAGAATAAATCCTAAATATGGGCTTGCGCCTAAAGGTCAGATCAGAAAGTCAGACGAGGCTCGCAGACCTCAGAGGTCCAGAGGTGAAAGTCCCCCCCCGGGCAAGATAATAATTGGAATGATAAGGGAACAATTGGATGACAGCAGGCACCTCCCGAGAGGTAGAAAGCTGGAATCAAGGCATAAAACTCTTGACCAACCAAGATCTTCTACTAAAATCAAAGAAGATTCCGCGAGGAAAATAGCAAAGATCTTGACAGAGATTTCACTGAACAAGCAATAGCCCTATAAATACTAAACAATGCCTCCAAGTCAAGGGAGCAACCCTAGATCCATGAGAGATACAAGAAAACCCTAATTTCCTCCACAGAACATTGTAAATCATCCCAATAATCAGTAGAGAAAAAGGGAGCAAGAGTCTCCATTGAAGAGTGGACTAGCTGAGCTCTTGTGCCGACGAACCCCTATATTTTTATCGTATTCATTCTCCCTTCCATGTATTTCCTAGGTTCTCCTTAACAATCAACACGAGTCTTGTAGCTCAGATTCACATTATCTCACACCATCCACATCTTTTGCTCATCCTCGTCAATTTACACCATCACCTTGTATCCATTGGTGTAGTTATCAACACACTCAATCCTTAGATCTTTAATTGTCTGATCCTTGGCCTTCAGCATAGACATTAATCCCTCGAGCTCCAGTCTCAGCTCGACTGCCTCTTGCTCAGCTATCTCCTTCTCAGACTTGGCAAAGTCTACAACACCAACTATCTGGCCCAACTCTGTCTCCCTTTACTTCAACTTGTCTTCAAGAGACCTCTCCAAAGACTTCAGTAAGGTGATCTGGGAGGTCTACTCCTCCACTTTTTTATGTTCATTGTCCAGGCCCAATATTCGATCATCAGCCACCTTCTCAATCTGCAAGAGGTAAAACACAAAATAAGAGCGTAGTAAATGAAAGAAAGGAAGGCAAGAGCTCAAAAGAAAAGAAAATTGGAGCTAGTACCGCTGCAAGACCATGAAGGTGGTTCACAACCTCGTCATTAGTGTTGAGAGTGGCTAACTTCAAGATGTCTAGTCGTAGACTCAACAGCTTGTTAGTAGCCAAGCAAGTATTGCTTAAGAGAGAGCCCACCTCTAGAATAGGAAGGGTTGAGGTCGGCCTCGGGGGAATAGCTAGATTGACCTCGGAGGATGGTGATGGTAGAGATAGAAGAGCACTGAGCTCCATGAAAGCAGCTTGAGAAGGATCAGTAGGTAGGAGACCTCCTTGATTGGTTGAAGTGACCCCAGAGATCTAATTTCCCAGAATATTATTTAAAAAATAGCATAACTAAAAAGGCAAAAGCTTTGATTCATTTATTACTATTTGATTCCCTCATTTCTAATGAGTATTATTTAATTTGAAAAAAAAAACCACGATTCAAGGTTGTTAGAAGGTTGTTAGTCTTTTGGATTTGTATAAGTCTGCTGAAGTTAGAACAATAGTTTTGATTTCTTTATTTACTAGTCTTTCACTCGTTTCAATCAAGTAATGTATATTTAAAAAAAAAAAACCGAGGAAGTAATGACCCAAGGTGCACAAATAATTCAACTTAAACGACAAAGGACACAATACCAGATTAGTTACACAAATAATAAACAGGTCAACTTAATGTCACAAATAAATATAATCGTATTTTGACACAATAGAACTATTTAACTCGTATTGTAAGAACAAAATGCGTACATTGTTTTACTTTCTCATTTTTGTGATCATGTAATATATGAATCCTTGTAGCCAAGGACAGAGCTAAGTCATGGCCCCTATAATTTGTATAGCCTGGGGGTCCATAAAATGGTTGTTGAAGAATTTTATATCTCAAAGTGGAGTAATGCTAGACAGACTTAAAATTTGGACATAAAATATAAACTTGACAATGTGGTTGTTGATGTATACCAGTCATGTCATCAGTTTCTTTTCCAAAAAAAAAGTTATTTTTAAAGAAAGATCAGATGACTCGGCCGATAATTTTCCCTCTCCCCTCCTCCCTTTCTTCTCCCTTCCCTTTCACTAAACCAAACACCGCTGGCCAGCCATAGGACTTCAAAAATCTATTTTTAACGATTTCAATCATGTTAGTCATTTGACACAGAGCTAAGAAACCAGTCTAATTAAGTTTTCATGGGGAACTATGATAGGAAAGCCACAAAAGAACATCAAAGACCTCACCCAACAACCACAACAATCAGTTCGGCATCGGATGTGGGGAAACAATCGACAACTCAATTTTTTTTAAACAGAAAGGTCTTAAGCATAGGGGTGAGACAATCGGCTGTTGTCATCAACCAGTTCAGCTTCGGATGTGGCTATGGAGAAAACCTAATTTATTGGGTTCAATTTTTTTTAAACAGAAAGGGGGTAGGGAAGATGTGATAAAGAAATCATATGGTTGGCCGGCGGTTTGGTTTAGTGAAAGGGAAGGGAGAGGATGAGGGAAGAGGGAAGATGATCGGCAAAGTCATCTGATCTTTCTTTAAAAACAGTTTTTTTTTTTGGAAAAGAAATTGATGACATGGCTGGTACACATCAACAGACACATCATCAAGTCTATATTTTAAGTCCAAATTTTAAGTCTGTCTAGACAGACTTGATGATGTGTACCAGTCATGTCATCAGTTTCATTTTCAAAAAAAAAACTGTTTTTAAAGAAAGATCAAATGACTTGGCCGATCATCTTCCCTCTTCCCTCATCCCTTGTCTTCTCCCTTCCCTTTCACTAAACCAAACACCGCTGGCCAGCCATAGGACTTCAAAAATCTATTTTTAATGATTTCAACCATTTTAGTCATTTGACACAGAGCTAAGAAACCAGTCTAATTAAGTTTTCACAGGGAACTATGATAGGAAAGCCACAAAAAAACATCAAAGACCTCACCCAAGAAACACAACAATCAGTTCAGCATCGGAAGTGGGGAAACAATCGACTGTACAATTTCTTTTTAAACAGAAAGGTCTTAAGCATAGGGGTGAAACAATCGGCTGTTGTCATCAACCAGTTCGGCTTCGGATGTGGCTATGGAGAAAACCCAATTTATTGGGTTCAATTTTTTTTAAATAGAAAGGGGGTAGGGAAGACGTGATAAAGAAATCATATGGATGGCCGGCGGTTTGGTTTAGTGAAAGGGAAGGGAGAAGATGAGGGAAGAGGGAAGATGATCGGCCAAGTCATCTGATCATTCTTTAAAAACAAATTTTTTTTTGGGAGAAGAAATTGATGACATGGCTGGTACACATCAATAGCCACATCATCAAGTCTATATTTTAAGTCCAAATTTTAAGTCTGTCTAGACAGACTTAATGAAGTGTACCAGTGATTAATCTTGATTAATGCATGATTTAATTAAGTTAATAGGTCAATTGTGTTAGTTAAACAAAGTTAAACTAATCAAAATTGACCTATTACGGTTAGTGTGTGAATTAGGGATAATGCATTAATTGTTGTTATTTTCAGGGTTTTATGCGTCAAAGCTACAAACTACCGGGGAGCCAATTGTGAATTCTAAGATGACAATTATTAAAGCCCAAAACAAAAAGAGATTAAAGTAATCCAAATGTCACCTTTTGGAAGCTTGTGGAATGACAACTTTTGGAAGCTTGTGAATGACAACTTTTGGAAGCTTGTGAATGACAACTTTTGGAAGATTGTGAATGACAACATTTGGAAGCTTGTGAATTTCATCCCTTGGGCTTGTGAATGGTATTTTTGGGGTTTGTAAATGTTATCCATTGGGGTTTGTAAAGGCTTTGCCTATAAATACCACCCCTTTGTGGCTTGTAGAGACATAAGTTTTTTGCTTGACATAAGTGTTTGGAGAGAAATAAGTTTTAGTTAGATAAAAGTTTTTGCTAGAGTTCTTGGTTGTGGAAATCCCTCCAAGTTGTTATTGCTTTCTTTCTTCCCTTAGAGGAGTGAAACTCTTCCACTTTTCTAGAGCTTTACCAAAGCCGTGAAGGGTGAAACGTGATTCACTCATTCTTTGTCGAAGATCATTTATATTAATGCATTTCATTTATTGCTTTCTTTGTATTGTTACTTTCTTTTATATTGTCATCTCTTGGTTGTAGAATACCCACCAAGTAGTATTGCTTGGTTGTGGAATACCCACCATTTAATTACTGCTTTCTTTTATTGTGTTATTATCTCTTGGTTGTGGAATACCCACCAAGCAATATTGCTTGGTTGTGGAATACCCACCAATTAATTATTGTTTTCTTTTAATTTAAGTCTTGTTTTATTTTACTTCCATTGTCGAAGATTGTTTATATTGATGCAATTCGTTTATGTTTATTTCTAACATTTATTTCTTTATAATGTCTTCCAATTTAATTATTGTCTTTACTTTAACTATGAGTAGCTAAGCTTTTAGTTGGCTAATCCAAGGGAGACCTCCTCTTGGGTATGTCATTTCAACTCGTTGTCTTTCCTCCTCTCGGTGTACGATGGTTCGGTTTGACTGGGTTGAGAGTGGATGTGGTTGTGAGTCTTTGATATCCCGTAGGCCTGGTCACGGGTTATGCTTGGATCCTCATCATCTCATCCCTAGCTTCCCACGAATCAATCGTTCATCTATGCACCAGTAGAGGAAGGTTTTGAGTTGAATTGAGATTCCCATTGGAATGACCTCTTTGGATTAGCCGACACTAGTAGCTAGGATTTTAGTTGGTTAATCCAAGAGAAAATTCCTCTTGGGGATTCCATTTCAACTCTTCTTCACTCCTCCCTTTAGAGTCAAATGGTTCGGTTTGACGGGGTTGAGAGTGGATGAGTTGGTGAGCCTTTGATATTCCGTAGGCCTAGTCACGGTTTATGCTTAGATACTCATCAATCTCATCCCTAGCTTCCCCCGATTCAATCGTTCATTCATGCTCAATCGGAGGAAGGCTTTGAGTTGATTTGGTATTCCCATTGGAATGAACCCTTTGGATTAGCCAACACTTGCTTTACTTGCATTTTTATTTAAAAACACAACCCCAAAACATAAACAAAAGATTTTACACTTTCTTTTCACTTTTACAAAATCACCTTCACACACTTGAACTTTCCTTCCCTGAGGAGACGACCTTGGAATACTTTTCCAAGTAAAACACCGACACACAAAAGACTCCTTGCGATTGGGGAGCACTTTTGTTCACATTTCACATTTCACACATTTTGTTCATCCCATTCCATTTTCTCTTTGCCCTTTCTTTTGACATCGTCCCAAGGGAGAGTGACACTCCCCCTCACACATATATCATACATACATCAAGGGAGATGTTAGTAAGTTAGGAACTGCAGGAAAAAATACATCAATCATTTTTTGAGCCGTTGCCGGGGAAGGTTAAGCGTCGAGTCGAGGGTGATTTTGGACGGCATGGCAAGTCTCGTGATTTTCATCACGGGCCAAGGTATGTCATTTCATTTGTAAATATTTTGTTTCAGTTTGTATTTTTTTTATATATGTCTTATAATTTTTATGAAAATGTATCAAATGCCCCATATTATGAAAATGTGTTTGAGATTTGTGATGACTATGGGCTCACCTCTTGTATGTGCCAAATAAATTATCCGGTTCAAGACTTTGCATGCGAAAAATCTTACCCCAACCATTATGTTTCACCGAGTTATCCGAGTTATGGTTGGGAGAATGAACCATATAATTTTTCATCCAATCTCACACCACCAAATAAATTTTGCAACTATCCAACATATGGGAACTCAACCGAAGAAGAATTAGAAAATATTTTGTGCGATTTTATGCAATACCAAATGAAATTCAATGCCTAAATAACCCAACAACTTGATACATTGACTAATGCTATAATTTCTATGCATGAAGAACAACATCTTGAACATAGTCAATGTATTAAGGATGATAATCCCAATGAAATGCATATTGATGTTGAATTTTCCACCACTCTAGATTGTGAAAAAATGGATGAAGTTATTATCTCACATGAGGCTAATGAGTCCAAAGTCATTTTGTCATCTATGAGTGGTGTTGAGATTCACATTTCTCAATTTGGGAAAGGCATTGAAATGGAGTTAAGTGTTAAAACTCTTCAAGAGAAATTGTATATTTCATTTGTTGCATTGCATAAACTTGCCTACACTTCTATTTGGTTGAGAATTTTGAATCAACATCCTTTTTATGTTTGGATAGATGGTTTAAGAAGGGCATTGATACAACCAAAAAAATTAAAAATTTAAAAAATCAATGGGCACAAGCTCATATCCGAATTGAAGCCGGATTGACACGAGCCCTTGTTGTTTTGTTTCCATGTACATAGTA
>CM042194.1:20917165-20934939 GCA_023539305.1 Ilex asprella
ATGTGTGAGAACATCTTAAAGCACCATACTGTAGTCCCCTAACACATAATCATGTGTGAGATTCGATTTTAAGAACTCTAGCTTTTCGAAGTGGGTTCTTATCCATCTTTTGGTACTTTGACACACGTTCATGTTAAAATGCATGTATGGAACCAGCCAAAAAAAATTAGATGACCTAATCTAAATATAAAATGAAAAAACGAAACAAGGTATACTTGCTGATTTTTTTTAGACTTGTATTATAATAAGCTGAATTTGGGTTTACCACCAAAACCTAAAAGAAATTAGAGATATCTACTAAGTATGTTGTTTGGCCGTTTCTATTTTGTATCTAGCTTGACACTTAGGGTGTGTTTATTAAACCAAATTCAACACTTAAAATGAATTTATTCAGCATTTATTAATTAAGTTTGTTTGATAATCAAAATTTAAACTCTCTTAATATGTTAAGTGCTCCTTAAAAATAAGCTACAATATTAAGTAGGAGATCCCTTACTTAATTTTGAAAGCTGAAAGCGCTCAACAAAATCATCTGTAATAATATTTACAATATGACAATTATACACTGAAATATTTTACAATCTTATTAAAACAATAATTAGTTTTATCTCCAAAACCCCTAAATTATCTATTCTCCTTATCGATCTTTTTTTTTCTTTCCCTTGTCTTCTACAACAAAAATATACATACATAATTATAATTAGACACACAAACGTACACACTGCACACACACATAGTCACACACACACATACCTTCATGACGCCCACACATATTGTTAATAAAATTTAATTTATTATATTTTTTTAATATTATTTGATTATTTATTAGTTATTATTCTTTTTTTTATCAAATGTTATTGTTCACTTATTGTGTTGTTCAGTTTTTTATTGTTCACTTATTGTGTTATTCAATTTGTTATTATTCACTTATTGTGTTATTTAGATATTATTTATTTTGATAAAATATTTGTTAAATGTAGACTACAATATAATAATAGTGATTATAATTTATGCTATGACATATTTTATAAATATTTTCAAATTAAATAGTGAAAAGGTAAAACTGAAAATTAATTTGTTTTTGGACGTTAGCTCTGTGCAGTTATCAAACAGTTTAGTTCAATTCAGTACTTAAATTTCAGTGGATACCGAACAGTACACAAATTCAACATTCAACTTTCAGTTTTCAAACTTCACCTTTTAACTTCCAGACTTCAGTTTTCAGTTTTATCAAACACCACCTTACTGTAACTCTAGTTTTCAAGAATTGCATGTAGGAGGGCCGAAATATTAGAGGAAACAAATTGGAGTGATGTAACCAAGTCAATGTATTATGTACAGTACAACCTTATTCAGCTTTGCAATGCAAAAAATAACAAGATGTAGACAAATTTTTGCATTTTTAATGATTAGCATTAGACCTATGATCTATCCTACTTCTAGGAAAAAATTATAAACAAAATTGTTTTAAGGCAAGTGTGATTTGGCTCCAAATTATGCTTGGGAATGGACTACTCTTTTAAGCTCCGATACCTGTCCTAGGACTAAGAACAAGAGATTGAGGGTAAGGAAAGGTGTAAACTTTTAAAATTTTTCTAGTACCAAAATGCAATCATCGAAGTGCTGAAGGTGTTTTAAGTATATTTTGGTGAAATTAGGCCACAATTATGCACTTGTTATCAATTATACAGAGTTACATTCACTAATCACTAATTTTCCATTGAAGCCATCATCATTTGCTTGTCCAAATAAGCTCTCAATCTGTTCCCTTGTTTCACTAAGAACTGTTAACTATAAGGTAACATCTCCAAAAATTAATATTAATTATCTAGCCTTCCCTTGATATTTAGAATTGACGTGGAAGTGACCTAATATTTCATTATTGTAAGAATGAAATAAAATTTTAACTGTCAATGCTACCCCTTTATTTTTTATAAAACAAAATAATCATGTTTTCAAACTCGATCCTTATTGGAACATCATTCCTACATTCGAACACCCATCCTCTCTCTCTCTCTCTTTCTCTCACAGACACACACACCAAAAGAAACACACAAAAAACAACACCAAAAGAAAGAGACAGTGATGGAGAAACTAGAAACCAAACCAATGGTTCTGGTTCAAAACAAAAGCTTGGAAGGATCTGGGGGTTATGCTATGAGAAAGGGGGTTATGTGCTTGCCCTTCAAAGATGCTTTTCTTTGTCAAAACTGATTGTCTCTCAGAATGGTTTGATTGTTTCTCCTAAATTATGCTCCCATATCTGAAATATATGAAATGTGTTTCCTATGCGTAGGAAGGGTGTGCAGTGTAGTAACTCGGAAAATTCAAGGTCATCTCATCAGGGGACAATGTCAATTCAAATGGTGATATGTTGGAAAATAAAATAAAAACTCTTTGATTTGTGGAAAATTGTGAGAGTAGCAACTAATGTAATGAAATCAATTGAAAAATAATTGGTCAATCCTCGAAAATCATCTCACCGTAATTTAGCTTATTGATTCTTATTTATAACTCATCCAAGCTCATAATCCAATTTAATTGGACGAAAAGTATTCAACTAAAATTGGAATTGAACAATATGTCGCTTTGAAGATTTGTAATGATAGCTAGAATGATAAATACTTAGATATATATATATATATGTATATATATTTATGAACTCTAAGTATTATTTGATGGTGTAATTTATGTGGATGAGTAGAATGTATGTATGTATAGGTAAATATAAATCTGGGCTACGAGGCTCGTGGATGTTAAAGACAAAATCATAGGGGATGATTTGAACAACGAACATATAGTGGTTCACCAACTAGGAGCTCGGTTAATCCACTCTTCAATGGAGTCTTTTGCTCCCAGGATTTATATTATCGGGCAATGTGCTTTACAGATGATTCTTGTTACAATTAGGATTTCTTCTCTTTCGATGGAGGCACTGTACGATATTTATAGTTCAATTCCTATCTTTAAGGGATCTGCAGCGAGATTCTTGCTCTTCATCCGTGGGATCTCTCTTGATTTTAGAGAGAATCTTGGTTGGTTGAGATTTTTATGCCATGATTAGATTCCCCTATTACCCCAAGATCTCTTCTTTTAGCTGGTTGTCATCCTCACGCTTTCTTTATGGCTACCGATGAGGGAGCTCGAGGTCTAGTCTGCTGAGCTCTGGATAACCCTCTTGATATCCGTGTCTGATCTTATTCCTCGAGCTCATATTTAGCCAAAATTCTTTCCAAGTATCATTAGTTGCCCCCCAGCCCCTGGCCCGAGCTGGCTTGGTCAGGAGCTGAGTTGCACCAAAGTTGGGTCAGACCTTTGCACGGCGACCTCGATTCACTCGTGAACAGGTTTTTCTGACAGTTCTGGGCAATCATTCATTTTCTCATTTCTCGGGCACGTTTCCCACTTTTGAGGCCAACATACTGAAAGCTTTAAATGTCTCTGCACCAACGGGAAACGTTTCATCTCACTCTTTGAATTCTCTCCCTAGGCTTTTCTCCTTCCTTGCGTCTTCTGTTTCTCCAATTTGCCGGCGATCTTAGGGTTTTGCTGAATCTCATCCTTTCTTCAAATTGGCTTACAAGGCTTGCTCCTTATTTCTTGCTTCGAGTTTCGGTTTTCCATTCACCCTCGATTAGGTATGCTTCTTGTCCCTAATTTGTTTCTTCATTCTGAATCCCTCGAATCTGAGGTGGTTACTGCATTTCTAGAATTTTCGATTTTGCTACTTTAGGAACATAAGTTATTCTTTATCTCATCTCCCCATCTTCTTGGATCCTTATTCTACTGCTAGGATCTTCATCATTGGTCGTTGGTGCCTTGCCCCTTTAACCTGCAGCGAGTGCTTCTCGAGTGTCCCTCCCCTTTACAGGTCTTTCAGACTTCCTTTCTCTTGCCTGGTTATGTCTGCTTCTTCCGATGCCACAGGCTCGTTAATTTACCTTATGGAAACTAGGTCTCCCGAAGCTGAGGACACTAATTTATGAGACATGGGAGAAGATATTGATAACTTTCCTAGAGTTGACTCTGTCAACATCAAGGAAAAAGTTGAGGAGCCTCTTTCTTTGTCCTCCCCAATGCCTAAAAATCCCAGTAAAGGTAAAGCTAGGGTGAGCGGTGTAGGGATCTCGGGCAGTACTAAAGGCGCCGGGGCTGCCCCCAGAGCTACAGAGCTCGTTGGTGCCAGTGAGGTCTCTCTTCCTTAGATAAAAGTCCTAACTGTTCATTTTGGTTTTCCTCAGGGTGTACAGTTCAAGTGCCCAGAAGAATTTACTTGGTATGACTTTGAGGTCTCTGGGATGACTTGTTTCTTTGTTGATTCTCTCGAAAACAGGCTCAGGTTCCCAATGCAGCCCTTTATTAAGTCCGTCCTCCAACATTATAACGCCTGCCCTGCTCAAATCTCTCCTAAATTTTGGGGGGTCCTGGTGGGTCTTCTAGTCTTTTTGAAGAAAAACAAAATTGGAATCCCTACTATTTTGCTGCTCATGAAATTCTTCAATGTCAAGCTCCAACCTAACGGTTTTCTGTACATTTTCAAATGGGTGAAAACCACGCCTTGATCACCGACCTGCCCAGTTCTCATAAGAAATGGAAGAAACAGTTCTTCTTTGTGACAGGGAAAGCATGGGAATTTAACCCTAGTGACGCCACTAACTCTCTTCTAGTTTTGCCCTCCTAGGCGGGTCCAAATAATCTGGGTGAGCTCAAGATTTTGAGAAAGAAAACTCTTCTTTCCTTCTCTTGTTGTTAGATGCTGAGCTTGTTTCTTTGATTATCCTAGGTATTCGTCATGAGCTAGGTGCAGAGGATAGGAGGGCTTTGCTGAGCTACCGAAGTTGGAAATCAGAGAGGTACTCTACCTTGATCGACCATTCTGTGCTCATCAGACTAGGTTTTAGTCCCCCTAAGGTGAGGATTGAGACTCTTATCCCTTTTTCTGTTGTTGCGGCTGAAGAGGTGGCAGGTAACATACCTTCTTTTGGTTACAATTTTTAGTTTTTCCCTCTTTCCTTTTTGATTTACTCATTCTTAGTCTCCAAGTTCTTCCTCATTGGAGCCCACCCCAGAAGAATTGAAGGCTAAGGTCATGTCCTTAAAAAGGGAGTAGGAGTGGGAGCAAACGCAAGGCTGAAGTTGGTTTGGTAGCGGCTCAGTCACCCAAGCTAAGATACAGAGGTCGCGGGTATCCCCTGCTTCGCCTACTTTGGCTCAGGTGGCATTTACTCTGTCATCGAGCTCCCTGATAGTCATAAAGCCTCATTCTCTATCAAGGGCATCGCTCGTCTTTGGAAAGATCCCTGAGCGGGGTCCTATTTTTCCTTCTTCGTCTGAAGTTGAGAGAGCCTTGGACATGATTTCTCATATTCAGCCTGTCCTCACTTCTCTTGGGTCCTCTGAGAAACATCCTCAGCTGCCTCCCCCGAGCTTTAAGATTGATAAGGGGAAGCATCCGAAGGTGGAGGAGAGTAAGGGCTCATTTTTTTTTATAGTATTGAGCTTGCTGCTGGGGCCATTACTTCTACCCTTCCTGAATCTGACGTTCAGAGGTCTACTACTATACCGCTTGAGACATCCATCAGTTCAGCACTTCATGGTGCTACTGCTGTAAGTCCCTCTCGCTGTTATGTTTTAGTTTAATTACTATTTTATGCTGATTCTCGTTCCTGACCATATCCTCTCCCAATTGGCCATACACGTGAAAGGTTTGATGAGTCAAATCCAATCATTGGAGAGCTCTGCTAAAACATCAAAGGCATTCGAGCTGAAAGTCGAAGAGTTATCCCATACTAATTGTGCCTTAGGCCCAAATCCAGGAGCTTAAGGAGCAGGCGGAAAGACAAGTTTCTGCTTTCATGGACTTTGAGGCAGACAAAGTAAGAACTGAGGGCGAAGGAAAGAGGACCAGGATGAGCTTGGGAAGTTTAAGGAGGAGCTTAGGCTTAAAACTGATGCTTGGGCTAAAGCTAGCTAGGAGACCTTCGAGGCCTTAAGCTCTTACAGGAGACTGAAAAGGGAGTATGATGTGCTGGCAGAGACGAACGATGTTCTTCGGAGCGAGCTCGAGGTGCAGAGAGCAGCCACTCGAGAGAAGGAAAAGCTAATTGTCAAGTTGAAAGACGATGTCATCACTCGATGAGCCAAAAGGTGGATCGTTTTCCAGGACAAAGCTGAAGACGCATATCCTGACTTGGATTTTAATTTTGAAATCCCTGTTGAGAAGGAGGCTGAGGTGCCCGATACTGAGGCTAGCACCTTGGTTCCTTCCGCTTCTGAGGTGGCACTTGAGAGTACTAAGGCACCTATTCCCCTAACAGAGGTCCTGACTCGAGATACTATTTCCTCTTCAGTCGCCCTTGTTCCTCTTACCTCTGAGAATGCCCCAGTTTCTGTGCCTGCTAAGCTCCCTGGTGTTACTTCTTTCTCTGCTGACCTGGTGGAAAGAGCTTTAGCTGGAGTTGATGTCCCTGCCCCCTTATTCAAATATTCCTATATTACAGAGCCATGCAGGTCTAACTCAAAAAAAGACTGATTGTTATCAAAAGGAAAATATTGAGGAGGAATATGACTATGATTGAATTTATAGTGATATAGAGGAGTCTGTTGAAGATTATCATGAAGAGAGAGTTGAGGAAAAGAGCGAAGACAAAATTATGGCTGCGTTACAAGTGATGATGCAACACCTGAAGTTATTATTATTGAGTCTGATACATGTGAGCTTAGTAAAAACGACGGAGAAGCTAAAAAATGTGATGATATATCAAAATATAACAGTCTCCACATTGATTTTATTGACTCTCACAACCATTCAAGGGAGTTGATAGGTATGCATTATGGATTTGTCACCCAAATTAAATCTACTTATTCAACAAAGTTGTATATTGATAATTCTAAAATAAATTAAGATGAAGTATAGACTTTGTTGACTTTGGAAGATGTATATCAAGAAATTCTTAAAGTCATGCTATAGCTTTCGAAGGATGTTGAATGGAAGATTATTCTATCAGTTCTGCAGGGCCTTAAAGATTTATGTAAAGATGTGCTTGGAAGGATTAATTTGAAGTACAATGCGGATGTAGATGAGCAAAGAGATATTGAGCTATTCCAATTTGTAGAAACTTGAGGACGACTTTTTTTTTAAGAGGGCAGGTCTGATGTAGGATAACAATTAGCAATTTTTCTATTTTTATTTTTATTTTTATTTATTCATTTTAGGGCTAATTTATTTTTTTGATTAAGTTTATTTTTTGTATTATTATTGTTATTCCTAGTTTTATTAGAAATCTATTCCTTATTCTATTAGAGCAATTTCTATATTCTATTAGAATTACAATTATTTGGATTACAAGGATTAGGACTTTAGTAATATAAATAAGGTTGTAACCCTTAGAATTGGGACATGTTTTATTTAATATTATTGATTTTGTTATTTTTGAAAGAGTGTTCTGAACTCTGATGTACCAGGTTTCTTTGAATATTAATGTTGGTCATACTTTTACTGTGTTACATTGAGTCATATTGTTTCACCATTTTTTATCATAAACAACTACTTTTTTCGTAGTTCATTTTTAAAGAATATCTTTGTCAAAATATTATCAAATAAGTTCTTTAAAGCCTTGTTATGAATTAAATACAGTTATAAAGGTATGCAGATTAATTTTAAGGCAATATTCATTGTTTTTCCCAAAAAGGTGTAGTTAATTTGAAATCTGCAATGAAATGATCTCGACCTCAATTTTCTTAGATTTTTTTTTGCAACGGGAATAGAATCAAGATTTAATAACGAAGGGATAAATTAATATTAAAGTTTTTTTTTTATGTGGAATCTATCAAAATAAACTTTCATATGATATGTTGTAGCATAATATATTTTCAACAAAAATTAAAAAAAAATCAAACTTGTTAAATTAATTGGATGTAAAAAATCTTAGATCAATTAGGCGAATAATCAACAATTTCAATTCAATTCCACCACATACCGACTCAAGTACAATTCAATTTCATCTTACTTATTTTTGAATTACGAAAAGTCTATCAAACGAGAGAGCAAATCGTTTTTTCAACTTGAATTTTTTTTATAAAAAAAAATTAAAAATGTGTAAATTAATTGACTTTTAATACAAATTAGAATCTCATGTAAAATTTGGGCCTAAGGTGTAAAGTATTATTGCGTCTAATTAATAGGTAGTTGCATAGTGGGTCTAATTTGAGAAGTGTGGTTTAAAATATGACCAAAAATTCTCTCTTATTTTTGAGTCACTCAGACTGTTACAGATAGACCAATAAAAAAACAAGGAGAAAAATAACTTAAATTATGATTACCATATAAAAAATGATTTAATTTAGTAAGATAATGATTCAATTTCGGGTGTAATTAAAACAACAAAGGGCTCGGTCATTGCTAAACTAATTGTTGGATCGATTCAATATTATTAGGATAGATTTCAAACACCTCATTTCTGTCATGATGGATTTAGAATGATTTTTTTAAAAAACTTTTGGATATGAAAATGTAACCCATCGATGTAACAATTATTAGGTCAATTAGCCAAATAATTAGCAAGCAAATTCAACCCAAGCTATCACTGTTCAAAAAAAAAAAACATAATAATTGTAAAAAAACTCAATGCATAAATTACACTCAATGAATTTAGTAGGATGGACTTCACACGACCTCAGTTTTGTCATAAATGATATTAGAATAAAGAGTAATTTTATTGCGACCTAAAAATATGATATAATTTATTGATCTAATAATGTATCTTTATTGTAATCATTGGATCAATATTAAATTCTAATATTTGATGGAGCTCAGAGTCAATCCAAAAGCCATAGTGAATTATAACAACAAATTTAGATCAATTGCATTGCTCTAAAATAAATTGTTCTTATTTTTTGTTTCGTAGTTCTTAGGGCTTTTTGCACTTTGTATCTCGAAAGATTATTTTTTTTACAGTGCACCATAAAATGTCATAAATTGATTCTAATGTGGCCCTCAAACTAAAATTTGTTTCAGATTTGGTTAAAAATTGATGCATATGTCATCCACGTGTATTGCTTTTGGACAAAAATATAAACTCACAATCCATATATTTGGATGACATGTGCATTATTTTTTAACTGAATCTGAAACGGATGTTAATCGGAAGGTTAGATTAGAACTAATTTATGACATTTTATGGTGCACTGTGAAAAAAATGATATTTGGGACTGCAAAGTGGGAATTGAGACAATGTTCTACCTTCTTTAAAAATACAATATCAAAATGAAATTCTTCGGCATGGAAATCTCTGCGGTGAACAAGACATCACTGTCTATAAATAAGGATTGTTTCTCACTGAGTAACAGAAATCTTGCCTATGTCCATGGCATGATCTGATTTACCATCAGTGTATTAGAGATATGTAGGTCTTTTTGGATAGTTAGAGATGATGATAAGAATATGTGATTTATTGTGTAATTCTCACCCTATTTAGGGTTGAGCCTCATATAATTAATTATCATCAATAATATATTGACGTAGTCCATTTAACATTTAGATCCATAGACGTAAACACATTGCACATTGTGTCAAACCACATGTATCTCTGTATTTTGTGTCTATTCTCTTTCTTCTCTCTAATCCCATTTATATTATAAAATTCGACAGAGTGAAATTAAGAATATCTGTACAAGTTAGCCACTAAAATTTGCATCCCAAAATGCAAACCGCACCAAAGTCAGGTGACTTTCAATTTCATCATTTGGTTACTGTTCATTTTCGAAGCTTTGACTTGCACCTAACTTTCAACTAGGGAAAATACAACACAATTTAAATGGAACCCAAAAATTGTAATTCAAATGTATATTATCCTTTGAATGATTGTTAGATGAGTAAGTCCCACTAAAAAGGTTGACGAGACTCACTTATTCAATGGATGATATACATTTAGATTACAATTTTTTAAATTTTATTTGAGTTGTATAGCATTACTCTTCAACTAAATATCACTGCCTATAAATCAGAATTCTTTCTAGCTCCCGCTCTATCATTAGCAACAACTTCTTATTCTTTCTTCTTTTATTTTTCTCATCTCATTCACTGGGAATATCTCCACGGAGAACTGAAGAGCATATCAAGTAAGTTCTTCAAAGCCAATTCCTATAAATCAATTAAATGTAAGCAGCAACATGCTTTTGTTTTCTTTATTGTTTCTTCATTCCTCTTAATACGGTATCCAACGTGCCAAGCATGCTATAAAGCTCTTTACATACCAATTTCTGACATTATTCATTGTTTTTCTCTAGAAGTTTGTAACCCGAAAATTTGATATTTCAGGCCAAAATTACATTAAAGCTAAGCTTGAACAGGCCAAGTCCTCCTGTAAGAATTCAATTCCTTATTTAACCCATCTATGACGAGATTCAAACTCTTGTTGTGCTTGTTACTTTGTCCATCTTTACCGCTGAACTAATATACCATTTGCATTTCAACTGCATATTTATTCCTGGTAGTTACTTTTCAACCGCTGAACTGCATCATGATTTGTAGTAATTTTTAATATTGTATCAAAAAATAATAGTACAGTACCAAGGTTTTTAGGGTGAAGTAAATGTCACTGTTCATAAATAAGGATTGTTTTGCCCTTTCTAGCACAAGCAGTTCTTTTTTCTTAGCTTATCATGTATGTTCTTAAAAGCCCATCCATGTATGCATAAATTTTAGAAGATCGTTATTTTTTTTTCTCCATTTGTTAGACTTGGCTGCTCGAGTTTCTTCCATTCCATCCACTTATCTTACTCACCTTCTTTGATTACTCTTGGCATAGACACGTGTCAACCTCTTTTAACTCCTCACTTACAATATATATATACATACATATATATGAGAGGGAGAAATAGGTAGTGAATATAGATAAATATGAGACAGAATTTTAATGAAATTATAAATTTTTATAATTATTTTAATTAAACATAACTACTAATAGTATTTTAGACAATAAATATCAAAGTGGAATTAATATTGAACAGATCTTTTTGATCGACCAAATAAGTCCATAGGGGACGGGTTCCAAATTTCTCAAAAACAAAAGCCTTGAGCAGGCCGAAATGTTGCGTTGCGTCTTCCACCCAACTCGATCACCTCATGTAGTCTTCTCGATGGATCTGTTATCCACGAAGGGAAAATATAACCCTTGCTTGCTTGTCTTGCAATCCGATATGCCAAGTGATTTCGTGCTCTCTTGTTTACTTGGAAGTGGACATTCGGGATCTGATTTGCATAAATCCAGATGTGTTTCTGCATTGGTTCAATCCAAATCTTTTGCGTTGAATTCTATCATTACCTGTTGAAAACCTTCCTCCAAAGCCATTCTACATCCTCTTCTCAGTTAATGAGCCTCGGTCACCAAAGAGGATGCTCGAGTGTTAGATGTTCCAGTTAACACTTTTCCCCGATGATCTCTCGCTACCATTCCCAGGGCTTCACTATTTGTCTTCATCAGAAAAGCGCCATCACAATTGATTTTCACCCAGTCGGTTGGTAGAGCATCTGTGTTCTGGGGTTGGGTTTGAATCTGAGTGCTCATGGATTTGAGATATTCCCCACTATCTTCCACTATTTGATTTAGCACTCCTCTCCATCTTGGGTTTTTGTGATGGAACAACCATTCATTTCTGGCTTTCCATATGTGACATAGGATATATGCAATGAGCAATTGACCTTTCAACTTTTCTTCCCTTTTGGTTCCTTGCAGATGTTGAGCGATCCAGTCTTCAATTTTTCTAATATTCAAAATCTATATTTCAATTGCCAAGGGGAAATTCTTCCAGATAGCATTGGTCCAGGAACGTAGTAAGGACAGGTGTTCCGTTGTCTCTTCTTCCTCACTGCATATTGAGCATATCGGCGTTTGGTGTATCTTCCTCTTCCACAAGTTCTCTTTTGTTGCTAAAGCTCCATTCCCCACCTCCCATAAGAAAGCTTGGATCTTTCTCAGTGCCTTGATGCTCCATATGGTTCCCCATATCCCCTCTGGTGGTTAGTAGGATGATGAAGGTCGCTCACTTTTTTGCTTTGTCACAGCTGTTCGGACTTGCAGGTTATACCCACTTCTTATTGTGTACATTCCCGTTGTGGTATGTGCACATCTAACTATGTCTCGTTCATCCATTTCACTCAAAGGTAGAACAAGAATATCTTTTGTGATGTCCTGAGTGAAAATCTCTTGTATTGGATCCACATTCCATCTTTTCCATGGCTGAACTTTTAGGTCCTAGACTGTGGTCCCACTACAGTTAGTCATGTTAGGTTCACTTGGTAGTTGGTATCCTGGTACCTACGGGTCCTGCTAGTGGTGGATTGAGCTCCCATCGTTTATAGATCTCTTCTTTCTAGTAAATTTTTTTACGTCAATGAATCTGTTGTCCTTGCTTTAACCTCCCAGAAAGAATTATTTTCAAAATACTTAGCCTTTAGCATTTTAAGCCACAGAATATCAAGATTCTGAGTGATTCTACATGTGTGCTTGGCTAGTATTGCAATGTTAAACTTTTCTAGATCTCTGAAGCACATCCTTCCTTTCACCTTTCTTTTTGTTAGATGATCCCAGCTTTTCCAACGATTTCCCGTTTCCCAAGTCTTACTCCACCAAAACCTTCTTATGTTGGATGTTATTTCCGGGTAAAATATATTGGGGAATTTAAAAATAGACATTGCATATACTGGAATAGCTTGAACCACTGCTTTTATCAACACTTCTTTACCTGGATGATTTAGCAATTTCTCGTTTCATCATGCTATCTTATCTAGCATCCTCTCATTTTGCCACACTAGAGTTTGTTTTTTCGACCTTCCCCATTCCATTGGTAAGCCCAGATATTTGGCTGCCTTTTGTAACAGAGGGACCTTTAGGATATAAGCTAGGTCTTGTTGCACATGTATTGGAGTGTTTTTGCTGAAAATCACTCTAGATTTGTATAGGTTTACTAGTTGTCCACTCGCATAGCAATAACTGTTCAAGACCTCCATTAGGGTGACAGTTCATCCTTGACGCTGTAGAGAAGAAAATAGAGTCATTTGCAAACTACATATGAGATATCTTTAGGCTTGTTCTACTTAGTTGGATCCCTCTAAGCTGGTTAGTTTCCATTGTCCTATGCAACATAACACTGAGGCATTCGGTAACCAAAATAAAAAGATAGGGGGAAAATGGATCTCCTTGTCTTAGTCCCCTTGATGGATCTATTCCAATTTCCCCTTGCCCATTCATCATAATATTATACCTTACCATAATAAACCATTGCATTATTAGTTGGACCCATCTAGGGTGGAAACCCAGTTTGATAAGGATATTTCTCAGGAAATCATACTCTACTCTGTCATAAGTTTTTGTCATGTCAAGCTTGAGCACCATTTGGTACTTTGTCCTTCTCCTCTGTCTCATAGCATGTACCATCTCTTGGGCCACCATTAGATTGTCTTGGATTTCTCTTCCTCCAATGAAGGCACTTCAATTATGTGAAATAAATCTAGGAAGCAGGGATTTTAGTCTTGTAGCTATCAGCTTAGATAAGATCTTGTATGCATAGTTGTAGCAACTTATCGGCCTGTATTCCCCTACTTCCTTTGGGTGATGCACCTTCGGGATTGGGGTGACATTTGTCTAATTCAGTTCCTTTAGCATGAATCCTGATTGGAATAAAAATATCACTACTATTAGGATTTGATGATGTTCCAGTAGTTCTAATAAAATAAACAAAGGAGTCCATCAAGTCCTGGGCCTTTTTGGGTTCGAAGGCTGAAAGCAGCCTTATTTACTTCTTCTATTAGAGGAGTTCTCAGAGGTTCATTCATCTCAGCCATTACTCTCTTGGGGATTTCCTGTAATATATTTTCTGGTCCCTTCTGTTGCAAAAATCCTCTAAAAATGTTAGTGAACAATGAGCTTAATCTGCCCCTGCTCAGTTACCCAATTTCCATCCTCCCCTCTCAGCATTGACATCTTGTTTCTTTGCCTTCTTTGTACCATCGTAGCATGGAAGAATCTTGTGTTCTTATCGCAGCAGTTAAACCATTTGATCCGGGATCTCTCTCCTCTGTATTGTCCTTCCCTTTTCCATGGAGCTTCTAGTTCTCCCTTGATCTCCTTCATGTTTTCCTTCCTCATTTTCTACTTTGAACCATTGTTAAGTTCTAGCAGTTGGGCTTTAAGATTCTCAATTCTCTTTCTATTATTTTTGAAACGATTGGAGCTCCAAATCTCGAAGTCCTATCCACAAGTCTTCAACTTCTTTTTCAGTTGATACATCCTAGACCCCTTGGTTATTTTCTAACAGCTTTGGTCTACCACTCTAGCACATTGTTCTTCCTCTGCCTAGAATGTCTCAAATTTGAAGTACCTTCTTCCTTTCTCATATGTGGGCTTAGTATCAATCACTAAAGGACAGTGATCTGATCCCACAGCTAGGGGTTCCTTTACCATGGCATTTGGGTATAACATCCTCCACTTTGGATTAACCACTGTTCTATCTAACCTCTTTCTCACATTTGTTTCCCCTTCTCTATGATTATCCCAAGTGTACTTACATCCTTTGTATCCAACGTCCATTAAGTTTGCCTCATCAAAGAAGATTTAAAGCTTTTCATCCTCCTATTTTATGTATCCCTCAATCCTGCTTTCTCAGCTCTTGATACAGTGTCATTAAAGTCTCCTAGACACGTCCATGGGAAATCAATACTTTTCCCATATCCAATAAGTCCTCTCCACTGTATGATTCTGGTTTCATAGGTTGGATGGCCATAGACAAAAGTCATATGCCATGGTGGATCAACTCCTTTTCCTTTAAATGTCATATGCACCTGATTTTGGTTGTAGTTCACTACCTCCATGTTTGCACTTTTTTGCCACATAATGCATAGCCCTCCAGCCAGACCCAAGGGGTCTACAACCATTTTTTCATCAAAACTCAAATGTCTCCTTAATCTTTCTAATTTGTATTTTCTCATTTTTGTTTCACTTAAGCATATTATTTTGGGCTTATGAAGTACACATAGGTCCTTTAGAGCATGAACTGTCAAGGAAGTCCCCAATCCTTAATAGTTCCAAGCGATGATTTTCATGGCGGAAGGGGGGGCATGGTAAGACTGCCTCCTCAACCATTTTAGTTACTTCTTCTGTCCATCCCACACTCACTTCCTGCACAAGGCCTTGTTTTGAGCCTTCTTTCCTCGAGTGATTTCTTCATCATAAACTTTAGCCCTTTGAAACTACACTGGTTCCCAAGTTTCCTCATAGACCTTGTTCACCTGGAGAGGGGACTGGCTTCCCTGGATTTGGGAGGGTAAGCATTCCATCTTCCTTCTGTTAGACTTTCAGTGGCCTATCATTATATCTTTCTTCACATAAACTTCTTTTCAAAGTCATTTTTTGGAAAGCATATGTCATGGTGCTATCAAGGATTTGTTTCGCAAAGGTTTAAATAGCTTTATCAGCGTATGTTCTGTGTGGATTTGCTGTGTGAAACTTTTGGGTGATTTGCTCTATGATGTAGGTCAGTTATGGAGAGATTTGAGGCTTTGGTTGGGTTGGATTTGTATTTGGGTTTGAGTGTTTTTTTTTCCAGAAAGTTCAATGAGTTCTATTTCACAAAATGTAGCAGGTGTACAAGTGTGGAAGTGACGCCTTTACAGCAACCAAGGTATCATCTCTGTAACAAATAAACAAAAGCTTCTATAAGCAAACATGAGATCATTAGACAAAAGCAGCTCATAGTGTGCTGAATTATGAGGGAAGTACAAGCCTTGGGCAGCCACTTCCCCCCAAATTATGCACACATAGAATACAAAAAAACTTACTTGTTGAATTCTAAGCAGAGGAGTTAAGTAAGGCAGCTATTGGGAAGCTGCCAAGACTTGAGTGTTGGGTGGTGGTGTCAGTTGGTTTTGGGTCTTTAAACTAAGCAATGGCTTTTGTCGTAGTTGTGTTGGGTCACCAAGGGTTAGGGTAGGCTTTAGGCTTTGGGATAGTTTTCCACCGACTTGGTTCTCATTTGGGCTTTCTTGGTTACAGTCTTCTGGGCTTTTGTTTGGGTTCTCATTGGCTGAATTCAGGCTTTGGCCATGGTGACCGAAAATCGAATGTGTCTATTTTGTGGAGGGTGTTTTGGTAAATGTATGCTGGTTTAGCTAGTCCCGTGGTGGAATAGGCAGCGATTCTGGTATAGATACCTGTGTTTCCGTTACATCTTCCTGCAGTCTTTGTGTGCTAGGTGTTCCCTCTCCAAATTTTGCTACCTGTGCATACTCTCCATCCTACTACTCTTATGTGTGTCCATATCATACTTCTGCATCCTCTGGTAGGGGGAACGTATGGTAGGTTTGTTAATGCCCCAATCTATCACTACTATAGCAGAAATCATTCAACCTTTCATACTTCAACTCTATTTTCCTGACTTCATGGCCTACCCATGGAAGCCAAAAACATGTGGGTAGGGGTTTTGTGATGTCAATGCATACCCTTGTTCTGATGTAGTTTTTACATCTATTTCTCTGAGGAAGTTTTGTTTGTTGCTTTTGATTCTCCCAAGGTCTGTGCTATCATTCTTGCATTTACTCCTGTTATAATGTCTGGAGGTAGTCCATGTGCTTGTACCCAAAATGCTGTGTTGTTAAAATTGATATCTGATATGGGTTTGACCTCCTCACCCTTGATGATGAAGATGTATATCATGCTTCTCTTCTCTGATGTCCATATGCTTCTCCATTTTCCAAGACTAAGTGATGACCGTCATTACCGCCTTTTGGTTTAGTGGTTTATCCGTATGGATTTTCCCAATCAAACATGACTGAGCAATGAAGTCGACGAACGATTTATCTGTTTGGAGTAGTATTGTGGGGGCTAGAGTGTAGGGTTTCTAATCTTTTTGGTTTCCTTTTGGGTGGTCTCTATTCTATTCATCCATTGCTAGTTGGGTTTCTTTTTTGGCTTAGGTGATGCTGAGTTAAATGAAAAAGAAAAGTTGTAGCTTGCGATCTGATGTTTGTTTTTTGGTTGAAAACTGTTTCCAGTGGGTTTAAATAAAAAACCTAAAACACTCCAAACGGTAAGGGACTATGTAATGAATAGAAAGGTGGAAAGTGTGTGAAATGGTGATAGACTAATAGACGGTAGTTCCAAGAAAAAATAAACAAAGTAGAATAAGAGACAGAGAGAGATGTAAAATTTTCATGAAGATCAGAGAGTTACCTCCACAAAAGTGAAGAAAAAGTTTCGTGAGGAATCACCATTGTAGGAGATGGGGAGTTCTACTTGAAAAAGTGAGAAAGCGTCAAGACTATTAGTAGTTAAAAATGTCCATGTTACCCTGATCATTTTGTATCTCTTAAAATTTCAAAATAGGGTCTTCATTACCTTCTCTTTTTTCCTTCTAGGTTTTTTTTTTTTTAAAAAATTATAACTGTAGAAGAATAGTTCGAAATTATTTTCAAGTTTCTATCATTGTTGGCGGTAGATTATTAATTACTTTTTACTTTCTGGAATAGAATTTAAATTAGTCTCTTATGCTCCGTTTGATAGGATGTAAAGTTGGATGAGTAAATAAAATATTATGTTTGGTAAGGAAAAAAAATAAGAAGGATAAAAAAGTGGATGAATTTAATTTCCTTCCAACTCATTAAAATCAATCTCTTTAAAATCGAACAGAAAGTAGATGAAAAATTAATTATTTGTATTGAGATATATCTTATTGGACTATATATCTTTTTATATTTACATATATTATGTATACATTAATTT
>CM042194.1:20935039-20962992 GCA_023539305.1 Ilex asprella
ATTAGGTCCAATATTAGTAGGAAAGCTCCAAATCTAAGAATTAACAAAAAATCAGAAAACTAATTTTGAAGACATTTGTAGAATTACGAGCTTTTGACCAATACCATGGGTTTTTTAAAAAAAATTCCCAAATAATGATACATTTCAAAGTAATTCTCAAACCCACGTTGTTTTAAAAAGGTCAAATGGACTGACGTCTTTACTTAAAAACGTCAGTCCATTTGACATTTTTAAACCTGTGCCCCACCAACATAAAAGCGTCAAACGGATTGACGTTTCTATTTAAAGACGTCAATTCGTTTGACGCCTTTAAACTGAATGCAATTCATCATGCTTTGTGCTTTGGCCTTTAAACTGAATGGAATTCCATTTGATGCTTTGGCCTTCAAAACATCTAAGAGCTTTGTGCTTTAATAATTTAATATTTATTTGTATAATTAATTAGAACTCTCTCCTAAATTGTCTTGGGTTTTAATTTAGTCATTCAAATTTTAATTGTTTTATTTCAATTAAATAATTCTATAATACCTAAAAAAAATAGTGATAGGTTTTCTGCCTTTATTTTTCTAAGTAAAATGTTAAATATTTATTTAATAAAAAAATTATGATATTTTAAAAATACATAAATTTTTTTTGTCCTACTGATGTTATTCTCCCTAACAATGATACATAAATACGTAAAACTGTTTTGCTCCCTAGCTCACTGAGATGATGAGTTTTTGTTATTTATTTAAAAATTTAATTAAATTCAATAAATTAATATTTATAATTTTAAAATACATAAAGTTTTATGAGATTGTTATTTTAAAATGTTAAATGTTTGTCATTTTTATAGTCAATCTCATAAAACTTTATGTATTTTAAAATTATTAAAATTATAAAAATAACAATCTCATAAAGTTTTATGAGATTGACTATAAAAATACATAAGCATTGGTTGCAGGCATGAAAGTCAATCGCATATCCAAATAATGCTCGATGTCGTATTGTGCAAAATTTTGTAGTAATTTTCTTCTTGATGTACATAATCAAAGAGCCCACCAATAAATCATCATATTTGATATTAAAATCACATTTTTAATAATATACATTTAAATTCGACACCAAATTTAACAAGCAACACTAATCCAAATGACCATTTAAATACGATACATAACTCATGTATTTTTTTTACTTTTTAAAACATAAAAATAAAAGATGTAATAATATTTCTCAAGACACCAAAATGTATTGGTCAAATGAAAGATTAAAAAATTAAAAAGGACTTTAAGTAAAAATATTATATGAGCATGTGTAGTAGGTAAGACAAATGTCAGGGGCACCGGCCCACCCTAGCCTATGAGTGGCTCCACCACTATTGTCCCCTAAAAGATTTTTAAAATAAAATATTGAATAAATAAGAAATTAACTGTCTCATATCACGAGCATGACACTTTAGATGTCAATAAACGAAAAATGGAACAGAGTTTTAAATTGGGGACCCCTTCAAACAATTTATAGAAATTCAGGATATAGTGTAACACTCTTTATTTTTGTATTTTTCACTTATAGAAAATGTTGTTGGGACTTAATATAAAGACTTAACTCATTATAACCATTAGATCAATTGTGAGTCACAATATCAAATGGGTTTAAGTTTCCATCCAGCAACTGTAATAAATTATGTCTCTAAGTTAGGTCTTCAAATTAAATACAAATAATATTTTTTTACTTATAGTACAAACTGTGTCTAAAATAACTTCCATTTGGCCAATAAAAACTAATATAACTTCTTAGTCGTTTATAACTTGAAAGAAACCAAGTGGGGAAGTCTACCCCAGCTAGTGGCTTGAAAATTTTATTTCAATTTGAGAGATTCTACTTGAACAATTGACATCAATACAACTTATTTCCAAATAGTATTTTGGACTAAGATGACAAGTAAATCAACTTGGAATTAGACTTGTAAGATAGAACATACAGTCTGTATGACTGTGAGGACAAGCAACACAATAACACCAATTAATGAAATGACAGACCAAGGGCTGTTGAAGTAATCCTGCATTAATTTGGCCATCCATATGCCCTTATTATGCCTCCATTTAGCCATCCATCTAGTCCGATGTCGTCTGCAGTGCTTGTCAACTTGAATCCACAGGTTCAAATAGTAAAACCCATCAAAAGGCCAGATAACATAATCGACCAATTTGTTAAACATGCTAAATATCGCTTCATCGTCCATCGTTATAGAACAAATACTCCGACATTGGCGAAGTATTTTGACATCCTCTGGGGACTTGATGAGACCACTTAGAAATTTCAAATAATTAGTCACATAAGCCCATTCATTTGCACGATTATACTGCTCGTATGCCATCAGATTTCTAAACAATATCTCTGTATCATCACCAATGAAAAGGCATGGAATTTTCATAATCCCATTTTTGAACTGTATGTCCATAAACGAGTCACAAACTATGTCCCCATCTAATTTAATCCCGGCCTCTAGAAGCTTTGTGGCACATTTTGTTTCCGGATAGGACACGGGGGGACCCAATTCATTCGGAAATGAAGGACGCATGGCAGACCGCATAATACCTAGAAGATGACGAGAACCTTCTTCCGGAACTGAACTTTCACTGTTTCCTAGTTGAAAATCTCTTCGCTCGTTGAGGAGCTTTTTTAAAGCATTTTCCACTGAAAAGTTTGGTTCGTCGGCCACATCCAGTAGGCCGATAAGAACAAACAAAGGTAGCTGATTTTCATATAATAATAAATCTCGAATTAAAATACTCTGAATTCTATCTGATTGTAGAATATCCGTTCCTTTCAATTCTGGAGATGTATATTTTCTAAGTAACTCCACTATGAAGATCCCATCAAGTATCATCATTTCCACAAAGTCTTCCCTAGTAAGGTTAATCGATTCTGCATAACAATTCCTTGCTTTTGTTTCCAACCGTTCCATGGCTTTGACATATTTATCCACACTTGACTCATTTTTTCGTTCAAGAAACTCTTGTAGATAGCGTCTTTTGTGCCTTTCCATCATTTTTAGTTGGTAGTTGTGATAGTAATAAGGACCAATTGCAAGTAATTCTGGTTTATAGGCCTTTTTGTTTTCTTTGTGTAGTAGCTCATCCACTCTAAAGATATAAGTTTCAAAGTTTGATATGGATGGGGAGGAAGAAAGCATATTGTCGATGCGAATTGATAAAAGCTGGGACATTTCACTTTCCATCAAAATCTGTAGGTACCAGTCATAAACAAATACTCGAGTTTGTCAAAAGGGATGATTTTTCTCATTCAATATAAATAAACAATATAGATAATGCTGGATTTTGTTTTAATCGCTATAAGCTTAGCTAATAATTAGACATTTCTGAAGATACTAAAAAAAATAATTAAAAAAAGGAACAAGCTACATCCTCATAATGTAGATAATGATTTTCTTAAATAACCTTTGTCAGCAAAAGACAATTACCTAAAAAAGTTAATAACATGCTTGACTACTATTTTGCAAAAATGCAAGAAATACGATGCACATATACAATAATAGAAAATAAGTACAAAAAGCATACCAAATAAAAAGTTTGTAGTTTGCAAACTTTTCATGAATTATATTAGCACAAGTAAATATGTAAAACATTTTTCCAAAAAACAAAGAATGATTTTGGTATTTTAATTTTTTTAGAAACGACAAGATTTGGTGGGCATTTTCACCGCGAACCCCTATTCCCTTGATTCAATAGATAAAGCACGGGATTTGAGCTCCACCTCATGGGGACTCGTCGTTAATCAAGCCTGGAAGTGACAAACTAGATAAAGACTTTGTCGTCACAACCAGTATACAATGAGATCAAAGTACAAGTATTTTTTTTCATCTACCCTTTTTAAAAATATATACCACTTTTGACAAGTCCTTCCTACACTGGTGTTACAATTTTTTGAGGCATGAACATGAAATAATGTAATACCTTGCTAATTTTAGGGTTGTAAAAACTAATCAAAGCTAATTTCATCAAAGGCATAAAATGCACTCCAATTGCCAACATATAATCTAAGTTTAGGACATGGTCGATTTTTATTATTTTCTTGATGAAGAACATCCATTATAAAATCAAGAAAATTCCCGCCAAGATCATTTACCTCAATTTCCAATATTACAAACTTTTTGGGAAAAATTATATTTAGACTCGATGAACTTTACCTCTCGTTTTACATCACCCACTAAACTATATATTTTTTCTCACATTGTACCATAAGCTATTGCTTTAAGTTTCAAAATTTCCCAATCTTTAACTTTGTCCAACCCTTCACAACAAATCAAGAGAAACGTGAAATTCAACAATACTAGGAGATGTTTTCCTTCCTCACCTAGAAAAAATCTGTTTTTTTTTTTTCCTGATTTTCTACCTAAAATTGGACATAAGTTAACAACTGGGGCGATGTGAAATTTAAAACAACAGTTGCAGATGCATTGTGAGAAAACAAATAGTTTGAGGGGCAACATGGAATGAGGAGCACAACTTGGGGTTCCAAGTGTAATTTACTCTGCTTCTTGACGGAAAAAGCAACAAATATTTCTATAAATAAATTAGAAGAGCTTTATAACACATGAGGAAGCATATAGATTCAAAAAAAAATAGCAAACTTGTCTACGTAGAAAATTCATAGGATTGGATTTTGAAAAACTTACTCGATATGCTGTTTTAATCCTCGACAGGGATATTAGGAGAAAGTGAGATGAGATAGAAAGAACAAGAAGCAGCAGTACTAGAACCAGCTCATTTATAGGCAGTGGGAGGTAGAAAGAATCCTTATTCAAACTCCTAACTCTCTTGCTATATATATAGATATAATATAATAGAAAATTCTGGAATAGATATCACCATTTCATTAAATAATTAGTTCCCGAACAGCCTCTAAATAAACAAGCCAAATTTATTGTTGTGCCAGCAGTCTTTTTAAAACAACTAGTTGCCATTCAATATCCTCCTCAAAGCCTGGATCATGTCTGCTTATTAATTCTATCCTCTTCACATTGCATCGGACTTAACGACTGGACCTATGAATGGGTACGGTCGTGCTCATATATACCCCCCCTAGACGGAGGGCTGCTGGGGTCAATGTCTCCGCAGCGCAGTCGTGTTAAACTATCAATACCTACACTGCTACACATCCAAGAGCTCGTGTGAACAATCAAAAATAGTTCACCCACATCCTAAAATACTCTGTACATTTATTTAAACAAGTCTATTGTATTATTTTGTGGAACCAATCTATTGTAGTGTCTTTTGTCGTTTCCATTGAATTATTTGTAAAGCCTAGGTCAATAGCTCTGAGTCTTTTGTTTTTTGTTTTTTTTTTTTAATATACATTACGCCATAGAAACAAATGGAAGAGTTGTACAAATTAAGAAGACTAACAACCTTGAGTCGGTTTTTTTTTTTTTTTTCAAATTAAAGCTTTTACCTCTTGAGTCTTGTTTTTTTTAAGTAATACTCACGAGAGCATTTTTAATCTTGACCGGTCAAGTTTTTACTCAAATTTAAGTCAATGTATGATTAAAAATTTTGATTTGGTACAAAAGGGATGTAATGAAAATTTTTAAAGAAAAATGAAATTTGATCATTGATGATTTAAGTCTCTCTTGTTTTGACAGTAAAAATTTGAGTTTGTCTTCATTTTAGTATGGGTTTGAATAAAAGGTTGGAGCTTATTTTAAATGCATTTTCGCTCGAATTTTAATTTGAATCAAAATGTAAGTGAGGGTTGGAGATGCTCTAAAAGACGAGGGAAAGAGTAATCATAAAATAATTAAAGTTTTTGCCTCTCGCTCAACCTTGCTTTGATCTGGTGAAGGTGTCCTTTATCTGTTCATTGATTTTCCCATAACCACATGGTATCGCAGTCACACATGGACTTCGTAGCTTGATTATCCATCATGATCAAGAGACACAAGGGATCAATAAATGGAGTTTTAATTAATAAATAAATAGTGTTTTGTTGTTAATTTAGTTTAATATGTGTGTCTGACAAATGAAAGATATATGGGAATCTAGTTTGATATGTTTGTCCCCAAAATATTTGAATATTCTAATGTGTTCAGGATTGGATATTCTAATTTCAACTAGGAGATGCGAAAATGAGTTGACTAATAATACAAATAAAAACAACCAATTACATCAAAATTCATATGAAAACCAAAATCCAAATGAAAAAATAACGAGAGAGAGAGTTACAATCCATGTCAAAACTTTTTCATTCTCATTTAAATTCCACCGAGTGTAGAATTAGGCCAACATGTATGCTACCATCCTATAGGTACCCAAATTAAATTTTATCTCCTTCCTACTTCAATTTATCATCCATATCATGCTTTATAGTCATAAAAATTGCAAGAAATAACTCATTGCAAAATTGATTATATCTTGATCGTTGTATGTATTGTTGTAATTTTTTTTTTTTGATAACGAAACGATACCCAACACCAAATCACCTCTTAAAAGAGGCAACCTGGTGAAGGCTTAAACACACACACACAACCCCAAGGCTTTCCGATGTGGGAAATCCCCATAATTTTTTGAATAATTGATTGTAAATATTTTTTTAGAACTTATTTGTCTTTAGGTACCACATCTAGACTTATACTCCATCAAATCCTTTTTTTTTCATCAAATAGTTGTCAAAAAGTAAATATTTTAAAACATTTCAATTTTTTTTTAAAATGTATTCCATAATTATTATTACCATAAATATTGTCTATCATTGTTAGTTTCAATGTTTTCAAATATAACAACTCCTAACTTAAAAATTGTGCTAGCATTAAAATTATTTTTCTATTATATATATATATATAGTAACATTAAACAGTAACACGCTCAACAAAAAAAACAGTAACATCATAGAGTGACACAATATGTGAGTACTTATTCTATTGTGTGAGTGTCACACTATTACAATGATTAAATTTTTAATTAAATTTTTATTAAGCATGTTACTGGTTGATGTTACTATTTCTTTATTGAGCGTGTTTCTGTTTAATGTTACTATATATATATATATATATGAATGATAAAAACATAATTTTAATGCTAGCACAATTTTCAAGTTAGGAGTTGTTAATACTAATATAATTCCCATTTTATGAGTAATTAGTTTTTTGAAACAAGTTTTGATTAAATATAACTATTGAGGGTATTTTGAACAATAGAGATAAAAATGGACTTATTACCAAATAAGTTTTTGGAGTGTACTTAAGTTCAAATAAGTCTACAAAAAGGGACTAGCTTTCAATGGACCTGAAATTCTTTCTATATTGGACTTCCATTAATTGATAGTTAATTTTGGGTTTGTGAAAAATGGACTAAATTTATGCTCTAATGAGATGAGTTCAATATTATTAAGTGATCTATTTTGATGGGTTTATATGCATCTTTTTAATTGATATAGTTAAGGCAATTAATTGTAGGCATTAATCTAATTGTGACCCGTAATGTGAGAGCTCATTAAATTCATTATAAATATTATGATAGTTCCCCTCTCCACTACATAACCTAATTTGGTTTGTTCCATTGAGAGTTGTCTATTGCTTTGAGGAAAGAGAAGAAGACTTTGCCATTCCCTGAAAGAAACCTGAAGACCGAGTATCATGGTTTATACAAATATGTTCTAAACCTTGTAATTTAGGTGTTCTAAATTTTATATACAAATCATTAATAAATTTTTGCATATGGTATCAGAGCCTATCGTAAAGGAATTTAGAGCCCAAAGGAATTTGTTTTATATTTTTATTCATATAATTTTAGAATTTCAAAACTATTTTTTTGTGGTGCTGGCGGCACCAATTTTTCTGAACACACAGTGTTGAATCACACAGTCGCTGACAATGATAATACACTGATGCTCCAAAGGTTCAAAGCAAAGTTTTTTTTTTTAAACCACCCAGTGTGGGTGGGGGGTTTAGCAGGACCACTACCTGTATATATAACTAGAACGAAATAAGTACAAGGCAGGAGGACAAAGAACCAAACCTCCAGAAGTACAAAGTTGTATGATCAAAGCAAAAGTAAGGTGGTGACTCACCACCAAAAATATGAAAAAGAAGTGGGGACTCCCCACAAGAGTAACAAAAAACATAAATGAGAAAGAAAAAAAACTCACTGACGAACGTGAGGAGTCTGACGAGCATCCAAGACAAGAATGCCGACAATTCCAGAAAGAAGGGATGACAAATCAAGAAAGTACTGATTGAGTTGTTGAGAGCAAGCCTAATTAGTCATGAAGTCAGCAAGCTGATTTTCCTCTCGCAAGACATGGCGAACGCGAGCCAAGAGAGAAGCACACAGAAGTCGAATGCGAGCAAATAGGTAGCCATAAACTCAGCACCCAGTACCCTGAGAATATACCCAAGAAACCACTGTAGCTGAATCATATTCCACTACCAACTCGGGAGCTCCCAAATCAGCGGCCAACTCCAACCCAACATAAACAACCTGCATCTCCGCATACCAGAAACAAGCCAAAAGCCCTGAGAACCCGACCTTGGTGATCCCGAATAACACCCCCTACTGTAGACAGTTCTGGGTTGCCTTTAGAACAACCATCAACACTGATCTTCAAGTAAACTGGTTCAGGACGAGTCCAAGAAACTAAGCAGAGACGTCGAAGCCGAGGAACCAATACCCCAAGAGAACCCACAAACTCAATCGACTCATCCCAAAACGACTAACTCAGAGCAAACCCAAAAGCAAGCCCAATCAACTGCATATTGGCCATAATGCTCTGAACCACAAAGGGCACCTGAAAGGCCCGACCATCGAACCTATAAGCATTATGCACCTTCCAAAGGTGCCATAGAATAAATCACGGTAGTAGTACCCAGACATGACCTGCAGAAAGAGCACATCACCGCTAACAAAGCATTAAAGCGTAAAGAGACTGAAACGGCCAAGATCTGATCCCAAACATCCGATAAAAGTGACCCCACACCTGAACTGCAAGGGGACAATCCAAAAAAAGGTGTCTAAGAGTCTCAACAGCCCTACCACACACAAACCAAGATACAACATGGAAACCCGTCTCTTTAAACCATCATATGTGGCCAGGAAACCATGAAACAATCGCCACATAAAGAAGGAGACCTGAGTCAGGATATGCCTCTACCAGATCCAAGAAAACCCAATCCAAACTGGAGCCACACCTCGAATATCAGCCCAAGCAGTCCTTAAGGAGAAATCCCCATCAAAAGACAAACTCCACCTCATCTAATCAACCCCCTGATCCGGAATCGAAATCTGCACAATCTGCTCAACAACTAAAAAAGGTAAAACCCCCAACAATTGGCCTTTGTCCCATTGTCGACCCATCTAGTAAACAGAAACATGAACCTTAGAAGCTGCCACCGGATACACTAAAGTCAATGGGTGATCCCCTAACCAACAATCATACCAACAGTTGACCTTATCGGACCGTACTAACCATCTGATCCTCGGCTCAACCACTGGTCGAATCCCACACAACCGCCTCCAAAGGGATGAAGCTGGGTAACGAAACTCAATCAGGCTAGGATGGTGTGGACCTACAGTATTTAGCCCTCATAAAAGTGGACCATAGTGACTGTTGAGCACGAAACCTCCACCATAGTTTCACCTCACAAGTCAGAAAAGGAACGCACCCCTAAACCTCCCTCCTCTACAGGGAAACATACCTTAGACCAGTGACACCAGTATATCCTTCGATAAGTAGCTGTGTCACCCCATAGAAAACGAGTGAACATCCTCTCTACTGGTGAAAAACATCCGCAGGAGGCCTCAATATGTGAAACAAGTGAATGAGTATAAATGTGAGCATATGACAAATCAAGGTGAGCTTTCCTCTTAAGGAAAGCAAGTGATTCGCCCATCCAGAGATCCGCCCACGTACCTTTCGAATCAACTCATCAAAGTACTAGATCCGAAGATGACTCACGTAGATAGGGCACCCCAAATAAATAAACGAAAGTTCACGCCTCTGAAAACCAATGGTCTGTCGTGCAATCACCTCTCGAGAATGGGGGACAAGCGAACTGAGAAAGAAACTGTTCTTGGCCTGACTAATTGATTGACCAGAGGTAGCCTCATAGTGGTGATGGAAATCCATAACTCGCTGCAAGCACAACTGGCACCCATTAGCAAAAATAATAATATCATCAGCAAAAGCCAAATGGGAGATCGAAACCCCAACACTAGTACTATAAGCCACCCTCGAAAATCAAGTATACAAAGCCCTGACTGACCCCATTCACTATCACAGAGAACCACGGCCCCCAGATAGGCCGCCGAACCAATGAAATCCAACCCATAGAAAACCCAAAAGCTCGCAACATCTGAAGAATAAATGTCCAAGACATTTTGTCATATGCCTTAGCCATATCAAGCTTCAAAACGACATTCTCACCTCGGGAACCTCTCCCCCAAATCACGAACCAACTCAAAGCAAAATTACCTTCACCCAAAAAAAAAAAAAAGTTTGCATACCCTACAAAGGAGAACTGCGTAGAACCTATTTGAGAATTTTTTTCTATCTCTACAATATTCAAGGACTCCAATACATGCACCATGTTAATTCCAATGGCAATACCGCTACATCAATTCGTTGAAAAGTCAAGAACTTTTGTTTTTGTTTTCTTTTTTTTTTTCTTATCTAAAAATAGGCGAAACTTTCCTTTAATGATATAATGTTGGGGTTGCTAATTTATTTTATTATGTCATATTCAGTCAACCTATTAATTTTTTTTTAAAATTTTTTATGGGTCTTATTGACGAATAGACACATACTTTATTCATTCAAATTACAGATAACAATCAATTATTTTCTCATCTTGATACAACCTTGATTGAATAGTTATAATTTATAGAGGGTGTTGGTACAACTTCAATCCTAATCTTTAGTGATTTACATGATTAAATATTTTTTTTATGATCTGCATATTATTTATTAATGTTGGTGGATGTGAAGTTAAATTACTTAATCAATTTTAATAGTAAAAATAGATTTGAGACTTGAATGTGACTGTGACACCCCAAAATCCAGGGGTCCGTTGATTACCCATCAACTCGCAGAATACCCGTAGATACCGAGTAACTCGATATCACACCGTTATGCCCTATTTTACCGGGATCCATAACTTAACAAAATTTGGGCAGAGTCTCCTTCGTACAGGGAGTTCTACCCAAAACCCAACCTGTGCAATACAACTTAACATGACCTATCTGAGGCCCAATATAAACAATGACCGCACCGGGTCCATTTATAAATAAACATTGGCCACACTGGGTCCAATTACGCATACTTATCTCAAAACATGCAAGGTTACTTTAACATTAGTCCATACATGTTCTATTACAATTAATTTGCATAATCTACATGCCAAAGACCAAGTTTTCGTAAACTTTTTACAAAAACTCAAAATAAGGCCACAAGTCGGCCCCCTTCATGCCTGATGCTCTCCAAGTGAGCCATCCCAAGGTGCAAACCCCACACCTGAAATGTTTCTCGTATAGGTTGAGCCAACGCCCAGTAGAGTAAATCCTACAAAGGCTACTCCCTCCCCCCCTAGATGCTCATGCTCATGCAACATTCATTTACAACATATAAATAATCATTCCTTATAAGGATATGCATTCTAAGTTGGAATGCAATAATATCATGCCATGAAATGAGATGACACTCACTCATGCACTTTAACCCGAGTCCTCACCGACTCCCACTACACGATGCAATGTCAAAGTGTTTCATTCCATCATTTACGTACATATCAAATGACATTTTCAAAACTAGGGTCTTTCTTGGGGATGTATGTTCATGGACTTACACCAAGGGTCATCCAAACCCACACACTTTATGGACTCTTACACCAATGGAGTGCATTTCTCAAATCACGGGGTCTTGCACCCAAGAGGTCGTCATGCCTTTTCTTGCAAACCCCAACCCAATTTATCATGCAACCAAATGGCTTAGCTAGATCTTCGACCCAACTTTTCCCAAGTCATCCCGTCAATCACCAAGTGTGGTGTTGACATCAACCATGCACACACCCATGTGATGAGATGCTTCCGTGCATATGCAATGATATGTTCCATTGCACACAACACAATGCTCAATATGTCAAGAACAACACATGAACAATTTCAACACATCCATTGTAAATTTATATTCTATGCATATAAATACCATATTCATCTTAATGTTAATATATCAACACATGCATATATCAACAAGCACATTTTATCATAAATCATATCATAAGCATGTGAATCCACAAGTTAAACTTAAGCATGTTATTTTAATTCAATCAAAACAACAATTTTCAACACTCAAGGCATTTCACCAAACACCTTCAAGGCATAATTTGTATAACACATAGCATGCTTTCAATTTTCATTGAGTTACATAATAAATCGCATGTAACTTCCACATACCAAAATCAAGCTAGCAAATTAGCTTAAGCCATTTCAATGCTCACATTTTCATTTTCATTACATAAACATACATATATATATCAATACATAAGTTACCTATGTCAATCATATGTAACTTCCACATACCCAAAACCAAGCTAGCAATTAGCTTAAGCCTTTCTATGCTCACTTTTCCATTTCCATTACATAGACATACAAATATATCAATTTAAAAGCTACATATGTCAATCACATATAACTTCTACATACATATAAAAGTATATTCACGTGCATAAATATATCAAACCCTTAAACTATCAACATTTAAGGAAAGATTAATCCAAGTTAGGAGGAACCCTACCTCTTGAAGCTTAAAATGAAGACTAGGCTTAAAGAACACACCAAGAACACAAGACTTTAAACTTTGCCTTTGGATCTACGGTGAAAATCTTCGTTCTTGGTACCCACGCGTAGCCCTAGTCACATAGAGCAACTTTAGTTCTTGGTCGAAGAGATTCCGAGTGACGGAACTCCAAAAAATTGCAAGAGAAAGCTTAAGAACTTTGCGTTTTTCTCCTCTCTTTTCTCTCTCTCTTCTTGGCCGGCCAAACAAGGATCAAGTGGGCTAAAAATATGATTTTCTAAGATATTTATCCCTATTTATAATTTTAAATACTTGGCCCACGTCGCGCCACGTGTCCTTCGCTTAATCGGATCCGATTTCGTCCCAAAACGACTAATTACATTACGGGTTAAGTTTAATTTAATTTATTTAAACTTTTAATTAAAAATAATTAATTTATGAGTTTATCGCTTTTAGGACCCTCGGTGAGGTCATCCGCCACCCAGTTGCCTCGAACTATGTGCAAAAATCCGACTTAACTCGAAATTTGACATGATGACTATATTCCGCAATACGAGTTCAACGGCGAAGTCGTTTTGTCATACGAGGTCTAGAGAACACGTATTTTAGTTTTCTCATTATTGTGGCAAATTATCATTTTACCCTTATTCACAAAAAGTACAAATTTACCCGGATTTTACATTCTTTCCCCCTTAAAAGAATTTTGTTCCCGAAATTCACGCACACATACACACGTAACCACATGCATATGCTACAGTCATGTAATAGTAAATGAATATAAAAACGTACATCTATCCTCAAACAAGAAAGGATAATTGGCACGTACGGTGTCCTCGCACTCCCATGTCGCATCTTCCACTCCCTGGTGCTGTCACAGCACATTCACTAGCCGCAAGGTCTTGCCTCGTAAAACTTGATCCCTGCTATCCATGATGTGCACCGGTCCCTCCTCGAAGGTCTCATCCGCATCAACAACAAGCTCTCCCCAGTCCACCACATGAGTCGAATTTGGAGTATATTTTCAGAGCACGGAGACATGGAATACCTCATGAACACCCGATAAATTTGGCGGCAACGCCAACCAGTAAGCGACCGTACCAACCCTCTCAAGTATCTCAAAGGGTCCGATATACCTCGGTGAAATCTTTTCTCGCTTGCCGAACCTGACCACTCCTCTCGTAGGCATCACCTTCAAGAAGGCATGATCTCCCACCTCAAACTCTAGAGGTCACCGCCGTCTATCGGAATAGCTCTTCTGCCGGCTCTGAGCCATGAGAAGACACTTCCGTATCAAGCCCACCTTTTCTAAGGTGTCTCTAACCAAGTCCAGACCCGTACAAGGTCTATCTCCAACCTCCGTCCAACAAACCGGAGATCGATATGGCCTCCCATATAGTGCATCATAGGGTGCCATCTGTATGCTCGCCAGATAACTATTGTTATAGGCGAACTCCACCAAGGGTAAATGATCTTCCCAGCTACCCTTGGTATCTATGACACATGTCCGTAGCATGTCCTCTAATGTCTGAATGGTCCTCTCAAACTGACCGTCCGTCTGGGGATGAAAAGCAGTGCTCATCATCAGCCGTGTCCCCATGGCTCATTGAAAACTCTCCAAAAAATGAGCCGTAAACCTGGGATCCCAATCCGATACTATAGATATGGGTACCCCATGCAACCGGACAATCTCTCGTATATATAACTTGCAGAATTCCTCTAGTGTGAAGGTCATCCGTACAGCCAAAAAGTGTGCCAACTTAGTAAGTCGGTCCACTATCACCCATACCGCGTCATGTCACCGCGATGTCCGTGACAAGTGAGTCACAAAATCCATCGTGACATGTTTTCACTTCCACTCAGCTACTTCCAATGGCTGGAGTAATCCTGCTGGTCTCTGGTGTTTAGTCTTCACTTGCTGACACGTGAGACATCTACTAACAAAATCGCCAACCTGCCGCTTCATCCCATTCTAATAATACTGACGATGAAGATCATGATACATCTTCGTGCCCCTGGATGAACCACAAAACGGGAGCAATGAAACTCCCTAAGGATCTCCTCTCTCATATCTATCAACTGAGGAACCACAACCCTTCCTCGATATCGAAGACTACCATCTAAGTGAATGGCCTGGCCCTCGTCACCTGTACCTGTATGTACACGGTCCCGAATGGACAGTAGCTCTGTGTCCTGACTCTGGGACTCAACAACCTTGCTCAGTAGGGAAGGCATAGCCAGCAAACTCCCCAAAGTACCCTAAGCCTGACCCATATAACATAGTCTGAACTGTCCCACAGTCTCAAGCATCTGCTACTCTCGGGAAGCCACACTAGCCAAGACTCCCTGTGACTTTTGACTGAGTGCATCAGCCACCACATTTGCCTTACCGGGATGGTAATACAAGGTGAATTCATAGTCCTCCAGAAACTCCATCCACTTGCGTTGCCTCATGTTGAGGTCCCACTGTGTAAGATGTATTTCAGACTTTTGTGGTCTAAAAATACCTCGAACTGTTCACCATATAGATAGTGGCGCCAAGCCTTCAAGGCAAAGACAATGGCTGCCAACTCCATATCATGTGTGGGGTAACTTTGCTCGTGGTTCTTTAACTGCCGAGAACCATAAGCTACCACTCTCCCGAACTGCATCAAGACACATCCAAGTCCGTCCTTAGAGGCATCACAATACACTGTGTACCTCTCTCCCCTTTCTGGGACTATCAGAATATGAGATGAAGTAAGCCTCCTCTTCAACTCCTGGACTGTCTTCTCACACGAGTCATTCCACTCCAACTTGACCTCTTCTGGGTCAATCTCGTCATAGGCGCAACTAATCGGGAGAATTCCTGGATGAACCTCCGATAGTACCCTACCAATCCTAAGAAACTGCGTATCTCGAATACTGATTTCGGCCTCTTCCAATTCATGACTGCTTCAACCTTCTCCGGGTCCATGATACACCCGAAGCCGACACCACGTGACCCAAGAATTTTACCTCAGTCAGCCAAAATTCACACTTGCTGAACTTGGTGTACAATTGATGGCCTCTCAAGGCCTGGAGAACAATCCTTAAGTGACCCTCATGCTCTTTCTTAGACTTGGAGTAGATCAAGATGTTGTCAACAAAAATTATGACGAACTAATCAAGGTAGGGTTGGAACACCCTATGCATGAGATCCATGAATGTCGTTGGGGCGTTCGCCAATCCAAATGGCATCACTGTGAACCCGAAATGCCCGTACCGCGTTCGAAACACCGTCTTAGGGATATCAGTCTCCCTAACTCTTAACTGATGATAACCGATGCAGAGATCTATCTTGGAGTAGACTCGCGCCCCTCTCAGCTGATCAAACAACTCATCAATACTCAGAAAATAACACCAGAGCGCCCCAAGGTGAGGTACTCGGTCTAATGAACCCCCTGTCCAACAATTCCTGTAATTCGACCTTGAGTTCTTACAACTCAGCAGCCGCCATTCTATGTGGAGTCATAGAAATTGGCGATGTACCAGGATGCAACTCTATAGTGAAGTCTACATCCCTATGTGGAGGTACTCCCTGTAGTTCATCCGAAAAAATATCCTCATAATCACTCACAACCAGAGGTAGACCTAACTTCTGTCTCACCTCGTCCTCCAGGGTAAGGCTTGCTAGCCAACCCATTAATTGTCCGTGCCATCTAGAGTCGTACACGACTTGAAAAAAAGTATCGTGCTTATCCCCCTGAAACATGAAACAAACCTCATCCAGTGTGTAAGCAGCGACCTGCTTTCGATCACAATCAATGACAACTCGGTGTGCCGCCAACCAATCCATTCCTAGGATTACATCGAACTCTGACATGTCCATGACCTAAAGGTCCAAAGTGAGTAGAATCTCTGAGATCTCTAGCTCACAACCCCGACATATCTGATCAACTCTCACCCTTGCTCACAGGAGAGAACTCACATGCAATGGCTCCTCTAAGGTCTCAACCTCTAAGCCCAAATCTTTCACACAAGATGCAAAAAATGAATAAATGCGATGCACCAGAGTCAAATAATACTCTTGCCCATAAACGAGAAAGTAGAAATGTACCATGTATCACCTCCTGATCTGTCGGCTCAGTCTGTGGCATAATGGCGTAGGCACGCCCCTGGGTCCCTGAAGTCCCGGCCTGTAAGCTCTGGCCTCGACCTCTACCCATGCCCTGGCCGACCTGGCTTGCTTGCGGAGTTCCCGCTCTAAAAGTAGTAGTCACTTGTGCAGCACCCTGAGACTGGTACTGGCTCCTTTGACCCATGGTGGGGTAAGGAGGAACAAACTGTGTCTGTGGCTGTCCCACAGAAGACTGGGATTGGGATGTCCCATAGCTCTGGGATCTTTGTCGTTGAGGACACTCCTTCCTCATGTGACCCGGCTGGTGACAAAAATAGCAAGTCTTCTGACCCGTCTGGAAGGTGGTCCCGAAGTTTCTCCCGCCTTGGCAGAATCGACCCTGGCCTTGGCCTTGATAGCCGCGGCTCTGCCCCCTGAGATCCTTGCGGAATAGAAGTCCTTTGCCTCTTTCCCGCACCAGAAAAAGAGGATTGGCCCTCTTTCTCTTTGTCCTTAACACCCGCTTCCTGAATGTTACGCGCGTCCTCCACCTCTTTCTCAATAGTCATTGCAGTCTTGAACATCAAATCAAGGTCTTGCAGGAGAAGTCCCACAATCTTGCCTCGAATGGACAACTTCAGTCCATCTTCAAACTTTTGTACTTTGGCCATGTCTGAGGCTATGTAATCATCAGCAAAACGGGCCAACTCAGTGAATTTAGCTACGTATTCTAGCACACTCATAGTCCCCTGCTTCAATTCTAGGAACTCCTTGGCCTTAGCGTGTCGAGCGGTCGCAGGAAAATACTTTCCCATAAAGAGCTCCTGAAATTCTTCCCAAGTCATGGCCTCCAAAATTCTGGAGTCCTTCACCCAATCCCACCATAGCTGGGACTCTCCCTCCAGCTAAAAAGTCACCAGAGTTATCTTGGTGGCATCGGAAGTGATCTCCATAGCCCTCAAGATCTTCTCCACTTGCCGAATACAACGGTCAGCTACCATTGGATCCGCCCCTTCTAGAAAGACCGGAGGATTATGGACTTTGAACCTCTGGAGGTTACTCGAGCCTCCATGTCCCATATTTGCACCAGTCTGTGCAATGGTAACAGATGTAGCACTAGCTTGTGTTATGGTAGCAGTCGCGTCACCGATAGCCTCCAGAAAGGCTTGGTGATCAAAGGCCGGTGGTGGTCGGTTGTTGTTCCACCCACCGCCTCGACGTCCTCTTCCCCTTCCTCTATTTTCTATTTACACACATGTAAAATAACAATTGAGTCTCACATTGTGTCCCAAGATAAGGATCAAGTATTAACGTTGAGAATTTTCTCATCGTCCCCCTAGTAGAACGTGTGTCACATACTAGGAGACATTTACACCATGAACTATCCCGTTCATTCTTTTTTCGAACCCCTAAGGTTATATTTTCTAACCCTAGTGTTCCTCTTTTCTTTATAAATTCTATCATGTATATAATTCACACACAAGTAATACATAACATGTAGAGCACATAACATGAAATGCGTATGGAATGCAATGGTCTAGACCCATACCCATCAAGCCCTAGGTTTATCGTAGGCCTAAGTTCTGATACCAAACTGTGACACCCTAAAATCGGGGGGTCCGTTGATTACCCATCAACCTGCGGAATACCCGTAGATACCGAGTAACTCGATTTCACACCGTTATGCCACATTTTACCGGGATCCATAACTTAACAAAATTTGGGCAGTCTCCTTCGTACAGGGAGTTTTACCCAAAATCCAAACTGTGTAATATAACTTAACATGACCCATCCGAGGCCCAATATAAACAATGACCGCACCGAGTCTATTTATAAATAAACATTGGTCACACCGGGTCCAATTATGCATACTTATCTCAAAACATACAAGGTTACTTTAACATTAGTCCATATATGTTCTGTTACAATTAATTTGCATAATCTACATGCCAAAGACCAAGTTTTTGTAAACCTTTTACAAAAACTCAAAATAAGGCCACAAGTCGTCCCCCTTCATGCCTGATGCTCTCCAAGTGAGCCATCCACAGGTGCAAACCCCACACCTGAAATGTTTCCCGTATAGGGTGAACTAATGCCTAGTAGAGTAAATCCTACAAAGGCTACTCCCTCATAGATGCTTATGATCATGCAACATTCATTTATAACATAAAAAAATCATTCCTTATAAGGATATGCATTCTAAGTTGGAATGCAACAATACCATGCCATGAAATGAGATGACACTCACTCATGCACTTTAACCCGAGTCCTCACCGTCTCCCACTACACGATGCAATGCCAAGTATTTCATTCCATCATTTACGTACATATCAAATGACATTTTTAAAACTAGGGTCTTTCTTGGGGATAGATGTTCATGGACTTACACCAAGGGTCATCCAAACCCACACACTTTATGAACTCTTACACCAATGGAGTGCATTTCCCAAATCACGGGGTCTTGCACCCGAGAGGTTGTCATGCCTCTTCTTGCAAACCCCAACTCAATTTGTCCTGCAACCAAACGGCTTAGCTAGGTCGTCGACCTAACTTTTCACAAGCCATCCCATCAATCAACACACCCATGATAAATTTATATTCTAAGCATATAAATATCATATTCATCTCAATGTTAATATATCAACACATGCATATATCAACAAGCACATTTTATCATAAGCATATGATTCTACAAGTTAAACTTAAGTGTGTTATTTTAATTCAATCAAAACAACAATTTTCAACACTCCAGACATTTGACCAAACACCTTCAAGGCATAATTTGTATAACACATAGCATGCTTTCAATTTTCATTAAGTTACTGTAACACCCCACCCTCCACATGACATAATATTGTCCGCTTTGGGCCCACTAGCTCTCACGATTTTGTTCCTCCTAGTACCCCTAGAAAAATGTCTTATATCATATAAGGTGAGGGGTTTATTTATAAACCCAACAACTTTTCCCTACCTAACCGATGTGGAATACCAGGATCTCACAATCCACCCCCTCAAGGCTGCACGTCCCCGTGCAGCACAAACAAACTTACCAATAACCTCCCGCCCACACGCGAGCACGGCAGGGTCTCACACTCGATTCAGGCGAGAGTCGGCTCTGATTCTATTTTGTAACACTTCACCCTCTACATGACATAATATTGTCCGCTTTGGGCCCACTGGCCCTCACGGTTTTGTTCCTCCCAGTACCCTTGGGAAAAGGCCTTATATCATATAAGGTAAGGGGTTTACTTATAAATCCAGCAACTTTTTCCTCCCTAACCGGTGTGGGATACCAGGATCTCACATCGGTGGTGCTTGTTGAGGATCTTACTTTTCATTTTGCTCAAATAGGCGTTGGTTGGCCTTTTAAAGGACATTCATTTCATTATTTGTGGGAGGATCTGCCACAGGAGGATTATCTTCGACAGTGGGCTTGAAGTCATGAGGATTTTCTCGTTGTCTCCCACTGGTGGCTTCTTGATGGTTCTACATCCGTGGAGGGTTCACTTGACTTCTGCTCATATTTCGCGTGGAAACCAGCAATTACTAAACAAACTAATCAGTGTATTTGTAATAGGAACCGTCGTTCGCACAGACGGCGCCAAACTGATGGTGTAAATTGACGAAGATGAGTAGAAAATGTGGATGGTATAAGGCAATGTGAATCTAAGCTACAAGGCTCATGTTGATTGTTAAGGAGAACCAAGGGAATATAGGGAAGGGAGAATGAACACAATGAAAGTATAGTGGTTCACCGGCAAATGAGCTCAGCTTGTCCACTTTTCAATGGAGACTCTTGCTCCCTTTATCTTTTTTTATTATTGGGATGCTTTACAATGCTCTGTGGAGGAAATTAGGGTTCTCTCTCGTATCTCTCATGTGTTTAGGGTTGCCTGTAATACCCCACATGCGTATAGTAATATAGTAATATACTAGTTTAGTAGTTCTTTTATATATAATGATGTAAAAAAATGAATCACATAGGTTAAAACATTAAAAATAAATATTTGGGAGACAAATAGATTTGGGAAGTTTACGTTTCGAAAGCATATGAGCTTGGAAATAGTTAATAGGTAAGTTTTTAAATATTTTTAGGTCAAACTAAGGTCTCCATTGAATCCGGTAGGTCGAAAAACCTTGGAAGAGGTAATATGAGGTGCATTGGAAGCTTGGAAGTACTCCGGAATAAAAACACCCTTTACGTAAATTTCGGGTAGAAAATATTTTGGACACCTCTTAGTATGTTGGCCATAACTTTTTATCCTTATGTCCAATTTGTCTGAAATTTTGACAATAGATAGTAGACATCTAGGGCTACAAAAGTTTATATCATGAAAATTTTCCAATTCGACCTTAAAATGGGTCAAAACTTCCTTGAAAGTCGAAGGAAAAATCTGTCCACTGAAGCGTACCAGTACCGGGTACCGGTACACCCCAAAAAAAAACCCCACTATTCAGGATCGCGACCTAGGTCACATTTTTTGGGCCTATACATACTTTAGGCCGCCTCCTTAGCCGTCCATACACCATTTCAAACCCTAGAAATCTTAAGAGAGAAAGAAAGGAGGATCAAAAACACACCCATCAAGAGATTTACACCCAAATTAGAAGATCAAACTCTAGATTTTAAGAACACCCTTCCCCTAACATTTCATTACACTCTTTCATACCCTATCACCCATACATTTTGGAACCCAAGGAGGAGTCTAAAGGGGAAAGAAGGGAGAGAAAAGAGTCTTTGAAGCTTGGGTAATTGGCTAAAGCTCTTGAGCATTGAGGTAAGGGATTTTCTTCCATTCACTTACATTGAGGCTAGGATATTATACATGTATGTTTTTCAATCTTACTCTTATATATATGATATGAAATGCATGATTATTGATATTCTTGCAATAAATGCCATGTTTTGAATATTTTGATGGTTGAGTATTTCATTTTTCAACCTTGGTTTTAAGAAAAATGGATTTTCCTCTATAAGGTACCGGTACCGAGTACCGGTACCCCGATTCTAGTAGGTTTTGGGTACCGGTACCGTTCTGCTTCCTTATCTGAATTTCTTGATTTCTTTGCTCCCGAGCAACCTTCAAACTATCTTTTGAACTCCTTTTATCCCAAGTGGTATGGGAGGGTCTTTCAAAGCCATATTTATCTCCATTCAATTGCAAACACATCAAATTGACGTTAAGACTTCAATCATCATAATTTATATTATTTACGGCTCAAAAGCGAGTGAATTAAGTTGATTAGCATCTTAAAATATACAAAGTTGTGTGTTAATCAGTTCCCACTTTCAAAAACTTAGTGTTTGATATTATATAACAAAATAATGTTATGATAATCTCTTGTGCATTGTTCCTTAATTATTCTATGGTATATTACATGAGGAATTGGAGAATTTGGTAATTCCTTGAAATGATTATGAGTTGAGTATATTTAATTTTCTCATTTGTATGGTTGTTATGATGGACTTGGATTGCCTTCGAGAGATGCCGTAGAGTGTTAGAGGTTAGTCTATCCCAGTGGGGGGTGAGATGGTTTCCTAGCACTTGTAGTGGGTTGTCATTTGGTAATGAAACCACTATCGTTCACTAGAGTTCGAACGAGGGATAGTATACTTTTCCTAGGAAGGGACTCGCACTGCCATTGGGATGGTAGACGCCCTTTTCTAAAGTGCTTGTGATTGTGATTGTGATTGGTGGACTAGGTATAATCGTTGGGTAGATTCATGAGAAGCAATCAACATACATAGTACGGGGATGAACTAATATACATGGGATTGTGAGTGGGTCGTTCTTACCGGTGCATTGGTATGGGACAATGCCTCGGAAGGCGCCCTTCTTAAATGACTGAAAGTTTGAAATGGTTATTATTGCGAAATTCATTTTATTCTTTCCCATTGATTATTGCTACCGATTAAACTTGAGATCTATTTAAAATGTCTTGTTTTCCTTCAAAAAATTATATATGATATTTGCGAAATGAGACCGATCGAATTTTAAATATTTTCTAAACCTTGTTTGGGTTTGGGAGAAATTTTCTATGGAGCTCGTGCTCACCCCCTACTGCTAACCTTTTTCAGATCATGTACTTGAGGAGGAGTTAGGAGCCGAGGAGGCTGCCCAGTGGGAGACTCTAATTGATGGGAGTGTGGATCCCGAGGTGGACGCATAGAGCGACCCTTTTTCTTTTACACTAAACTAGGATACTCTTTTGTACACTGAGAAATCTAGTTTATTTTGTATTTCGCTGCAAGATTTACTTTGATATTCGTTTGGAGATGTAAATGTCATTGTTTGGCATATTCTTTTGGATGTTATTGTATATGCTTGAATAATGAAGTAAATTATTTTTGGATATGAAGTTATGTAGTTGCTCTCATGATTGTAAATGGTGTTTAGAATGTAATGCCGTCCAAGGGGGTATTTGGGGTGTTACATTGCCCCTGACTTAGAGGCACTGTTTAGTATATATAGGGTTATTGCTTGTTCATTGAGATCTTTGCCTTTTTCTCGCGGAATCTTCCTTGGTTTTAGGAGAAGATCTTGGTTGATTGAGAGTTTTATGTCTTGATTCTAGTTTTCTACCGCTCGGGAGGTTTCTGTTGTCATCCATTTATTCCCTTATCATTCCCATTATTATCTCGCCTTTGGGGGAGGGGCCTTTCAGCTCTGGACCTCTGAGGTCTGCGAGCCTCGTCTGACCTCCTGACCTGACTTTTAAACGCGAGCCCATATTTAGGATTTATTCTATGTATAATCAATTTCAAATTTAGAAATTATTACACTACATTTGTGAAACAACTGGTTGGCCAAATAATCAGTACAACTTATTTGAAAACATAATATTTTTGTTTAAGGAGACAAGTAAATCAAACTAGACTTCAAACCATAAGACTTGTAAGACAGAGTATATAGTCTGTACAATTGTCAGCATAAGCAATAGAGTGACACCAAAAAGTGAAATAATAGAAAATGGGATGTGGAAATAATTATGTTTTAATTTGGCCATCCATCTTTGTCGACGACGTTTGCAGTGCTCGTTAACTTTGTTGAAAACTTCTGAGTAACATAAATTTGTAGAAACTAGGAAGACATTATTGCCCAATTTGTTCAACACGTTCGAAACAGCTTCATCATCACCTAACCATTTGTCAATGACTCCATAGTGACGTAGTTTTTCAGAATTCTTGGGAGAATTGACGAGGCAATTTAAAAACTTCTTGTAATCAGTCACATAAGCTACTTCATTTGTGTCATTATATTGCTCATATGCAACTAAATTTCTAAAGAGGGCCTCAATACTGTTAAAAATACTCAAAGGTGGGATTTTCATGATTCCATTTTCAAAGTTTATATCCAACAACCACGAACTTTCTCTAGCCTTTTCAAATGTAATCCCTGCCTCTCAAAGCTCTATGGTGCATTTTATGTATTCTTATTTTCTTTCTTGTTCTCCATTGTTTCGACAGGAAGACACGATCGTTTTAAATTAGGAACTCCAAGTATCATGTACGAGCACCAGTAGATGGTTGACATTCTGCATTGGAACATTTGATGACTTTGAATGCCTTGGACTTTCAGAAAAAATATCGGAGAAGATGAAGGGGATGTAAAAACTGAGATCATTGATATCCAATAAATCTTGGTCGAGTAAGCGAGAGAGAACAAAAACAAGGGAGTTGATTTTCAAATAGAAGTAAATCTTGAAGTATAATATCGAGGAACCTTTTAGATATAAAAATCGAGTCATCCCTATGGTCTCCATGCACCAACTTGTGAAATAACTCGATCATAAAGCACCCATCAAGAAATATCATTCGAGCAAACTCATCCTTCCCAAGTCCAACAGACTCTGCATAACATGCGTCAATCCACACTCAGCCCATTTCTTTGCTTAAGTAATAATTGTAGAGATTGTAGTTTAGGTTATTCCATCATTTTTAGGTTAGATTTACCAATTGTTTACTGACAAGGAAAACCTATGGACCCAGTGGATTCATGCTTACTATATAAGGGATCGAAGCTTATGAGAACTTAAAACCCCCAAAATTTGCTCACACACATGGAGGATTAAAACTTAGGGAAATTGTAAGACCTACAATGGTGCACATTGTAAGGAATGGGCAGCACACAAGCTTTTGGAACGACAATTGGCATCCATTTGGTCCCTTGGAGTTCTTGCTTGATGCACTATATCAGAGCTTGTTCAAATATTGTTCAAGCTTGTCTAATACTTTTTGTGGTAAGCTCAAGTGGGTAGCCCAAAAGACATGCATGCTACCAAGCACAAAAGTTTCCAACTAAAGCCTTCCTGCGTAGGATAGGAACTTGTTGAGCCAAGACTTAACATTGGTATCAACCTTTTCAATGATGCCCATGCAATGTTGAGCCTTAAACTTGGTTGAAACCAGTGGAATACCAAGGTATTTGATAGGTAAGTTACCAATAGAGAACCCAAGCATCTCTATGATAAGTGACCTTACCTCCTCAGGAGCAGTACTTAAATATATATTGCTCTTATCATTACTGGGAAGTAAGCCTGAGAGTTGGCCAAATTGGTTCAGAGATCTCTTCAAAGTTTGAACATAAATCACATCACCATGACAAAAAAACATCAAATCGTCAGCAAAGGACAGCTGAAACAACTTGAGCTTAAAAGATCTCCAATGATACTTAAAGTGGGGTTTGGAATTTATGTTGTTCTGTGTTATCAGGGACAAAAATTTCATAGCAATTATAAAAAGGTAGGGAGATAATGGGTCTCCCTGTCTCAATCCTCTAGCATTAGAGAAGTAACCAGCAAGCTCATCATTCACATTAATTGAGAACTTTGTTGTAGTAATGCAGGCATGGATCCATTTCCTCATTGTCATTGGAAAGTTAAAGGCTTCCAAGGCAGCGAGCAGAAAATCCCGCTGAACTGTGTCAAAAGCTTTCCTAATGTTAACTTTTAGTGCACATCTGGGGGGGCCTGAATCTCTTTGGTAGTCTCTCATAGAGATTCAGGCCCCTTAGATGTGCACTATAAGTTGACATTAGGAAAGATTTTGACACAGTTCAGTGAGATTTTCTGCTTGCTCCCTTGGAAGCCTTTAACTTTATAGTGATGTATTTTGACTCTCTTAATAAAATATTACTTATTATGTTCAAAGTATATTCTATTTATTTATTGCCCAATTTTGCTAACTATTTATATTCTCATTGCCTTAAATAGTCTCTTTTGTTGTGAATAATAATAATGTCAACATTAAAGTCTGACTTGTTCTAATTATAAGAGATGGAAGCAAGATATTGAGTTTGTCCTGGGAATTGTTGATATAGATTTTACCTTGAAAGATAATGAACCTGCTAAACCTACTAGTGAGAGCTGCCCTGAAGAAAAAAAAATATGCAAAGTGGAAAAAATCTAATCAACTAAGTATGATTGCCATGAAAAAATCTATCTCAAAATACCTTATGAGTGGTTTTCCTGAAACAAAAAATGCCAAGAAATTCTTCACCGCTATAGGAGAAAGATACAAGGTATCCAATAAAACGGAAACTGGGGGCCTAATGAATAAATTAACGAATATGAAATATGACAATGTAGGTGGTGTTAGGGAATATATCCTTAGAATGATCCATGTTCAAACCAAACTCAAAGCCTTCAAAATTGTTATTCCTGATGATTTAATTATTCATCACACTCTTAATTCTTTGTCTCCTGAGTTTAGTCAAATCAAAGCTGCCTACAATACCCAAAATGAGTCTTAGACAATAAATGACCTTATCTTCAAGTGTGATCCTAAGGAAGAAAAACTTATAAAAGAAAAGAATGAAACTATCTTGTTTGTTTCTCAATTTAAATCTAGTTTCAAAGGTCGGTATCAGGGAAATAATAGAAAATTTAATCATAATACTCCAAAGAATGGTCGAAATTTCAAAAGACATGGTACTAGTCAGAATGTGGGAGGTCCTAAGGCTGCCTCCATTAAAGATGTCAATTGTTACTTTTGCAAGACAAGAGGTAATAAGAAAAATGAGTGCACTCGATTTAAGTCTTGGTTAGAAAAGAAGAATAAAGAAGAAGGTAACTCACTAGTCTTTGTATGCTTTGAATCCAATTTAATTAATGTCCTATTAAATTCTTGGTGGATTGATAGTGGGGCTTTTATTCATGTTGCCATGACTTTACAGGGATTCACAAGCAAACGGAGGTCAAGTGAAGGGAAAGCCAAACTTAAAGTAGAAGATAATAATGAAGTCCATGTTGAGTTCATAGGAACTGTTAAGTTGAATTTAGACACTAGTTTTCAACTTGTTTTAGAAAATATTTTTTATGTACCGTCATTTAAGCGGAATTTGATTTCCGTATCTTTGCTTGATAAAATTTTATATTGTTTTAATTTTAGTACAGGTAAAACTCCATTGTCTTTGAATTTTAAAATTGTTGGTCATTGTGCTTTATCATATGGTCTATATAGTATATACTTGGCTGTCAATAATGAATGTGGTCTTTTAAATATTGTAAATGTTGTATCTAAAAGACCTCTCATTAAAGAAAAATCTTTAGTTGTGGCATAAACGGTTGGGTCACATTTTTAGAGAAAGAGTGAAAAGATTAATAAAAAAATGATATTCTTCCTCCCCCTGATTTTGGAGACTTTGAAACTTGTATTGACTGCATTAGGGGTAAATTAACCAAGACTAAGAAGAAAAATGCAACTCACAATTTAGATCTTTTAGAAATCATTCACACTGACATCAGTGGAGCTTACTCACAAACCTTGTGTGGTAATAAATATTTTATTACATTTACTGATGATTTCTCGTTATGGATATATTTATTTAATTAATGAAAAATATGATCCTCTTGAAAAGTTTAAAATTTTTAAAACTGAGGTAGAGAAACAATTACGAAAATTCATCAAAATTGTTAGGTCTGACCATAGTAGTAAGTATTATGGCAAACATGACGTGTCTGGGCAGTATTTGAGACCATTTTTCAAGTACTTGCAAGATTGTGGGATTGTTGTCTAATATATCATGTCTGGTAGTCCCGAGCATAATGGTGTGGCTAAAAGGCATAATCACACCCTTAAAGACATAATGAG
>CM042194.1:20979792-21011116 GCA_023539305.1 Ilex asprella
TGTGATGTCCCTTACTAGCAATACACACTCGCCTCACTTGATCTTTGTTGTTTTTATGAAACATTTCATCCTTAAGTAATAATTTCATGCCACCTACCAAAATATTGTACGTATTTTTGTTCATACCTACTTTGCAGGCCACTTTGGTGAAGTTGTACATGTGCAACTGGCAATGGATCATACTGTAAGTTCTTACAATGCAGTATTCTTTTATTTTCCATAATGGTTGTATTCAATGGTTTGGACTAGGCACTAGTACATGTTGCAATGTGTATGAATCAATGCTAGAGACATTTTTTGCATATGTTTGATTATATTGTTATAAATGGTGCCCGCACAGAGGAATAGACCTCTGGAGTGTGTTGGAAGTATCAATTTAGTGTTGATTGTTGTCATTGTCTACGTGAAATCATGAATACCATAAAACATGTTCCAGGACTAACTCTTAGTTACTCATATTTATGCAAGGATAGTTTTCTCTACCATTTGTGATAGTTTTACTATGTTAGTTCTTACTTATCAAGACAGTCTACTGAATCCTAATCATGATTTGCTAGATACAAAATCATTGGCTTGTTATGATTATTTCTTACTTTTCTCTTTCATTGGCTTTGTAATCATGATTTGTTAGATACAATATCAGGTTTAGTCAAGTTAAACTTAAAGTTTTCAGTATCATCCTTGAGAGCAAGGTGTAAACTAGCAAATGGGAATGGATGAACCAAAAAAATTGTAGTTTGTTGCAAAGATGGGATGCTTCCCTTTTCATCTCTACTTTTTCTCTTCATGAGATGAAGCAATATTTTTAACTTTGAGTTTGTGCAACATAAAATAAAAGAATACTGCATTGTCTCTGCCCTAGTAGTACCTGCCATGCAAAATGTTCACACAACTCTGAGAAAAGGTGGTTTGCATAGGAAGATCAAAGTCTCTAGTACCCATTCCCTAGGCGTTTTGTCCCGATCATTCCCACCTTTTGCAGGAGCTTTTAATAGTATCCATGCATTCTTTCTGAAACCCATGTTGGAATTTCTTGCTGATAACCAGTCACCCTTAATGGTTGATATATATCCTTACTATACTTATAGAGATTCCTCAAATAATGTCTTGTTAGATTATGCTATGTTTGAATCATCCTATGAAGTTATTGACCCGAAAACTGGTTTGCTTTACACAAACATGTTTGATGCCCAGATAGATGCTATTTACTTTGCTTTGATGGCTCTACAGTTCAGGACAATTAGAGTCATGGTCACTGAAACGGTCTGGCCTTCGAAAGGGTCTGCCAAGGAGACAGCTACAACTTCGGACAACGCCCAGACTTGCAATACCAATTTGATTCGCCATGTCATCAATAATACTAGCACCCCGACAAAGCCCGGAGAGGAGGTAGATGTGTATGTGTTTTCTTTGTTTAACGAGAACAGGAAACCGGGTTTGGAATTTGGGAGGAACTTGGGGTTGTTTTATCCTGTTCAGACAAGTGTCTACAACCTTGATTTCTCTAGTTATTTCTTTATATACATTGCATGTGGTGTTAAAATTCTTTTCTTCTGCCTGATTAATACCATTTCATTATGCTTTTAATCAGTAGATGTTTTTTTTTTCTTGAACAGACATTCTGACCGTAGCTGCACTTGAGAAGCATTCTGGAAGAGAAACTGCCAGATAATGGAAGAATAATGTTTGGTCATGGTTAACGGGGAGATGGTTCCTATATTTAAGACAACACTGCTCAAATATTACAATCAAGCATCAAAAAATTCCAATGGTTCCCATAATGGGCGAGTTTTTCATCGTGATGAATTTGTTTGCTGCACTCGCTGTAATAAGGACTACAGGTTTCGCCTCCGCACTAAAGAGGAATGCCGGAGTTACCATGATGCCTTAGCTGAGACCAATTGGAAATGCTCTGATAATGCCTTATGATAAGTATGTTTTCTCTGCTCTCTTTTTATTGCAGCTTTATTAAGTATTAAATGGGGCCACATGCTACACTTTAACCTTTTCTTTATGTATATTACTGAATTAAATGTGAAAATTAGGAGTAATATTACATTTTTATTGATATTGGTGATCAGACTACTAACAAGTGATTTACTGGTATCAGTTTATTTATTTTTTTATCCGAGGTATTAGTTTCTTCATTGTAAAGATTTTTATTATGTGTAGAACATTCATGGTTTGCTTTTTGATGACCCTTGTTCACTGTTTTTTAAGGAGCACCAAATCCAAGGAGAAAGGCTAGAAACTACACTTCATCTTATTCTTCTTCCTGTGACTCCAATGAACTCACGTTTCAGAGAAACTAGCTAATGTGGATATAGACACAATAGAACATATATACATGAGCCAAACGCATTTTCCAAAGGTAGGTCACCAACACAGGGGACATAAATATGGACATACGTATACTCATATCTATAAATTATGTATTACACTTTACTAAATGTTCTTTAAGCATTGACATACTTCATTTTACAACTGAGGAATGTTTATCGAAAACTTGAATATGATCTACAAAGCAGTAAGAAGAGGCTTGTAGAACTTGTTGAATAGTCTGATGCTTTAAAGAAGGGCCAAGAGGAATCTGTAAGTACATAGAGTTTTATATCTTCCTTCATATAAAGCTATGGGTTATTTGTAAGGATGAAGTATTGGGCCTTCTCCATATCTGACTACCATAATTGTTCCAGGATGAGCGAGAGGAGGCACTAGATGAGCTTAAGGCTATTGGACAAAAGTATAATGAGCTAAAGGTTTGGGTCATATACTCTTCCTTCTCCCTCTATTAAACAATATGAAATGTATTATATCTCTTGTGACTTTAGTTTATAATCTCATTTTTCAGGGCAAGATGGGGCAGTATGTAGACAATGATCCAGCTGCTTTTGAAGCAATGAGTTAAAAAATGCTATACTTTCTTTTGATCTTCAACTATATTATCAATTTTAGCGACTTTTTTATCCATTGGGAGTCTATTTCAACCGACCAACCATTCTAAAACATTATGAGCATCAAAGCATTCTTACTTTTGATATTGCTGCTGAGGAAGCTATCAAAGTCGTCCATGCTATATTTTTTTCTTTTTTGTAACATATGAATTTTGGATTTCTACATTTAAGTGACTTACCAATTATCTTTTGGTTATGTATTAAAATATTTTGAAAAATTTGTATGTACATTATGTTGTTGGATATTTTTATGATTTGTATAATTTTTATTCAGTGTCTTATATTTTATGTTTTTGTTGGCATGGTATTTGATGTTAGTTTGTTTATATTGTTGAATGAAAAAGATGTGAAATGTATTAATTGTGTTAGATTTTTATTGAACACATGTATTATTGATATACAGGTGAAAAAAATTATTAAAATATAGTTTTATGGGAAATGTTTAAAAAAAAAAGTTTTTTTTTTGCGACGAAATATAAATCGTCGCTATAATGTATAGACCAAAACTTCTTTTTTGCGACGATTTTTTTACGTCGCTAAACATTATTTAAATTATAATGTTTTACAAATTTTATTTAAAACAATTATTTGTGACGATTTATTTTCGTCTCTAAAAATTAATTATATTTTTATATTTCACATTTTTATCTACTAAAATTTTTTGCGACGAATTATTTTTCGTCGCTAATAATTAATTATCTTTTATTTTTTCTTTTATAAAATTTTATTTGCGACGAATTATTTACGTCGCTAAAAATTAATTTAATTATTATTTTCTAAATTTTCATTTATGTATATTACAATTTACGACGTTTTTTTTTGTCGCTAATAGTTAATTAAATTATTTTTTTTCTTTTTAAAGTTTTGGCAAAGTGTTTTGCGACGTTTTATTTTAATTTTTGCGACGTATTTTTACGTCGCAAAAAATTTTTGTTTGCGACAAAAATAAAGTCCATCGCTAATACTTTCTGCGACGAGGCTATTGCGACGATTATGCGACGAAAAGTAAAACGTCGCAAAAAATGATTTTTGTCGTAGTGACCATCTTGAACTAACCATGTGCAACTTCTTTTGTTTTTATGCACGGGCAAGCTTTTGATTTTCTACCCCTCAAATGTCCTTGGAGAAGCTACAATTTGGCAATCTTTCAAATCTGAATGAAGTAAAAGTTAGGTAGACTATCAGAATTTTGTTAGTGGTGAAAGTATTGAAAGTAATAAGCTTTAGCTGGATAGTTATTTTCTTAACGTCACCAACTTATAATGTTATACTTCTGTCCAACTGTTGCTCTGGTGACTGAATGAATTGCTGAAGAGGTGAATAAGGTATTGTCTTGCCTTTTAATTGGCCTTCGTAGAGAAATTGACAAGACTTCTATAATATCATTACAATTATATCACATATAACACACATTTGCTTAAGTATCCACTTCAGGATTGTCATATGGCAGACAATCTCCATTTTGATATAAAAGTGAGTCCTAATAATGTGATAGATTAACTACAATTGGAAAGTTCACCAGCCATTCTTTTTCCCCCATTTTTTTTGTAGGATAACGAAGTTGCTGTCATTGAGGTGAACCTTCCTCCCTGAAGGTATTTAAATTTATGGCCACTGCATTGATGTATTTGTCTAATCCGATGATATTGTTGTTCTTCCCTTTTTTGGTTCTTCGTAGGTCCTAACAACAGATATTTTTATTTCTGCCTACAGGCAAAAGTATCTCAGCCAACTAGTGACGATTCATCTGATTAGTACTAAAAGTAGTTATGTAGATAACTTTAATTTCATTTGTTACAGTCCTAAAAAAATTAATAGATGCTATACACAATATTATTACTACACTAATTTGAAATAAAAAAAAATATTCAAACCAATTGAAGGAGCTTTTTAGACACATGTTGTGGAAGAGGAAGTGAAACTCTATATTCTCAAATATTTAAGTGTTGTAGATTCTTAAATTCAATGGATTATCATTAGTTACATAGGTATATAAATTGTCTTTTGTTCATTATATCTAAAAATAGAAAAATATTATAGGCAACATTAAAGCAACATAGTCTTGCATTTTGGTTTTTTAAATAGTTCGTTACTTGGTCTCAATATTCCAATTTTGCTAAATTACTACTTGTTACAAGTTCTGATTAGGCTTTATTTTTCTCAAGTTTTGCATATCTATCCATAAATTATTCGGAAATAGTAGGAGGATTGCCTTTGGTTTCAACATATTCATAATCACTCTAGATTTAACACATGATTTTCATTCAAAACTATAACTCGAAGTGGGTTTTGCAAGCCAACTAGTTAGAAATACTTCCGACCTGGCATCATCTGTATTGCTGCAGCCATCTATGCAGAGCTTGCACCATTGTGAAGGGGCCAGACACTTTGGGAGCATTTCGGCTAGTAGAAGAACCATGGCTATCCTTTTGCTAGGACAGGCTTTTCTACTGCTCATTTTTCTTGTCGTTGTTATTTTCGATCATAGTTTTAGACAATAGTCTTCCACTATGAGTTGTGACATGCATAGACTATCGAGAAGAAACCTCCCCAAAGGAGTCACCAAAGGAATGTAGGTGGGGGTTAAAAGAAGAGGTTGACAAACGTATCTATGTCAAGGATAATCAAAGGGGATGAGTAGGATAAGTGAATGGGATGGAAAGAACTTGAGCAGCCTATTAACGAAGGGGCCAACAATTGGGAAGAGGGTAGGGGTGCAACTTGGGTGGGTCAACCTGAGCCCAACCCAAAAAAAATAGGGCTTGAGTTAGAATTTTTAATACTTAGGTTGAGCCTGGGCAAAAAAACTCCAATCCGAATTGAATTCGAGCAAGCCTCGGGTTGAGGCATCGGGTTGTCGGGTTCAACTCAAAATATACATAAATATATAAATATATTTAACGAGGGTTAGTATTTATCTTCACTCTTCAGAGTCCAATCTTTCACTTGACTTCAAGTCTCCACCTCTGCGCCTCCATCACTCTCAGATCGCTCTCTCACTCGTCACTCATCACTCATCTCTCATCTGGTCTCAAATTCTCATCCTTCTTCACTCGCTCGTCACTCCCCCTTCTCTTAGCCTCCCTATCTCAATCGTCACTCGTCTGAGTCATCTCAAACTCTCAATCTCTCTTCTTACTCGTCACTCCTCCCTCTTTTATTAACCAGAATTAAGTAACTCAAATTCAACCCGAGTTTGCCCATAAAACTCAGGCAGTACTCAAGTTGAGGTCGGGTTAAAGTTAGGATTAGGGTTGAAGATTATATACCTAGGATAGGGCTAAGATTGACCTCTCAACTCGTCCAACCTGACTGAGTTGCACTCCTAGAGAAGGGTAGATGAAAAGAGTAACATGCTCTCACATGCCAGGCAGTAATTTCCCTCCTCTAATGGGCAAGTATGTGAGTATGTATAGCACAATGTCTGGGTAGGTCAGATTGCCTGAAAGGCTACCCGCCGTAACCCTTGAACACACGCGTCAAACCACAACTGCCTCGACAACAGCGATACCAGTGACTACTAACTATGAGTCATGTGTCCCAACATTAATTATGTGGATTTGACATTTCCCAAACACTGCCCTGGACATGGCTCCCGAGGAAGGTATAATAGCCAAGGCTAATGGGGGTTTCTAAGGTTAATAATTGTGATTGGTCACTACGGAACCACGACCTCGAGAGGGACATGGAGCTCTCCCTTCATTCTCTGAACCACTTCCACATAATCTTGGTCCTTTAACCATTAATCCACATGTTTCATTATCCTATATGTTGATCCAGACTAATGACCCCATATACCTTAAAAGTTCCACTTGGATCCCAATGACCCTTCTCTAGGCCAAGGTTGACAATCATACTTTTCCGCCCCTATTGCTTAGTTCTCTTTTGAGGAGGGTCATACAACCCTTTCCCTTGGTGGTGACTCCTCCTCTTAGTCCACTGGGTCAGTCGAGCAACTATGTTCAGTTGGTTGAAGATGACAATTATGCTGCCTTATCTCCATAGTGGGGGAGGTGGATCACACCAATGTTGCCCCTAGACCCTTGCGGTGCTGCTTTGCCACTTTCAATGTGATGAGAATGTAGTCCGCCCTTCGCGATTGAGGATGGTGCCTGTTACACCACTGGGGTGACTATCGCACCACTGGAATGTTGTCGCAGAGCTGATAATTGTCGTAATACTATTGTCCGTACCAATTCTGTTGGACCCTATCGGACCTACGGGTGGCAATCGAGTCATGTTGTGTCGGGTTCATGCTGTGCCGAACATTAGTCGTGTCGAACATTTGTCAACCCTATCTCAACTCATTTAACTAATCGCGTCGTGTTGAGTTGACCTTTTTATTTTCGTGTCGTGTTCGTGTTGACCCACATAAATTTTGAATAAAAAATTTAACTTTAAGATTTTATTTTCAGTTAATTGAATCTTTCCTCATACTTTTTCTATAAACTAAAAATTAACTCAATTATAATAATAATGAGTAATAATATTTTTTTTATACAATAATTATGTCAGTGCTTGATAAACAGTTACAAATAATTAATATTTTATTTATATAATACTAATTAAATATGTTAATCGTACATCGCGCAACCAAATTAAATATTTGAAGTAATGAAAAAAACAAGTCTTCAAAACATGAAAACTCATACATGCAACAAAAATGTCATGTCAATCTCCTTCGAGTTAAAACTTAGTGTTGACGGGTCTATTCGGGTTAAGCGTGTTGAACCCAAACACGACCCATTAACATTTCGTATTGACGGATCGTGTCATACACGGGTTCGTATAAAAAAATAGTCAACTCAAACTCATTTATTCGTATCGTGTTCGTATCGAATTATCGTGTAGTATCAAAAATTATCACCTCTAATCGGACCCCACTATCATGTCAACTGATGACTCATGTCACTTATCCCTTCATGATGGGGGCACGTGCCTTGAATTTATCGGGTATTTCACAAAATTTAAAGTTTTAAAAGATATTTTACAAATAGGAGAAAACACTTCATTGATGCGTTAATTACAGAATATTATTGGAAATCAACTTAACACTTGCTTCTAAATGAAAAAGAATTTAAATATTAGAATTGATAAAATCTTACATATCTAATATCGATCGAGTATGTCACAAGATTGATTAAGTTGAATCGTTATATACTCAATCGAAATGGATATGTTAGCGAAGCAAAAACTTAATTAAGAATTTTAAATGAATTATAAGTCAAAACATAGTAAAGGGGTCGTGTTATTTTTGTGTCATATTACTTTGAAGTTGTGCTATTTTCTGTAAGTGTCTAGTTCATGTTAATAAAAAATTATTTAATTCTATAACACCTCATATGATATTATAAAAAAAATTAAAAAATGTCTTTTTTCTGTCTACATTACCCGTTAATCATTTTATTCGTATTTAACCTTACATTGACCTATTTGTCATTCATTTCAATTAAACATGCCATTTTTAAAATTTATGTCGAATCGAATTCGTGTTAATGAGTAAAATTGACACCCCTAAGCCTAATATAAAGAACATTTATTTAGAATTGTTGTTTTAGGCTTTACATTTTCTCACCCAAGCACTGTGTGCGCACTACTTGGGCTGCAATCCAAAGTCTTACACCTAACCATGGCAAAAATAGAAAAATGGAGAAGGCTACCAACAATTTGAATTGCCAGAAAGGGAAATAATAGACATGAAACTGTAAGATAAGCTTCCAACTTTAGCACGACGATTATGTGACGTCCAATGCACTGTGGTGTGCATTGCATGCCCATGTGCTACGTGCCAGACTGCGTCGCTCATTATGACCAGGAAACCTGGAAAAGGTCCTTCAACCAACTGATTCAATCACTTTCTAGTTCTCCCCTGCAGAAAATTTTATTTTTAATCAAATCGTATCTTATTGCATTTCTAAAATAATCTTATATTCTGTATAAATCACGTTTGTTGTGACTTATTTGAATTAATCCAAAACTTTTTATGTTCGATTTCTTCTTCTATCTAGTATTTTATGCTATCGTTTGGACCACAGCCACAACATGTGCATCTCATTGCACTCCGCAACTTTAACCCATGGTTGAACTAGATGTTTCCAATGGTTATCCTCAAATAGAGAAAAAATATTAAGTATAATCGCTATACCATGTCAACAATGTTGAGCGCTTAAACAGTTGTAACTGGAGTAATCCTTCTATGATCCTCTGCCAAAAGGTGTGTATAATTGAAGCCTTCACATTTGTCTTGCATCTACACACATTCAAACAAAGGGTCCAGAAGACATCCAAAATGATAGCGAGAGACAAAACAAATAAGACGTTAAAGAAGCATCCCAATTTGAGGAAAAAGCATAAAGAAAAACGGCATTTCATGGGTTTTGCTTGCATACTAATCCGTTCCAAACGCTGACCTCTCCTTCCACGCAACAAGAATTATGGTCTTTTGAGATAATTTTTTTTTGCAACTTTGTTCACCACCACAAAAATAAGATGTTTTTAAAGAAAATTAAAATTATGGTGATAATGATGTCACAAAAAATTTATTTGATGTCTCAAATACTAGTTGAGATGGGTCGTTACCGTCATAAAAATTTTTTGAGACTCCATTTATTACTCTATAATAGGTGAAATCTCAAAAAATCTTTATGGTGGCAACGAACCGTCTCAAATAATATTGATGGCAACACAACCGTCTCAAATAATATTGAGACACAAGTTATTAAAACACAAGTTTTTCATAAAAACTTGTCTAAAAAAAAACTCTAATTCTTGTAGCACCTTTAAATGCCAGAAACTCACATTTTAATTTATTCTCCAAAAGCCATCTTTTCTGTTTATCTTTCTTTTTCCGTTCAACAATTTTTGTATCAACAAAGAAGGGGGGAAGCACCCTTATGCATGAAGATGGTGGCGATTTTGGATGGCGGGGTGTGGTTCATGGTGTTATTGATCCTGCAACTCTCGAAGGGTGTAAAAGGGTCACCACAAGTTACAGCGCTTTATGTGTTTGGAGATTCATTGGTGGATGATGGAAATAACAACTACCTCAACTCCATCGCAAAAGCAAACTATTTCCCATATGGGTGTGATTTCGATAGAGGTGCCACTGGCAGATTCAGCAATGGAAAAACATTTGCTGATTTTCTTGGTAACTTCTTATGTCAATTGATAAGCCACCATGCCGCATAAATATGAGTTTATATGGGATAAATTATACTTTACCCTATGAACTATTACCTTTATTTCATTTCATACTCTCAATTATAAATTTTTTGATATTGCACCCTAAAGTATCAATTTTATTTCATATCACTCCAATTGATAACGAATGTTAATTTTTTAATGGTAAATGTGCATATGAGTGGATTGTGTCCTGCCAATAAACAAGTGTTTATTGCATATGTGCATGTCAAAAATCAAGAAAAATATTTATCTATGACTTTACTCTTTCTAAGCTCAAAATTTTCTTCCTCTAGCCAACTTTCTTTTTCTTCTCAACAACTATTTGGTTGCAAAAGAGATAAACTAAAGTGATGCTAAGATTTTGGCAGGAAGCTCTTTAGGGTTTCCCTCCCTCCTTGGAAAGATTTTCAAATTTGTCGTGATCTATTGGAATGACATAAAATAAATTTGATATTTTAAGGTGTAATGTGAAAAATTTTATAGTTAAGGGTACAAAGTAAAACAAGGGTAATAGTTTAGGGAGTAGAGTGTAATTTACTCTTTATATGAGACCTAAAAAATTAAATTAATTTATTGACACCTAATTATTTTGCAAGTCATAGTTCAACAGTTACCGTCACTATAATTTTATTCGAGCACATTATTTTCACATCATTAAGTCTATAAATTTAGTCTATTTTCTAGGTCTACAAAATATAGAGTTTGTCTATTTGGTCTCCGATTTTTTAATTGTATTATTTTGGTCCCTAAAACATTGAATATATTTTGATGTGGTTCCTCAAATAGATAACATCCAAATTGTTGACAGTTTTCTGATCACAAACTTGTCACGTGATAGTTAAATATAGAGGGGAAAAAAAGCATGGTCTATAAATACTAATATTTATGGTCTAATTTTATATAATTATTATTTTTGCATGAAACCTTTTGGCCTGCAGGTGAGCTGTTGGGAGTTCCTTCTCCTCCAGCCTTTGCAGATCCCAGCACAGTTGGAGCTAGAATTCTCGGGGGAGTTAACTACGCTTCAGCAGCTGCTGGCATCCTTGATGAAACAGGACAACACTATGTATCTACCTTAATCTCCACTCACCATAATTTATATTACATTTTCTTTTCTTTCTTTTTTTTTTTTTGTCTTTTTTGCATACAGTATTAAATTAATCCTGTAAAACTAAAAGAAAATGAGAATGAACCATGATAATGGAATAAATACCACTTTGGACCCCATCCCACTGCATGATTGAGGGGTATAGGACCCCCATCACCTAGTGAATTACACTTGAATTTGAGTTCAATTTTATCATTTATTAGTAAATTATAGAAAATCTAAATATATATATAGATTAAAATTTATCCCACTGACAACTGTATTGGAAGGTGCTTTAAGAGACTCGGATATGTAGGAAGATGCTTTAACTGTACGAGTAATGTTATTGAACTCTAAAACATTATCCTAATTTACTAAAGTGTTATTGATGCCTAACAATGCAGGGAGATCGGTACAGTTTAAGTGAGCAGGTGGTGAATTTTGAGACAACGTTAAGGCAGCTAAGAGCAATGATGAGTGGAGCAAACCTGACTCAATACCTGGCTAAATCCGTGGCAGTAATGGTGTTTGGGAGCAATGATTATATCAACAACTATCTCCTACCTGCCCTTTACCCTTCCAGCAACATTTCCAGTCCTCCCGAGTTTGCCAACATTCTTCTCAACGCCTATGCACGACAAATTGTGGTATTTTTCATTTTTCTGTTTGTTATAAAGTTCATCGTTGAATTCAATGAAGCCTTTAAGCTTTGTGTATATAAGAGAAAAAAATCTCTTACCTTTAATTCAAAGAGTTTAAGTGAGAAATACGAACGTAAATAATACATTCTTTCCTACAAAACGAGCAAATTGTCAAAAACTCAAGTTAGACCAATCAGAGACACTCTAATGCTTAAGTCAGTAAAATCTTTAGCAGTAAGTGATTTAGATAGTGTGGAAGAAGTAGGTACTTTAGACTTAAGTTTTACCCGATATTTATAATGCTAAACCGTCCCCTTTCTACTAGGGTTTTTGGACTTCTACTAGGCTAGGTGGCACACATATATCTCGGCCGTAGTCTTCTTTATGTGTTCAATTCATTCTTTAGGTGGCACACATTGATTTCTCTCGATTCATTCTTGCCTATGATTTAGCCGGCGTGTTCCTTTGATTTAGGCGGCTCTGCAGCTTGCCTGTGATTTAGGAGGGATGATCATTTTATGGATAGATTGTAACCAAATCTTACCCGTCCATATTAGCTCCGTTGAGAAGCTCGGTTCGGTCAGTACTTTTCGAGTTCCATGACTAAATGCTCGGTTTCTAAGGCGACTGAGGTGCTAAACTAGTAATGCAAGATTACATATGTATTTTTTATTTTATTTTATTTTTTGAGCCCGTATTTAGGTACTTAAAAACCATGATTTTTAACTATTTTTCTTGTTTTACTATTTCAAAGTAACATTTGTTTATACAAATTTATATTTTAGCCTTAAGTAAGCATCTACAAATCATACATTGCGATTCATAGAGATTAGTTTCACAAAATGATAGTTAAATTCTTGATTTTTTTCAACAAAAATATTGTCAAGCGATTTATTAATCTTTACACAATCATAATTCGTCTTACTTTGGGAAGCATATGATGGCATTGTTGTCTGTGTTGCAGGCACTACATAGTGTAGGACTAAGGAAATTCATGCTGGCAGGAATTGGACCACTTGGGTGCATCCCTAACCAGTTGGCCACAGGTCATGCTCAGCCTGGACAATGCGTCGACTACGTTAATCAGATGCTGGGTACCTTCAACGAAGGGCTAAGATCGCTAGTCAACAGACTAAACAACGGCACCCCTCCTGGAGCCGTCTTTTTATACGGCAACACTTACGGTGCTCTTGGTGACATCCTAAATAGCCCAGCTAGATATGGTAAGCAGCTATTTCATTTCACAAGATTTGAGTTAATCAATAATATAAAACAGAGCAGGTTTTAATAAGTTCATTCAACAATCTCAAATAAATTCATCTAATGCCCGTCAACATCCCTCTTAAAACTATTTGAATTGCACCGTACCTTCGAACACGGATTAAGTGAATCAACTTTTACAAACTTCTAATCCAAAAAAAGATATCACAGATCAAATTTTGGTTAAAGAGAAGTCTGGCATATTATGGTTCTAACTACCAAGTTTGACATGGCAGGGTTTAATGTTGTGGATAGGGCATGCTGTGGAACAGGGAGGAACCAGGGGCAAATCACGTGTCTTCCATTTCAAGTTCCATGCTCAAATAGGAACCAACATGTCTTTTGGGATGCCTTCCATCCAACACCGGTCGTCGCTGCCATACTTGCTCAAAGGGCCTATTCTGGCCCACCTTCCGATTGCTACCCAATGAATGTTCAACAAATGGCACTCATTAATTTCTGATGTCAGCCTATCTTTCTTTTTTGGGTTTTAGTTTTGCTACCTCAACTAGAAGTTGTGTGTCTGTCTAATAAAAGGTTGTGGGACTTGTGGTGTCACTTTAGAACTGTGCCCAAATATTTAAGGTAAGTTCAATTATGTATTTGTATGGCCCTTTTTATAGGATAAATTACACTTATACCCCTTAAACTCTCACCCTTTTTTCACTTTGCCCCACTTAACTACTAGATTTATCACATTATACCTTCAACTATATGATTAGTTTTGCGTTGTTCTAATAATTAACGTCTGTTACATATTTAACGAAAAGTTATTTCATTTTGCCTCTCAAATTATATAAAAAAAAAAAATTCACTTTATTCCGACATGTCAGTGATTTTCGTCCAAAAAAATATTATGAAAAGAAAATGGAGTTGACCATATATGAAAGTAAAAGGAAACAATTATTTTGCTTTTATTTTTTCATCCTTTGAAATGTTAGAAACCAATTATTTGACACTAGAAATTTTAATTAGACAAAATCTACCATTGAAATCTAAACATTACTGATACGAATTTTTTTTGTTTCGCCTGTGTTGTTTACGATACCTCATTTCCCGACTCAAAAAACCATACAGCCGACGCGGAAAGTATTTGCATCCACAATGTGGTTTTTTGTTCGGGAATTTGCTGACGCAAAATCTCTTTTTTATATGGTACAATAGCCACGCAGTTTGTGTATCATTTCTTTTGGTATGTTGTACATCAATAAGGGTGGGGCAATTGCCTAAAGAAAACTCTTTCAATGAAGAAAACAGAGGAACTATGGTGAAGAAGAAGGAGAAAACTCCAGCTCAAAGTTTATTCTATCTACCTCAAGAGACTTGTGGTGCAGTTATGATGGGTTCAAAATTTCTAATCATGATTTGACTAGTGGGCTGAGACACGTGGTAGTTGGCACGTGCTGAAAAGAGTTTTTTAGAATGACTCTACTAGACTGAGCAAGTAAAAAACGTGGTCAAACAAGACTGTAACTTGGTCGAGCAGACTTTGACTTTAGCCGAGCATATTGAGTAGAAGCCTAACCTGAAATTAAATCTATTGAAAGTGGTATGCTTGGTGGAAAGCATTTCCGATCAGCGAAGCGTGTGTCAAACAGAGCCTAATGAAGTAAGCTTACAAATAGATATTATGAAACTAAAATTCGAGTAATAATTTGAATCTATCCTATGGGGATTGAGCCCTATCCAAACAAGAAAATATAGCTAAGCTATCCCTAAAAACCCAAGGTGGTTGATAGGATGAAGCCTCAGCATTGACAAGTACCGAGACCGAGCAAAAAAATAGTTAGGCTATCCCAAATAACAAGAAGCAGTGCTAGACAACCAATAAGAAAATTGTTTAAATCATAGATGCACATTAAAAACATGTGACCAAAATAATCGATCAATAAGAAAGGAAATCTAGAAAGATTCCAACACGAATTAAGGAAGACTTGGTTAAAAAATAGGTGTGCCACCTCGTACGCTCAATGACGAAAACCCTAGAAGAGGGTACAAACACTCTAAATACCAGGTAAGCTTAAATAAAAGGCACACATTTCTTTCCATGCAAGTTGCTTGTTTGTTCTCAGAGCCCTTATTGATTTAAACATCGGAGTATCTCCAATCGATCCAACCCCAGTACCGGGTTGTTTGTTCCTTTTGTAGGAAGAAGATGTTATTTGTTTCATTTCTCCCAAAAAAATCATACACTCAGATTCCACATCATCATCATCCCTAATAGGTACGAGATTTTTTTCCTGTACAATTAGCGCTTGTGGGAAATGAAACAATAAATTCTACCATGTCAAACCTACGAAACATGCTAGGTTCACCAAGTAATGATCACCAATCGGATGAATATGATCCCGAGCGTAACTACAGAGTATACTTACCCTCGAATAGTGACATGAGGGAAAGTAATGCTTGGAGCTCAAATGAAGGACAAAAGTATTGCCAGAATGCATCCCCTAGGTGGTATATCCCGTGAGACGATGCAAACCCCCAAGATGATGTCCCTCGAACAGACCAAGGGATCTCCGCCTTCATGAAACTAATCCAGTCCTTCTAGGACCAACTTGATGGCCGTAACACCAAGCTCAAGAGGTCCCAAGAAAAAGTGGAAAAGCTCAAACAGGAGAACAAGGAACTTATCATATGGTCAGTGGATCCAGAATTGATAACCCAAGGATTAGAAGAACAAGTGGCAATAAAAGCTTTGGCATGTATACCTGTGTGAGCAAAGTTGAAATCAGTAGAAATGGAAACAGGTGTAAAAGAAACATCAAGTCCAGCCATTAGACGTTTGATTGCTTGCATCTCATCTGCAGTGATCAGCCACCGGTGGAGGGGATAGGATCAGCACTCTTAGGGTGTGTTTGGTATGGGGGTTTGGAGTAAACCCCCCTTAATCCATGTTTGGTATGTGTAAAGGAGGGACAAGCTTTCAAACCCGGCCCGGTCATGAAACTCTCATTCATGAGTTTCATGAAACCCAAGGGGGGTGGGTTTCATATATGGGTTTGGGAGTTTAATATATAAATGACATTTATACCCCTATATATTCTATATACCTCATATATAAAAATGAGGTAAAGGACAAAAATATTCGATTGAAGTTGAATAAATTTTATTTTTTTAATGTATTAAAATTTGAACATATTAAAATTTATTTTTTACATATTAAAATTTGAATCGATTTGAACTTTACTCGAGTTGTTAGCACAAATTAAAATTTACTTTTGAGTCGATTAAAATTTATATTTTTTTACTTATTAAAATTCGTGTCAATTAAAATTCGATTTATTAAAATTTGAGTCGATTAAAATTTATATTTTTATGTATTAAAATTTGGCTGATTAAAATTCAATACGAGTTGATTAAAATTTGACTTTAGTAAATTAAAAATAATTTTTAATTTGCTCAAATAGAATTTTAATTAGCCAAAATTTAATTCATAAAAAATATAATTTTTAATTGACTCAAAATTTAATATGTAAAAAAATAAATTTTAATTAACTTGAATCGAATTTTAATTCACTCGAAATTTTAATACTTAAAAAAAATTAGAAAATATAGTTGGCCTCATTGAATATATAATTTTTAATTGGCTCATTGTATGTATCCCCGTATAAGGAAATGTTAAAAAATTACACTTTCTTATTGGGTTAATGCTTTATTGCGTTTTATTATGGTTATGAATAATAGTTATGTGTTATCAACATTCATTATTTTTTTCATAAATTAGGAAAAAATATTTAATCATATATTTAACCCATAAGGACACATATTTACTCATATATGTATCCAAACTCATGTTTAACGTAAACAAACATGTGTTTGGATTAAATTGATTTAAAGACAAAATAGTCTTTTATATACAAATACATTATCATAATAGTCATATCCCTGCACATACTATACATGAGTTTGGACAGCATTAACCCTCTCAAACCCATCTTTGAATCCCATCTTTGGTCAAACCCAAGTTTAAACAATCCAATCTAAACCCCTCTCCAAAAACATACCAAATATGCCCTTAGTCAAATGGGCGTGTGAGCGCACAGGACTTATTAAAAAATTGTGAACTTAACTATTTAATAAACAAATTATAATAAAACTTATTTCTAAATATGTTTAAGTAATGAACTTAACTCATTCCATACAGAAGACTTATCCCCAATTATCACTTTTATATTTCCTTATTTTGACACACTGTGATACACATATAAATACCAAACTTTTTTGATAAACAACCAAACGAATCTAACAGTCAAACCAACTCAACTCCTTAAAAGGTGAAGAGATGGTTGACACTATACACACACACACACCCCCCAAGACTTTCCCGATGTGGGAAGTCCCAGCCCCCATAGCTATCGTGGGCAACTCTGTGGCGAGCCTTCAGGAGAAAGTCAGACCCACACAAAGAAGCGTTAAGACACACACGCACACAACTGTTAGCTTTTTTTATAAACAACCAAACGAACCTAATAATCAAACCAACTCAACTCCTTAAAAGGAGAAGAGGTGTTGACACTATATACACACGCACACCCCAAGACTTTCCCAATGTGGGAAATTCCTATAAATACCAGACTTATTACAATTGAAGATCACCTTTTTTTCCCATTGAATATTTAAATCAGTAGGAAAAAAAAAATTCTTTTGAATTTCAGCCAACTATCCGGCTTCAGTTTGCATCAGAGCTGGATTATGTACGGTTCGTGTAAGACTCACTATTTCATAGCAATTGATTTTCTTTCTGTTCGTAATTTCTTATATCTCTAAACTCTCTTACAAACTCCATTACAGTTGACTAGCGTAACTCTTCAACTTAGTGAACCACTTATTCCCTTGTGTTCTTACTGTTACTTTGCTCACACACTCGGCTCACTGGGGTTATCTCCCAGTTTATATGCAATCAGTTATTGACTTATTGTCATTGCTTTAAACATGATCTGAACATTGACACAATCAGTTTTCATTTTCTTCTCAGTGAAATTTGTCCCTCTCCCTGTCTGCAGCTACTGGTTTTGTGTCAATTGTTTCAAGTGAACTTTCTCAGGCACTACTATCTTTTATAAGCTTCTGAGGCCAATAAGTTGAGATTGTGGATGGGTTGTTACCCCAATGTTCCAAATTTAATGCCTAAATCCTAATTGTAGTGAAAATATGCACACTTGTGGCCAGTACGTTTGACAGTAAATTTACTTCTGCAGTCAGGAAAGACCATTTTCATAGAGGGAACAGGACAAATAGAAGTATGGATCCTGCAATTCAACCTCAGCTGCAGTTTGTAGTAAATAGCCTCGAGATAAATCTATATAGTTTGCAAGTATTTACAGCTAATACCCACATTTTTCGATATAAGAATCTCTGAAGTTGGAAGGGTTCGTGCCAACATGCAAGGATGATACAGCTCTTAGTTAGAACAGTGGGAAAATCTTCTAATCTCTGGAGGGGTCTTGATGTACTCATTCCCTCTTGGCCACTGTAAAAGAGAAATGAAAAAAGGACTGGAAGCATGCTGTGTGAAAGCATGAAAAACACCAGACTTCTGGAAACCACATGGATTTGGAAAATAAGATGAGAAGTGCATGGGTTCGGTTAACGAAAAAATATCTCCAAGAATTCATGGTGAGGGGAAGAACTCTCACGGTAAAAAAGTCGGAAGTTTGAAAATGGCAATTTTAGATTACACACCATTACATGAACAGAACACAATTGCCTGTGTTTGGGACTACGTCAGAGCAATGCCTGATGACTATCACACAATAGGATCAGACCAGGTACCCCAAAAAACTAAGCAGCCACCAACATAACGTTGAGCATAGCCCAGATAAGTATTCTTGATACTGAAAAGTTACTTCTTCTTCACATGGGAACTTGAGAACCTTAGGGAAGAGGTATTTCTACCGATAATATACATTTCTGAAGCGGTCCATTAACAGACATACCTAATAACTACTGCGTCTGTCCTGCCATACTCTGTAGTTTGGCAATCATCTGTGTAGCAGCTGACTCCCGGGCTTCTCGAGGATTAGAAAGCAAGCTACTCCCAGCTGAACACTCAAAATCCACCCCTTTAATAGTTACATCAGCCAGAAAGCCACCTACGAAAGGCAATAAATGAAAAAAATTAGCACAATCTCGCATGAAATTGATCATATTTTTGTGGTAAAGGATGAGCAAATGTATTGTAAGTGGGCTGTGTCATCAGGAAATTTTTCATCTTTCTTTAACCAAGATGACAGAATGTATAAAAAATCTCTTGTATATTTTCTTTACAAGAATGAGTGGGTATATAAAAGAAAGTAAACATCTAAATTTGGCTATACATGTATCACGGCTTAATTAACTAAATTGATAGTGTATCCCAAAACTTCCTCCTATAATCTCGCAGAGGACAACTCACGCCAACACTCCCCCTCAAGTTGGTGCATATAGATCTCGGATGCCCAACTTGCCAAGTGAGTTGTAGAAGCTTTTGCTACATACAGCTTTTTTAAGTATGTCTGCCAACTGGTCTTCGGATTTGACAAACGGGAATCGAATTATCTTGGCCTCAAGATTTTGTTTGATGAAGTGCCGGTCTACTTCCACGTGTTTGGTCCGATCATGCTGGACTGGGTTATGAGAAATGTCAATCGTAGCCTTGTTATCACAGAATAGGTCCATCTCGCATCTAGGAGCAAAGCCCATTTCAGTTAATAGTCTTCGAAGCCAAAGAAGTTCACAAAGGCCCTTAGCCATCTCACGAAACTCGGCTTCCGCACTTGATAATGCTACCACCTTTTGCTTCTTACTTCTCCATGTAACCAGGTTCCTCCAACAAATGTGAAATAGCCTGAGGTGGATTTTCTATCGGAGATATTTCCTGCCCAGACAACATCTGTGTAACCTTCCACCCGTAGGTGATTGTTTCTTGTAAACATAAGTCCTTTACCGGGGGAGGACTTCAGGTATCGTAGAATCCGAATCACCGCATTCATATGATCTTCACTTGGACAGTGCATGAATTGACTTACTACACTCACTGCATAGGTGATATGAGGCTGTGTATGAGAGAGATAAATAAGTTTTTCAACTAATCTCTGGTACCTTCCTTTGTCTGTTAGCACTTGGTCTGGGTATTCTCCAAGCTTGTGATTTTAGATTATTGGTGTATCTGCAGGCTTACAATCCAGTAATCCAACTTCTGATAATAAATCTAGGATATATTTTCGTTGGGAAAGGAATATGCCTTGCTTTGACCTAGCAACTTCAATTCCCAAAAAATATTTGAGTCCTCCTAGATTTTTTATCTCAAATTCTGTGGCCAATTGGTCTTGTAGTCTTGCAATTTCCTCTGGGTCATCTCCTGTAATGATCATATCGTCTACATAGACTATCAAAGCTGTTATCTTACCTTGGTGATGCTTTAAAAAAAGCGTATGGTCTGAATTGCTTTGTTGAAAACCATATTTCCTCATTGCCGAGTTCAAGCGCCCAAACCATGCTCTAGGAGATTGCTTTAAGCCGTACAAGGTTCGTTGTAGTTTGCACACAATCTTAGCTTCAGAGTTTGCCATATATCCTGGAGGGACATCCATGTAGATTTCTTCTTCAAGATCTCCATGGAGAAAAGCATTTTTAACGTCAAACTGGTGCAATGGCCAATCAAGATTTGCTGCAAGAGATAGTAGAACCCTAACAGTACTCAACTTGGCCACAGGTAAGAACGTTTCTTGATAGTCTATGCCATAGGTTTGCGTATAGCCCTTTTGCCACCAGTCTTGCTTTGTACCTTTCAACTGACCCTTCGACTTTGTACTTGATGGAAAATACCCACTTACACCCCAATGGTTTTTTCCCTTCTGGTAGGGGAACAAGAGTCCATGTCTTATTTTTCAGTAATGCCTCCATTTCTTCCTTCATAGCTTGGATCCACCTAGGGTCTTTCAGAGCCTCGTCAACACTTGTGGGAATATGATGTGAGGATAGTTCATTCACAAAGTTCTTGAGGGGTTCGAACAGCTCCTTTGTAGAAACGTAATTGGCAATTGGATATCTCGATCTTTGGTCCTCCAGTTCTGGAGAATACCTGTTCGGTGGTTTGCCTCTATTGTGCCTGAAAGGTAACTCCTAGCCAACAGGAGTATCCACATCATTAGAAATGTGAGGTATGATAGGGGAGCTTACCTCAACGATATTCTCAGGAGACTGGTCATTGGATGCTGAAGAGAGGGGGGTAACTGCTACTTCAGCTTCTGGAGTTGTCGGCTCTGGATTAGGTTCCTCAATGATAGACTGAGTAGCATTAGGTGTCGTATCAGTGTCCTTGAACCAGTCAAATGTCAACCAATTCATCTCTTTTACTTGTGTCTCCCCCTGAAGAGAGGAATTGGATACGGCAGGAGAGTAGAAAGTGTCGAATTCAAGGAACATGACATCCATAGTCACATAGGTGTGCCTAGTAGTTGGGTCGTAGCATCGGTACCCTTTTTGGTGTACATCATATCCCAAAAAAAGACAACGAATGGAACAAGGATCCAGTTTCGTGCGTTGGTTCTTGTAGAGGTGAACAAACGCAACACAACCAAAAACGCGAGGCGGAAGCATCAGTACTGTGGGTAATGAAACATAGGTTGACAAGGCCTGTAGTGGAGTCTTGAACCCAAGAACTTTTGAAGGCATGCGGTTACTAAGATGGACGGCCGTGGCAACAGCATCAGCCCAGTAGTGGCTAGGTACATGAGCTCCAAGTAACAGAGCACGAGCAGTTTCGAGGATGTGACGATTCTTGCGCTCTGCAATACCATTTTGCTGTGGAGTCTTGGGGCATGAGGTCTCATGAATTAGTCCATGGTGGTGGAAATAATCATGGAACTGTTGATTCACATACTCTCTACCATTATCCGATCTAAGAGTTTGGAGCTTAGCAGAGAACTGAGTCTGAATCATTGTATGAAATGATTGAAATACATGAAAAACCTCATTTTTATGTTTCAACAGATAAATCCAAGTCATTCGAGTACAATCATCAACAAATATCACGAACCAACGGAGACTAGACAAGGTAGTTTTTGGGGAAGGACCCAAAACATCAGAATGAATCAAGGCAAAAGGAATATCGCTCTTATTCATACTCAATGGATAAGTAATTCGATGACTTTTAGCTAAAATGCAAGTCTCACATTTAAAATCCAAAATTGACAAACCCGAAAATAAAGCAGGAAACACATGTTGTAGATAACCAAACGATGGATGTCCTAACCGACGGTGCCAAAGCAAAATCTGTTCCACTTTGAGGTTACTTGAGCGGTGCATGTGGTGTGTGCGGCCAACACTAAAATCTTCCATATAATAGAGCCCCCTTCTCTTAGTACCACGCCCAATGATCTTCTTGGTGAGAATATTCTGAATAAGACAAAACGTAGGATAAATGAGCACAACACAATTCAAGTCCTTAGTAACTTGACTCACAGATAGTAACTTGTGAGACAGAGAAGGCACGAGTAAAGTATGAGATAAGGGTAGGGTTGGTGACAACATCACAGTCCCAGCCCCTGTTACCGAAGAAACACCTCCATTTGCATTGGCAATGCTAGTTCGCCGAGGAGAAGAGTGTTGAGAAAAATCAGCGGCATCAAACGTCATATGGTCTGTTGCTCCGGAATCAAGTATCCAAGCATTGCAGTTAGTCTCCCGATTCGAACCAAGTAGAGCATTACCTGGGTTAGAGTTAGAACTAACGGCTGGAATAAGGGACAGATGTGGTTCTGCGGCAGCCACCGTAGCTTGGCCAGTGCTATCATCATTCCCACCTCCATCACGCCGTTTCCGAGCCTGGAGTTCATGCCACCAGTCGGGGTACCCATGAAGCTTGAAGCAGGTCTCACGAGTATGCTTCGCACCCCCACAGTGAGAGCATTTAGTGCCATCAGTGGTGGTTCGGGACTTAGAGTTGGAACCGGATTTGCCACCATGCAAGGAGAGAGACTGCGAGCCATGCTTGAGACTCTTGGACGCCAGACCTGCTCCTGGTATATCATTGGGGCTACTCGTCGTCATCACCGCTTGACGAAGAACTTCCCTCTGGACGTGTAGAGATTCATCTGTATGGGAGTCGGTATCAGCCATGGAGGAAGACGAGATGGGTTAAGAAATTGACAGGAGGATCGGTCGCTCTGATACCATGACAGAATGTATAAAAAATCTCTTGTATATTTTCTTTACAAGAATGAGTGGGTATATAAAAGAAAGTAAACATCTAAATTTGGCAATACATGCATCACGGCTTAATTAACTAAATTGATAGTGTAACCCAAAACTTCCTCCTATAATCTCACAGAGGACAACTCACGCCAACACAAGACATGTCAATTAGAAAACTTCTCTTTTCCCTCATAGCATAAAATATAAGGCAGATCACTTCCTGAAAACTTTCATCGCAAGAACAACCATTTGACTTGGAACATCTCTCTCTCTCTCTCTCTCTCTCTCTCTCTATATATATATATATATATATGTATACCCTTTTGGCCAATGGAAGTCATTAAATACTGGTCGTTGAAGATGAAAGGGAGTATTCGGATTTTTGTTTACGGGTAAAAATAAAATATCTGGATTTTAGTGCCATCATATTCGTCTTATTTGGATACAAAACAGAGCACATTATTCGTAAACCATGGTTTTACAACTTTTTGGGCAACCCTATAAAAGAAAACAGCAACATGCCAGCTTGAATTCTTCAAGGGTCACAGAACCAGGTAGACAACCAAGGTAATGTATATGACTGCCATTCTTGTAAGACCAGTTTGATTTAAGACTTAAAAGATATTTTCTACCATCCCCTTCATCCTTACTTCGTGAATAGGTACTGTCCATCAGCAGCATGCACTAGCATGCAAAAAGCAAAAGTGAGACAATATTTACACATTCACAGATGAATTTACCATCTGACGGCGAGACATGATATGTTGGTAATGACCAATTGTTCTCGTAACATATATCATCCAGTTCCTGCAGAATAAGCCTTGTTATAATAATTCTAAGAATACCAAATATAAAATGAAAGAATGGAAATAGGATTCAATAAATTTCAAAAATATTGCAGAAGAAATTCAATGCTGAAAATTAAGGAAAGTATCTAGCACAATATCTCATTTAACCCAAATACTAGCAGGTTTTCTACTGCTCTTATATTGGTAGTGGTCTGGCAACTCGAGCACCATAGGAAACTTGAGTATGAAGTGAAATCGAAATACCAAAAAATGAAGATGAATGTACAAGTATATTTGTTTTCTTATTTTTTCATGAGCAGCGTAGTATATAGTACAAATCTTGTGTTATCATCTGCACAAGGGCTTCTAACATACAATTCACTACAGATCATGCAATTTGAGCCCCTCGAGACACCTAAAGAATGAAGCAAAACTAGGATACCATGCACCTTTCAAATGAGTCCGACAAATTAAATACACCAGCTCAAGTTGTATTATCCTGCTTTCACATTTGAGGAAGGAGTAGGTTCAACTACCATAGGTATAGAGGAACAGACAGCTTTTTTTTTTGTGTGTGTGTGTGTGTGCACGCACGAGAGAGGGAGAGAGAGAGAGCAATCATACGACTAACAGAAGAATAGCACATGATATTAAAGAATGAAACAGCTGGAACTGAGTTTAGAATTGGATCACTTTTAGAAAACATCTTTGCCACAGAATAGAGCAAAGCATTTTCCACTCTTTAAAACAAATTGACGCGCATACAAGGAATCCTAAAATCCTTTCACAAATCTAAAACACCCACTCATTTGTCGGTGTAATAAAACGAACTCCCACTTTCAAGGCACTTGATGACATCTTAATGATCTGTTTGTAGATGACAATAATGAAAAAGCATAGCTGAAAGATGATAAAAGTTCATAATAATAAAGGGCGAGAAGAATGAAACATTCAATGCCAAAACTTGCCTGGCATGGAGTTCGCAAAGTGAGGGTGGCCTCAGACAATCTCTTGCCCTTCATACATGGAGATAAGCCCTGAATTTGGGTTTTGCCTGCTAGGCATACATCATTACAGCAATCCATAATGGCATCTATCTTCAAGGCCCAATCCTCTTCACCCCCTATTACAAGTAGAAAGAAGTAATAAACTAGTCCAAGTATTAAGCTTTCATAAATCTAGTGTTGAGAGCTTGATATACATTTTGTGCCCTTTATTTAATACCCTAAACTTCTGGATATTTGATAGTTTGGCACGCTATAGGAACTTTAGTTCTACAGGTCGAAGGTTCAAGTATCATGGTACTCCGATTGTGTTTTTGCATATAAAGCACGGCACCAGAGTCATGTTCTCTGTGTATATCGATACGTCTAGTTATGTCACCTTCATGGGTGAGTGGTGGTCACATGTGAGGGGGAGCATCAAAAGTTTGATATACATCGTAGAACCATTCTCTAATAACCTCAACGTTTGAAGCACTTAGTTGCTGATAGCTACCGTGGATAACACACCGACTTCTGAGAACAAATGTAGAAAAAAGAGATTTACTGGAAATTTGGAAATTTAGAGTTTATTGATTACCTGAAACCAAATAAGGTTTTCTTTTCAGAATTTCATTTTCTTTCTCTCTTTTGTTCTTATACTCGCAACTTCCTCAAAGCAATACTACAACTTAAGATTTTGGAGAATTTACATAAGCTTAATGACATCTCCAGTTTCAATGGTGATATAACTGGCCATTCTACAAAATAAGTGCTCCACTTATATTAGGTGCTGAACTGCAAACATTTTTATTATATAATACGTGCATATGTGAAGTGACCCATCCCACATCGAACAATTAAACAAATCCAAGGTTGGGTTGTATACTTGGGGGTAACTTCACCCATTGCAAATTGGTTTTGGATTGGATTGGATGCTCTGACATGTTATCACAGCTAAGTCTTCGTGCTTGGTGAGTTGTGTCCATAGTTATCAAAACTGGACTGGACATCAAGCCAGCACAAAGACTAGGTCAATGGGTTACTGATTCAACCATTGAGTCACTGGTCGAACCGGTCATACAATAAAAAAAATAATAATTAAATCTGTTATGAATTTATAATATTATAAAAATGACATGTTTTAGGTATAATAGATCAAATAAAAACACAAACTATTATGCATGTATACAATGCATCCAATTTTCAAGATGATTTATAAAGCTAAGTTAAAAAAAAAAGACTTCAATCAAAGTTCACATAGCATGGCTTATCAAGTAAAAAGGTTCGATGAAAATAAACTGTATCAAATAAAAACCTATGACACAACCACTACTTGGCGATACTCCATTCCAAAATACAAATACTGCCACCATAATCTACTAACTGTGCCAACCCAAAAAGCCACAAAGAGATTAGCTGATCAGCTATGTGTGCTACATTACATACTCCATCTTCGTTAATCGTTATATAAGATTAAACACCCACAAGAATAAACACCAAACCAGAAAAAGCATCCACCATTAAAGTATTATTTACAGTAGACGAAATCATGCGAAGATGACAACTCTACAGACGGAGGGAAAAAAAAAGGAAAAATAAAAATAGCAAACAAGAATTTTTAGGAGCCATGAGACCTTGAGACAACATCTGATTAAATCAGAATTCTTGGCCATGGACTCAACACCCACGTTACCCTATGAAGGTGTTTGGCAACCAAGTGGTAAAATCCCTGCGTTGCAAAATCTCTCTTTCTCCACATACGTGTGATAGGCTTTGAAAATAGAAAACTGTAAGTGCAGAATATTACCCATGAGTCGGTTTCTCTACTTTGTCCACAAATATACAGAACATAACGATGGATCAAAATAGTTGCAAAAGAACGGGGTGTTGATACGATTATGCAACTATGAGGGTGAGGGCGAGAGAAATGAGAAGGAATAGATGATGTTGGACAACCAAAGGAAAATCTGAGATGTATTGCCTCCAGTTTGTTGCTGTTGAGTGAGAGAGGTGCAAATGGGAGTACAGAGAGAGAGAGAGAGACAGAAAACGAGAGGTGAGGTCTCATGTTAGGGAAAAATGCCCAAATGTTTGATTTTTTATAGAATTAATTGACCCATCCAGTTTTTATCTAATCGTTCGGTTTGGAGGACTACTCCAGAAACCACCTGGTTCAATGGGTTTTGGGTGGTTCTGCTGCGTAAACGATCTAAGTAGTGAACCCACCTGATTTGGGTCCTGGTTCACCAGTTTTCTAGGTCAAACCATCAGTCCAGTCCAAGTTTGATAACTATGGTCGTGTATCTCACTTAATTGAATTTCCTTATCTGTTTATTAGCTTATTTCAATTTAGCTCCACTTTATTTGTTTTGTTGTTTCATTTCAATTTGATAACCAGGTCAGACTCCAGGTCGCACGCAAGGAAAGGTGTAAAGAAAACTATCCCACAACGAAAAATTACATGGATCCAATGATGGATTATGTTGGAGATATAACCTAGTTTGTTAGGGATTTCCTAGATTATTAGGATTTTCCTTTTATTTATTCCTTTTATTTGTTTTACCTTTTTATCCTTATTGTATTATTCATTGTTTGATTATAAATACAGGGGCTCTACACTTAGTTTGTATCCCTTTTCACTCACAAATATTTCTAGTTGGTATCAGAGCCATGACCCTAACCCTAACCTTAACCTAGCCTCCATCACCTTCCCAGCAGCCACCATTCCACTTAGCTGCCACCAGCCACATCACCACCACTGCCGATCAACAACAAAGCCACAGCCAGGCCACCAGACTGGACAACCCAGCAGCCAACCAGCGAGCGAAACCACCCCAGCAAAAACACCGAAACATCAAAACCGACTGCCTGTTCCACCACACCAACCTGCCTGCTTCACCGACTACCATTCTCACCGACAAAACCAGACGACCCAACTGCCTCTTGGACCCATCGACTGTCCAGTCAAACCACACCGACAAACTCCGCTCACCGACAACATACGTCCAGCGAAATCAAAGCAAAACTAGCATACACCGACTGACCCCATCAACCCAAATAATGCTCACAGCCTCTTGTGGCATTTGGATTGGATTTGTGGAGAGTTTTGCCCTATTTTACATGCCGACAGTGGTGTTTCTAGTCCTTCACTGACTGTTGCTGGTCCCTACTGTTACACAGGGGACTCCTGGACTTCCTGGACTTTTGCCGTGCTTCGTGTTGCTGAATCAAGGCTGTTTTGTTTTTGGCTTTGCCCCGGGTTGCTGTTTTTTTGTCACAGTCTGTGTGCTGACAGCCATATTTTTGGCCCTTCTTGCTTTGCTTTGGTTCCTCAAGCTACTGCTATTGCTGGATGTTTGCTGGGTGACTGCCCATAATTCTTGTTTTCCTTACTGCCCAGTGTGACTTTAGCTAGTTTTCTGGTTGTGGTGGCATATTTGGTCCTCTTCTCCGTTGATGATTTCTTATTCCTAGAGGTGCAGCATTTAGGATCTTTTTTTTTTAATGATATTAATGATATGACCACTATCTTATTCTTATTATTAATGATATGACCACTACTGGGCGCCGTCAGAGTACCCCACATCAGCGTCGATATGGTGATTCTCGTCAGTGTAATTATTGTGGCCGACTAGGACATCTCAGGGCTACTTGTTGGAAGCTTCATCCACAGCTTAAACCACCTCCTCGCAGTCGTCCAGTTACCATTGCTAAGGCACCACCACCTACCATCATTGCTCCTTCTACTCCTGCTACTGCTCCTCCTTGGCAGAATGATATGAATGCTATCACTTCTCGGTTGGATATACTCGTGTCAGTCTTGACTTCTCGAGGTTCGACTACTGCTGCGACAATTCCAGGTATTCCTTGTGCCTTTCATACTTGCGCCAGTCCGTCTCCCCTTTGGATGCTGGACTCGGGTGCGAATGGTCATATGACAGGTGAGCCCCATCATTTCACCTCTTTTGACGAGCAGTTACATACTCAAGTTCAGTTAGCAGATGGTACACACGCCCCTATTATTACTAGGGGTACAGTCCGTCTCCCAGATGGTTTTACATTACGTTCGGTGTTTCATGCGCCAAAACTGGCCATGAATCTATTATCTGTACATCAGTTAGCCAGAGATTTTCACTGTGCGGTTGTGTTCTTATCTGATTCGTGTTATTTGCAGGACCTGAGTACCAGGAGGATTATTATCAGGGGATATGAGAGAGATGGATTGTATTATCTAGGCGATCCTCCTCTGGTTTCACCAGTTTCTCCACCTCCACCTTCCTCACCTGCATTGTCTTTATCTGTTCCTAGCTTACATGCTAGTATTTTACCTAGTACATGTCATTATGATTTTTCATCACAAACTGTTCAGTTGTGGCATGACCGTTTTGGGCATACAAATTTTAAATATTTATGTATGTTATTTCCTGCTTTGAGCAAAGCTTGTGTTAGTGGTAAACTTGATTGTGTTATCTGTTCCCTATCAAAACATGTTCGTACCAGTTATATTTCTCGCATGCACCAATCACCCAAACCATTTGACCTAATACACTCTGATATTTGGGGACCCTCTCCTGTTACTGCTCTGTCAGGTGCTCGATATTATGTGACATTTATAGATGACCATACCCGTTGTACTTGAGTCTACCTTTTGCAGAGGAAATCTGATGTACTCCCTGTCATCACTCAATTTCTCCAGATGATTAAGACACAATTCGATGTCATTGTTCGTGCTCTTCGTTCGGATAATGCCAAAGAATATGTGTCTGATGCCTTAGTGTCTCACCTTTCTTCTCAGGGTATCTTTCAGCAGCTCACTTGTCCATATACTCCTGAGCAAAATGGAGTTGCTGAAAGAAAAAATAGGAGTCTGATAGGGATGGTACGTTGTACGCTTAGAGGTATGGGGGTACCAAAATCTTATTGGCATTTTGCTATTTTGACTTCCACCTTTTTGTGTAATCGTACACCGAGTCGTATTCTTCAGCATAGGGCTCCCTTACAGGTCTTATTCCCTGAGCGGACACTTTTTCCGGTCCCTCCTCGTATTTTTGGTTGCACATGTTTTGTTCAGGATCGGTCTCCTACTCGTCATAAGCTTGATGATAAAGCGATTCGTTGTGTCTTTGTGGGCTATTGCCATCAGTCTAAGGGGTATCAGTGTTATGATCCTATCAAGCGACGTATGTATCACAGTCTCGATGTTACCTTTCTTGAGCATATTCCATATTTTTCTTCCTGTCATTTGTCTGCCCCTCCAGTTGATAATACTCCCTTTGATTTTCCGTTACCACCAGAACCAGAGCTATTGGTCACCATCATTACAGAGTCATCAGTCTCTCCTCCTCCAGAGCCACTCATCCCTGTCAGTACCGAGTCACCAATCTCTCTTCTTTTGCAGGTTTATGTTCGTCGCCCTCGCTCTTATCCCCCTGCTAATACTCCTCCTACCTCAGGCGATGCAGGTAATACTTCTCAGTTCGTTGAGCATATTGATGCACCTGTTGTTAGTACTGATGAGATTGCAGGTACTGACTCAGTTACTGTACCTGATGAGATATTGTCAGTGGAGGATGATGATTTAGGACGTCGTTATCCGCAGCTTGATCGCCGTCCAGTTGATCGTTATGGTTGAACCGCCAGGATTTTACATCCGATCTCTACTTATGTTTCTTATAGTGATCTATCTCCTACATTTCGAGCTTATAGCATGGCCTTATCAGATACGCCAGTTCCTTGTTCTGTTTCAGAGGCTATGCGGGAGCCCCAGTGGGTTCTTGCCATGCAGACGAAGATGGACGCTCTTCAGCATAATCATACATGGAATCTTGTCTCTTTACCTTCAGGGGTGAAGCCTGTTGGCTGTCGTTGGGTTTACACCCTGAAGTTTCTTGCGGATGGTACTATTGATTGTCACAAGGTAGGCTTGTGGCGAAGGGCTTCACTCAAGTACAAGGTCGTGATTTTTGTACTACATTTGCCCCTGTGGCAAAATTGACTACTGTTCGATTGATTATTTCTTCGGCTGCAGAGTACTCTTGGCCTCTTCATCAATTAGATGTGAAGAATGCCTTTCTTCACAGTGATCTGGACGAGATTATTTATATGAATGCATCACCGGGCTTTCGTGGTGAGGAGGAGTATGCTGGAAAGGTATGTCAACTATGTAAGTCTCTTTATGGACTGAAATAGTTACCATGAGTCTAGTTCTCTCGCTTTAATGATGTAGTCGTACGTTTGGGATTCACCAGAT
>CM042194.1:21016116-21038528 GCA_023539305.1 Ilex asprella
ACATCATTAATATAACTCTACGTATCTTTTCCCAATAAGAAATTCTTCCTGACATATGCCTAGTAGGTATAATTATCGCCAGTTAATTTCACGTTGATGGCCTGAAGAGAGTCTGAAAATTATCCAAAATCCTAGTTGGCCGCAAACCCTACCAGATTCCTATGTGTGATGAAGACCCTTTCTAAATATAAACAAAGAATCTGGTTGATGAGGGGCCCAGAAGAAAAGAAAACAAAGAAGGCCCAACACAAACAAATAAGGTCCACAATAAAAGCAAACAACACGGTATATTCTAACAACGTGAACCAACAGCCCTCAAAGTGAAGAAGAGCACAGCATACTCTACCAATGTACACCAGCAAGCCTCAGTGAAGAAATCAACGCAAGAGCAAAGCAACAACCCACGTAACCCAAGAGAATGAACATTCAAGAAGATTAGAAAATGAACCCATCATCACAGTAGCAAGAACCAATTGAGCCAACAGAGGAACAAGCTACAGCTGAATCTTAAATCCACAAATAGGCGGCAAAATCCAGTTCAATGTGCTTCAAATCCAACAACGAAAACTCTTAATCGCACCTCATAGAAGAGATTAGAGGCAGAAAATCTGGGAATAAAACTCCCCAAATTCGCAGATCTGAGATTTTGAGCCCTATTTTCTGAAAAAAATTCAAAAATTTGAGAAACCGGCTAGATGACCTCAAAAAAAAAAAACAGATTATACCACGTTGTAGCCCATGGAAATCAAGCAGGCCGGTGATCTCGAATTCCCTGACTGATGATGCCATCACGATATCATGGCAAACGTGATGACGTCAGCCCTTGTCCTTCAATTGAGAATTAGCTATTGTGTTTAGGATCAAAAACTTGCTTTGATACCATGTAAAATTTGATCCAAAGAAGCATGAGAAAAGAGAAATAAAGAGAAAATATCATTATGGCACACATTTAGCTGTGTAACATCATGACATAAAGATATACAGTAGAGACCCTTATATAGTAGGGAAAAACAGAATATATTAAGCGATTAAATTACTCTTAATACTAAATATACTACAATACTCTAAATACTCTTAACACATCTGACCTGGAAAAGACTAATATGAGATTTTCGATAATATAATGAAGACTGAATGATGGTAGGTTTTTATTCGCTGGATACCCAAACAGTAAACTAGAAGATGGTGCACACTACGCCTAAATTTGCACCATATAAGCTAAAGAGGCTAGCTTCACTCCCAGTTTTAGCACCTTGCCCAAATACATTATGCAACAATGAGTGCACAAGGCTTGAGTATTCACCATTGAGTAAACCCAGGCTTAATGGAGAGATCTGAAACTAGAGGAAATTGTGTTCACCCTGTTATCAAGTCCCTTAGACACATGAATTAAAGAATAAAATATAAGAAAGGAAGTAATTGAAGTTAAAAAGGAAATGACTGCAGAAAGTGTGGGAAGAGAGAGATCATACCATCCAAGATTGTCTGGACATTTTTGTCACACACCGCAATCTCATCTTCTAGATTGCGTAGCTGATTACACTACAAAGACGAGCAAAGAACAATACAGTGAATATTTTCCAACAGTTACAGCTGAAAAAAACCTATATATAAAATTCAAAATGGTAACTTATGAATGAAAGAAATTTCAAATGGACAAATAGGAAGGCAAAGCTTTATATTCGCCCATTTGCAATTGATTCATTTGTCAAAAACTTGGTCCTAAAAATTTCCTCAATAAACATTAATCATGTTGACCTTATGTTTGTTTAAGCAACTGTTTGATAGCCCCCTTCTATATTGAGTCATATTCTCATCTTTAAATAGCCCCCTTTTAGTTCCATAGTTCAGGTAGCGAAGTTTAGAAGACAGAAAGCAAAGCCAAGAGGTGGTCTGGAGCCCCGCCGTAGCTTTCCCTTCTCTTTCGTTCTTTCTGTCCTACATGGTCCTCAGGTAGGGGCAAATAGCATTCCAAAGAAGTCGACATTCTTTCCCACTCAATCTCTCCCCCAACCCTGCTACACATTCCCCCTCCGTGAACTTTGATCTACGTTCAGTCAATCACCCTTAACTCCACCTTCGGAAAGATCCTATTACACAATTCTAGTGTTATAGGGAAAACACTACTCATTTATTGAAAAAAGAATCATCCTGATGAGTGGGAGGTGAACCACAAGTGTTTTGACCTCAGGTGAACTAGTTTGTTCAGTGGGCTAGAAAGTAGTCAAAATGGTGGTTGTGACTGGTAGAGGGATCTGATAAACCGGTCAGTCAGCCAATAGCCAATGTGGTCAATCATCAGTCAACCCAATTGGGCGAAATCTGGATGACCGGATGATAAGAGACAACATAAGCAAGTTTTTAAGGCAGAATGCTTGTTCAGTCGACCAGACCTTGGTACGAGTTGATTGAATGAGAACGTTGGAAGCCTAATTGCTAGGTCCAATAGATTAGACCTCAACCGAATGAGTACAAAACTTTGAAGTTAATGCTACATTAATAGCTAAATCATGAGTATATGTAAATAGGGGTTCCAAAGGATTAATCTGAGCTCATGTAAGAAAAACTGAGAAACACTCGTGGAAATTATTATGCTTCATCATGTGAGGTGTAAAAAGGGAAATTACTAGCATGGTTGTATTTGTTCTTTCTTGTCGTAATATTGAATTGGAAAATTTTTTGATAGACAAAGCAATTTGATTTGGCTTGAGAAGTAGTTCAAATGGTGTATACTGTATCAAGAAGAAACTTTGTAAAAGTTGGTCTTAAGATAGACTCTGAAAATTTGATCATCACCTATTGAAGATAATTGGATAGTGAAAAGAAAGCTCCAAAGAGTAGGTTGAAAATAGAAGGTAGGCCCAAGTAATTGGCCAAACCTTTACAGAGTGTTTATCTTCTTGTCACCCTAACTACTTTTGCATTATTTATTATCTGTCCTTCAGCACTCGAACTTCAAAATTTCAGAAGCTTGAACAATTTAACTATATGTGATTTCAGAACAAAATTTGGTATAATCAACCTAATTCACCCCCATCTAGGTTGCATTTCGGACCAACAAATCAGATGAGTGAGAACACCTAAGGATCTGGCTCCAATATGGAAATAGTGCATTCTTTGACTGTATATAATATAAAGCAAAGTTCCAGACCACTCCACATGCACGGGCATTGGGCCCACTACTTATGATCTCTTCAAATAAAGGTAAACAACCACATAAGCAAGAATTTTATAAAGGATTTTGCTAAGCAACAATTTTTGAAGTAAATTTGAGTAGTCTTTTTTCTCATCAGACTAGGATGTCCCCGGATATTTCAAGTTAGATCAAATATGTAAATAAACCTTTTGAAGAAGACAATGTATGGAAGAACAAAGAGGAATCAAATAAGACATGCATCAGGTTCTCCACTGGCAGAATCATGCCGGAAAGAGATAGAAGAGAAGCAAAGAAAATATGGCCCTTAATAGGTGGGAACTGGGAACAGCATCAAATCACCACCAGCCAACTAAACCAGGCATTGAAGCCACATTAATTGAATATCACTGCAAGTAAATCCAATTACAAGCTCCATCTAACTCAATTCTAAATTTACCAACTTCCCCAGCCATGAAAATTATTAATATTTCACATTATCACAACCATTTATTCCTCACACAATCACCGGCATTCACAGCTGTAATCATAAAGCTTATCCACCATCAAAGCTCACACCCTCTCCCTCTCCGTCTTGTTTCCCCTTCACCGCAACCCTCCCCTCACTCTATGTTTCAGTGTCCTGCTATTGGATTATTTAGAGAACACGACAAATAGATAAAAAATTTCACTTAATCACAAAACTACACTAGTAAGTTATTTTGAACATAAAAAGAAGGGCATTATTTCCCCCAGGACATGTTGAAAAAAAAGGCAGTACCATAAATCTCAGCACAGACAAACCTATGGATAACAAGTGGCAGCTAAAAAAAATATACCAGTTTCTCTCGCTTCTTGAGAAGAACCCTCAGGGCAGTCTGTGACAAGGCATTTTCCTTGGAAGCAAGTGCAAGTCGTAGTTTATCAAAATATTCCGTGTTCATCCGAAAGGGGACCAGTGCACAATCTCCTAAAGGAACTTCATCCTGGTCGGAAGAGATAGTGCTGCAGACCTTGTTTGCTGTATCAATATTTTCATCTCTGCATTCAGTAACACATGACTTCATTGTGGGGTCAGCCACCTCATCCTGCCAACGATTAAGAAACATCAAATGACATTAATAAAGAATGATGACGTATATAACAGGGATGTCCGTTATCCTAAGACGAGAATTAAAGCTTCTTAATTGCAATTGAGACTTATTGTCTTTTAATAAGCTATGCATCATGACATCTAAATGTCAAGCCACTCCTTATCACCTGCCAAACTGATGCAAACAGACACAGGAAACACAGAACGCTATGTTAAAAATACATGCTAGTCATAAACCAAACACTAGAGGACCATTGTTATTAGACTAATAGAAGCAGCAAATACCAACTGCAAATGACAAAGAAAGATCACGTACTTAAGGTCCAAGAAAAAGGTACCTGACTCTGGTACTTCAGAGAATCAAGCAGCAAAGAAAAACAGTGACAAAGTGCTAGCCTCTAACACACACGGCAGCAGCCAGAAGGTGCCTTGGTAGCTGGAGGCCAGCCCCCTTTTACAAAACCTGGATTCTAGGGAAACCCGACACAAGATTCACAATTGAAACCCCCAAAAGTAACAGTTCTGTAACTCCACAAAAGGCAAAAACATAAAATGTGAAGTTACGATGAATAAACAAAAAGTTCCCCAAAATATATATAACATAAGGTCAGCTGGACCAAACTGGGACCAAAAACCCAAAATGACAAAGTATCTTTGATCTGACACTGGAAAGAAGAAAACTTACATCACTATTTTATATGTTAGTATAGAAACTAACATTCCTTGTATAACAAACTCCTACACATTTGTTTTGTCTACATATCCAATCAAAGCTCTTAGTAAATCTTAGATAAGGGTTCAGATAAATGTGTTTTTCCAATGATGCAAGGCTACTCTATCAAGGCCGGAGTATCCATATCAGCTGGGTATGCCTCAGATACTTCAAAATATCTTTTCATTTTGGATATGTTTGGAATGTGCCTATATGCCGAGGATATACAATTGATACATTAAAGATGCGCGGAGGATACATTACTGATACATTTAGGACACGTTGGAATACTTTGAGGCTAAATATGACATGTTTTTACTTTTTAAAATAGGATACTGAAGTAAATAAAGGGATGTACGACAACCCACTGAATAGCTATCAAGCCAAGGGAGAAGGTTGGGGGACCAGAGTCGACATAGTTGGGTCCCGACAGCTGTATGAATGTATATATTTTCGTCTTTTTCTTCACTTGGCTGTCATTTCAAGAATGATTGAAGTGAAATAAATGTTCTCAAAAAACAAAAAAAAATGAGAGTTCATCCAAGGAAAAAAATAATGACCTATTCGCTATTGTTAGAGTATTAATACTAAGGGTACTTTAGGCATTTTTTTTATGTTATATTGCCCAACTATATAAGACTCACTTTTGTGTATTTATAGGTTTAAATTGTGAATTACATACTTGCTTTATAAATAATATGTTCTCTCTTTGTCTTCTCCATTCTCATTTAAAAATTTTAGCTTCGACCGGTAGTTTGGGTAGTTGAGAAAGCCATAACATTTCTGATTGCAGTGGATGCAAGTTGGCTAAATTTAGTGCATTACCATTCAATAAAAGTGTTACTTGTTCTTTTGCACCATTTGATCTTGTTCACTCTGATATATTGGGACCGGCTCCTACTCCTACACAAGGAGGGTCCAAATATTATGTTTCATTTATTGATGATTACACGAGGTACTGTTGAGTGTTCTTGATGTAACGTCGGTCTGAATTCTTTTTTATCTTCACAACCTTTCGTACATGGTTCAAAGTCGCGATATCGGTCATCGACTCGGAAGGCACTGAGACACATCGGTCGCGGCGTAGTATCGGTCGATACGCTCAAAACGTTAGATAGAAGACCCAATTTTTTTTAAAAAAATCATAAAAAATTTTAAAAATATGTAAATATCATCATTCTTGCATTATATTCCAAAAATACATTATTTAACATATTAAACATAATAAAAATGAATTATAAGGACGCTACCGAAAATAGTTATCATCACTTAGGTTGAATGTTTTTATTTAAGGACACACTAAACTTTAAACATATGTTATTAGAATTTTTTTTAACTTACTAGTACCTAATTTTAAAAAAAATAAAAATAAAAAAAGAACAACAAATATGTATCCATAAATATGTCTGACTCGGTTCATTTCGGCCGAGTCCAACCGATTTAGCTCCGAGTTGGGCCGATACCACCGAGATATCGCCGAGATACCGCCGAGATATCGCTGATATTAGCTCATCTCGTGATTTTTACGTTTTGGGTATCGTTATAATAATGGTAGTGGCCGAGTCGTATCGGACTCGGCCGATACCTTGAACCATGCTTTTGTAACATGGTACGCACTCAATATTCCGGAGTCATTAAATGTTTTCGATGTGATCAAGGAGGTGAATATACTCTTTCTTCTTTTCATGATTTGTTGAAATCTGATGGTACATTTTATCAATCCTTTTGAACTGACACACCTGAGCAGAATGGTGTTGCCGAATGAAAACACAATCATATTCTAGAAAAGCACGTTCCCTTCTTTTATCAGCACATGTTCCCACCTCATTTTGAGAGAAAGCAGTTTTGACAGTAGTTCATTTGATCAACACTATTCCAACTATGCTCACCTCTGAAGCCTCTCCATTTGAAAAGCTATGTGGTAGACTCCTAACTATTTTTCTTTACGTGTGTTTGATTGTACCTATTTTATTTTGCTCCCTAGTGTTCTTCGTACCAAATTTTCTGTCTGTTCAACTTTATGTGTATTTCTTAGTTATGGTGAGGGTCAAAAAGGATATCGTTGCTATGATCCCATCACCCACAACCTTTATGTCTCTCGTCATATTGTTTTTATGGAACATATTCCCTTCTTTTCAATTCCATCTAATTCTTCCTCGTTGAATAAGTCTGACTTGCTATACATTGATCACTTTCCTACTAATGTTCCTCATGACACATATGTTGGTGATATACCTGTGTCAGATCCTTCATCTTCTGAGTCGACTATTACTTGTCCCCCTATTGTGAATACATATGTTCGTAGGACTCTAGTTATCTCCTTTCCAAATACAGTGCCTCCCTTTTCTCTTCTGGCCGCCCAATCAAGTTCAGACACTGTGGATCATACCCCACGCTATCCTCAGTGCTCTTGCAAATGTTCAGACAAGTTTGGTCGGAGTAATACTTGTTATTCTTCTGAATTTTGTTATTTCCTTACTTCTACTCATTCTCTATCTGAACCCACCTCCTACAAAGAGGCTTTACTTGATCCACTATGAAAACAGGCTATGGATGAGGAGTTCTCTACCTTACATAAGACCAGAGCTTGAAAGCTAGTGTCTTTATCGCCTAGTAAACACACCATTAGTTGTAAGTGGGTTTATAAGATAAAAACCAAGTCGAATGGTTCTGCGGAACGTTATAAAGCTTGATTAATAGCCAAGGAGTTTGCTCAGGAATATGGTCTAAATTATGGTGAAACTTTTGCTCTTGTTACCAAGATGACTACTGTTCGCACCGTGATTGCTTTTGCTCATGTTACTAAGATGACTACTGTTCACACCACGATTGCAGTTGCTGCCATTCGACAATGGAGTTTGTCTCAAATGGATCTAAAAAATGCATTTCTACATAGAGATTTAATTGAAGAGGTTTTTATGACACCTCTCCCTGGATAATCTTATAATTCTGGTCAAGTATGTCGACTTCATCATGCCTTATATAGTCTTAAACAGACTCCCGAGACATGGTTTGTCAAATTTTCTTCGGTTATCTGTGACTTGGGTTTTTGCACCAGTGACCATGATTTTGTTCTCTTTTTACGATCTACTTTCTCAGGTTCTATTATTCTCTTACTATATGTTGATGATATGATTATTACGGGTGATAACACTGCTGGCATATGCTTATTGAAAACCAAGTTGCAAAACCATTTTGAGATAAAAGATTTAGGACAGCTTAAATATTTCTTAGGTATTGAGATTACTTCCTCTCCTAAAGGATATCTTATCTCTCAGTCCAAGTATACTTTAGATGTTATTCAACAAGCTCGTTTATCAGATAATCGGACAGTTGAAACCCCTTTAGAGCTCAATGTTCGTTACTCTTCGTCTAACGATAATCCCTTGTTTGGCCCAACCCTCTATCGAACTATTGTTGAAAGTTTAGTATATCTTACAGCCACTCGCCCGGATATCTCTTATGTTCACATTGTGAGTCAATTTGTTGTCTCACCCACCACCGTTCATTGAGCTACTGTTCTTTGCATTCTTCGGTATCTTAGTGAAACTCTACATCAAAGTTTACTATTTCCTCACTCTTCATCTATGGAACTCAGGACTTACTCTGATGTTGACTGGACTGGTGACTATAGATCGCAAGTCTACCACTAGTTTCTGTCTGTTTCTTAGGAATTCTCTTATTTCCTGGAAAAGTAAGAAACAAACTGTAGTTGCTCATTCTTCTGTTGAAGTTGAGTATCGTGTTATGGCATCTACTACAGTTGAGATAGTCTAGTTACGATGGCTCCTTGCTGATCTTAGCATTCCAGTATCTTCTCCTACTCCTATGTTCTACGACAACACCAGTGCTATTCAAATTGCTCATAACTCGATTTTTCATGAGCGCACAAAGCACATTGAGATTTGTCACTTTGTGCGCCATCATCTGCAACAAGGCACCATCACTCTCCCCTTTCTTCCTTCCACAATGCAGATAGCAGATTTTTTACGAAGTCTAGCACCATAGCACGTTTTAGATTTCTTCTTGATAAACTCTTGATGTTTTCTATCACATCATGAGTTTGAGAGGGATTGTTAGAGTATTAATATAAAGGGTAGTTTCGGTATTTTCTTTATGTTGGAGTTATAGCAATCTAGTTTATTAGGGTTTTCTTGTTTATCTTCGTTTTACTTTTTTACCTTTATTGTATCTCTATTGTTTGACTATATATACGAGGACTCTACACTTAGTTTGTATCCCTTTTCACTCACAAATATTTTTAATTGGTATCAGAGCCGCCAACCCTAGCCCTAAACCTACCCTTCGCTGCTCACCCAAACTAGCCGCAGCACACCCAACTCCAACAACTCCGACAACCCCATAACACCTACAAACCAGACCAATACCAACCAGCGACATATAGCAGCAAAACCAAAACCGACAGCAGCCAATGACATACACCACTGCCCACTCCACCGATAGCATTACAATAAACCAGACAGCCACCAACACTCCCAGCATACTTCACTGACCCAACAAGCCCACTCCACAAAAATACCAGACCACCGACAACCACCACTCTGCCGTCTACCTACCATACACAACATCAAACCACCATAACAACCATCCCACAACGCCGACTACCCATAACCCCATACACCGAATGCCGACTGCCCATAACACCGAACGCCGACCGCCCAAAACAATCATCATAACACCGACTGTCCATACCCAATAAACATCAACATCCCACCATCAGACCAGCACTTAAGCCCACATCAAACTCCACTTATCTCACCAAAACAGTCCAACTACTTAAACATCCAGCCCACTTAAACAGTCCAGTCCACTTAAACATCGAGCTCACATACTCCACCTAACTCACTGCCCAACTCATTATCACGTCGCATTTTTCAATGTAGTTTTCGTCCTTCGCACTCTTCGTCACAGCACTGCAAGGTTGCAGTATCTAGGACTTTTTAGGAGGGAACGGATCCTCTTCTCCGGTTATCTACTTTTGATGCAGTAAATCACTTATTTATCTTTATTGAATTTTTTTATTAGATTTCTGAACACCGTGATCTGATTATTTGAGAGCTTTCTGGACCTTTTTTATCTATCGCTACAGTTCGACTGAAGGTATATTGTTCTCCCTTATTTTATCTCTCTATTTATCTTAGAGTTGTTTTTATATCTGTCACTGGTGCCCTAGTATTCTTGATGATATGACTACTACTGAGGGAGTTGAAACCCCTACCGTTGAGACATATGTTAATACTTCCACCAGGTATAAGGGTCGACAGCGCTTGACCCAGCGCCGTCAGAGTACCCCACATCAGCGTAGATATAGGGATTCTCGTCAGTATGATTATTGTGACCGACTCGGACATCTCGGGACTACTTGTTGGAAGCTCCATCCGAAGCTTAAGTCGTCTCCTCGCAGTCGTACAGCTACCATTGCTGAGGCATCACCACCTACAGTCATTGCTCCTGCTATTACTACTACTGCTACTCCTTGGCAGAGTGATATGGATGTTATCACTTCTCGCTTGGATACACTTATGTCAGCCCTGACTTCTCGAGGTTCGACTACTACTGCGACTACTATAGGTATTCCACGTGCCTTTCATATTTGCACCAGTTCATCTCCTCTTTGGATATTGGACTCGAGTGCGACTAGTCATATGACAGGTGAAGCCCATCATTTCACCTCTTTTGACGAGCAGTTACATACTCAAGTTCAGTTAGCAGATGGTACACATGCCCCTATTGTTAGTAGGGATACAGTCCGTCTCCCAGATAGCTTTACATTACGTTCTATGTTTCATGCGCCAAAATTGTCCATGAATCTATTATCTGTACATCAGTTAGCCAGAGATTTTCACTGTGCAGTTGTGTTCTTATTTGATTCGTGTTATTTGCAGGACCTGAGTACCAGGAGATTTATTATCAGGAGATATCAGAGAGATAGATTGCATTATCTAGGCGATCCACCTCCGGTTTCACTAGTTTCTCTACCTCCAACTTCATCACCTGCTTTGTTTTTATCTGTTCCTAGTTTACATGCTAGTATTTTACCTAGTACTAGTCATTATAATTTTTCGTCATAAACTATTCAGTTGTGGCATGACCGTTTTGAGCATATAAATTTTAAATATTTATGTATATTATTTCCTGCTTTGAGCAAAGCTTGTGTTAGTGGTAAACTTGACTGTGTAATCTGTTCCCTATTAAAATATGTTTGGACCAGTTATATTCTTCGTATGCACCAGTCACCCAAACCATTTGACCTAATACACTCTGATATTTGGGGACTCTCCTGTTACTGCTCTATCAGGTGTTCGTTATTATGTGACATTTATAGATGACCATACCCATTGTACTAGGGTCTACCTTTTGCATAAGAAGTCTGATATACTCCCTATTATCACTCAATTTTTTCAAATGATTAAAACATAATTCGATGTCATTGTTCGTGCTCCTCATTTAGATAATGTCAAAGAATATGTGTCTGATACCTTAGTGTCTCACCTTTCTTCTCAGGGTAACCTTCAGCAACTCACTTGTCCATATACTCCTGAACAAAATAGAATTTTTTTTTTTGACCAAACTGAACAAAATGGAGTTGCTGAAAGGAAAAATAAGAATCTAATAAGGATGGTACGTCGTATGTTTAGAGGTATGGGGGTACCAAAATCTTATTAGCATTTTGTTGTTCTGACTTCTACCTTTTTGTGTAATCGTACACCGAATCGTGTTTTTCAGCATAGGGTTCTCTTACAGGTCTTATTCCCTGAGCAGACACTGTTTCCAATCCCTCCTCGTGTTTTTGAATGTACATGTTTTGTTCAGGATCGGTCTCCTACTCGTCATAAGCTAGATGATAAAGCGATTTGTTGTGTATTTGTGGGCTATTGTCTTCAATCTATGGGGTATCGGTGTTATAATCCTATCAGGCGATATATGTATCACAGTCTAGATGTTACCTTCCTTGAGCATATTCCTTATTTTTCTTCCAATCCTGTGTCTGCCCCTCCAGTTGATAATATTCCCTTTGATTTTTCGTTACCACAAGAGACAGAGCCATTGGTCACTATCACTACATAGTCATCAATCTCTTCTCCTCCAGAGCCAGTCATCCCTGTCAGTACAGAGTCACCATTTTCTCTTCCTTTGCAGGTTTATGTTCGTCACCCTCGCTCTCATTCCCCTACTGATGTCCCCTCTACCTCAGGCGATGTAAGTAATACTTCTCAGTTCGTTAAGCACATCGATACACTTGTTGTTAGTACTAATGAGATTGCAGGTACTGAGTCAGTTACTTTACCTAATGAGGCATTATCAGTGAAGGATGATGATTTAGGGCATCGTTATCTATAGCGTGATCGTTGTCCAGTTGTTCGTTATAGTTGGATTGTCAGGACTATATATCCGATCTCTACTTATATTTTTTATGGTGCTCTGTCTCTTACATTTCGAGCTTACAGCATGGCCTTATCAGATACGTCAGTTCTTCGCTCTGTTTCAGAGGCTATGCGAGAGTCCCAGTGGGTTCTTGCCATGCAGAAGGAGATGGACGCTCTTCAGCGTAATTATACATGGGATCTTATCTCTTTACCTTCAGGGGTGAAGCCTGTTGGCTGTCGTTGGGTTTACACCCTGAAGTTTCTTGCGGATGGTACTATTGATTGTCACAAGGTAGGCTTGTGGCGAAGGGCTTCACTCAAGTACAAGGTCGTGATTTTTGTACTACATTTGCCCCTGTGGCAAAATTGACTACTGTTCGATTGATTATTTCTTCGGCTGCAGAGTACTCTTGGCCTCTTCATCAATTAGATGTGAAGAATGCCTTTCTTCACAGTGATCTGGACGAGATTATTTATATGAATGCATCACCGGGCTTTCGTGGTGAGGAGGAGTATGCTGGAAAGGTATGTCAACTATGTAAGTCTCTTTATGGACTGAAATAGTTACCATGAGTCTAGTTCTCTCGCTTTAATGATGTAGTCGTACGTTTGGGATTCACCAGATGTCATTCTGATCATACCTGTTTTATTCGACGAAATACTTCTGAAAAGCGTGTTATCTTTTTGGTATATGTTGATGATATTATTATTACTAGGGACGATATTTCTGGGACTGCGCAAGTCAAGGTAGACCTTGGGAAGGCCTTCGATGTGAAGAACCTTGAATTTCTGCAATACTTTCTTGGAATTGAAGTTGCCCGTAACAATAGAAGTGTTGTTCTTTATCAGAGAAAGTATGTTCTGGATCTTCTCTCAGACACTGGGATACTGGGGTGCAAACCGACATCATCACTCATGATTCCAAACTTGAAACTTACTGCTGAAGATAAGGTGTTGAGAGATCCGACTGTTTATCAGAAATTGGTAGGTAGACTTATCTATCTTTCCGACACTAGGCCAAACATTTCATTTGCTGTCAACCGAGTTAAGCAGTTCATGCACAAGCCGTGTCAGCCTCATCTTGATGCAGTTTATCATATGCTTCGGTACCTCAAGTCTTGTCGTGGACTTTGGTTGTTCTATACATCAGGATCTCAGACTGGTTCTCTAGCCTGTTATTCATATTCAGATTATGGGGAGCGTGTGACGGTCGATCTACTATAGACTTCTGTGCTTTTCGAGAGACTCATCTCATCTCTTGAAAGAGCAAGAAGCAATCAGTTGTCTCCCACTCGTCAGCAGAGACAAAGTATCGGACACTGGCACTTGGCACTTGGCACATGTGAGATTATCTGGTTACGATTGATTCTTGGCGAGTTGGGATTTCCAGTGACTTCTCCATCCATATTATATTGTGATAATCGATATTATATTCAGGTTGCTTCTGACTCTGTACTACACGAGAGGACGAAGTATATAGAGATCGATGTTCACTTTCTTTGGGAGAAGGTTAGCTATAGTATTATCACTCAATTATTTGTGAGGACTAGTGATCAAGTTGCGGATGTTTTCACCAAACCTATCACTCTATCCATTCTTCAGGACTCTGCTGTCAAGCTTGGCTTAGTTGATATTTTTGCACCTAGCTTAAGGGAGAGTGTTAGAGTTATAGCAGCCTAGTTTATTAGGGTTTTCTTTTTTATCTTCGTTTTACTTTTTTACCCTTTTTGTACCTTTATTGTTTGACTATATATACGGGGGCTCTACACTTAGTTTGTATCCCTTTTCACTCACAAATATTTCTAGTCTTTATGTTGTGTTACCCTACTATATAAGACTCACTTTGTATATTTCTAGATTTAAGGTGTGTATTATAGACTTGCTTTATGAATAATATATTCTCTCTTTGTCTTCTCTACAGCGATATTATTTATTAAATAACACCCTCTTATAACATGTCGTTACCCTCACAATGAAAGCAAGAGATTAATATTGTACAACAATGTACTATAAATTTGATATTTTAGATGAGTTTTCCATTAAACACCCTAAAAATTTGGTTAAATAACATTTATGAATTTGTTTAATATATCTTTTACTTTTCTATTGCAATATACAATACAATTTATTTTCAACTATATATCTATGAATCATCAATATCTAATCTTATCAAATAGTACATTATATAAAATATAAAAAAAAACTATTTATTCAGATATATTGTCGTATTCATATCTTAGTTTTTTCAATTTGTTGTATCGGCGTATCCATATCTTGTTGAACCTGTATCCCATATCTATATCCATGTTTCGTAGGCCTTGGCCATATTTACCAAGTAATATATATAAGCCCACCTATGGTCTATTAGCAACTAGAAGTATATAGAGGAAAAAAATTCAGGAAAGTATTTACAACGCTATAAATGGAAATAGAGACAAGCTTTCAATGCAATTATCATTGCAGTTCGTTAATTTATCATTATTAATGCACAACATACTCCCAACCTTGATTACAATCCAACATTAAAGAAAAAAACATTGAGCTATTGCATCTAACAAATCATTCTAAGAGGTACAGCTCATGCTGCTACAACATGGAAATTACTAATTACATTTATATCTTGAATGTTGCATTTATTGTTCTTGAAAATCGAAGTGTACCAGCAACCCCAATTCCTTGCTAACAAGAGTAATTTTCTATTATTGAAAGAATATTGAGGAAAAAATAATAACATGCAATACATAAAAAACCCGCTCACCCGAAACTTCATCATGGAAACTCCCAACTTGGCCAACTCATCCACTTGCTCAGTGGTGGACCACATGATCCACCTAATCTTCATATCTATGGTAATAAACAAATCAAGGATCGCTCATAAATAATGTAAAAGTGACAGAAACCATGGAACTCCTTTCCACCCATCTAATCACAACCTTTCAATCTCAGTTACTCACGTATGTCTAAACTCTAGCTAAATCTTTATACAACCATTTTCTTTGGACACGAATTTTTAGATTCAACCAATCCAAGCATTAATCCTAAGTAGTTTAAGTCAGCTCAAGTCCCTATTTTTCTAAGCTTGACGAATAATGAAGAGCAAACAAGTTGAAGTACTCTTCATTTATATGTACATTTGATAAGAAAATGAGCACCGCAAGTTCAACGAGATTTTCATTACAGCAGTAAAAAATGCTGACCTTAGTCTTGACACTGCTTATCGAGGCATTTACATCCCTCTCTGCCGAAGAAGTCCTCTTTCTCTGGTGATGGTAAACTTTGAATGTCGTCTGAGTATTCTTACGTTTGTCTTCATCCTGGGGACAAACCACAGAAGAGTCATCTATATCCATACATTGTGGCCCATTGGAAGAATTGGACAAACAAGTCATTTGGTGTTCATTGTTATTTTCCTGCTTTGGCTCTTCAGTATTAGCACCACTTCCCTCTCTGCCACTCGAATCTGCAACACAAGAACTATTATTGGATCTACAAATGTTTTCACTAACTTCATTGTCAGAAGATTTCTCTGTCCTCTCAGAACTTTTCACAGAATTTCCTTTGTTGTTGCCACAATCTGTGATGCCAGAGTTTTTGTCAGATCTGTCCAAGTTTTCAGTAACTTCATCACAAGAGTCCTCTGTCATCTGAGCGCTGTTGACATGCACATATTCCAATCCCACACTTGAATTTTGCAAACTATTTGAAACCATTTCCCTGCTTTCAGCAACTTTTTTGTCGCAAGAGTTCTCTATCCTCGGAGAGATGTTGTCATTCGCATTTCCCGGTCCGACCATTGAATCTTGTAAACTATTTGGGAATGCTTCCCTGTGACATTTTCAAGATACACTAAATAAGATGAATATAAGCTCTAAACCATTTATAGAGAGCTACATGAAAGAAAAATATCTGGACTAATTTGATGAATATAGAGGCCAAACAATTACTTTCATCCTTCTTAGACTAATTTGGAGAGAGGGGTTGTTTGGTAGAGCACCTAAACAGAACCATAATGTAAATTAATTAGGAGAAAATAGGAGCTCTGTTGGACGACTTCCACAGACTCCTAAACGTTTCATTTATAGCAAAAAATACAATGCAATATTCAACAAGATAACCATCATAAATCTTATCCTTATAGGAAGATCTCTCTTATGGCTGGTCAGAACGGACACACCTAACTTGGCCGCAAAGCGTAGTAGCTGCTGACTTGGTACACTTTTAGTAAAGATATCAGCAACTTGATGTCCCGAAGAAATGAACTGAACAAGAAGAGAAGCAGTGGCCACCTTTTCACGGACAAAATGATAGTTGAGCTCGATATGTTTTGTGCGAGCATGGAAGACGAGATTGGAGGCCATAGAGACTGCACTGTTATTGTCACAAAGTAAAGTCAGAGTTATGGCTAAGTACACCTTCAAATCTTGGAGAATGTAAGTAATCCAAGTCATATCCGCAGCAGCATGGGCAAGAGCGCAATACCCTGCCTCGGTGCACAAGAGATATCTGTGAGTGAAAGGGATACCCAAACTAAGAGTAGACCCACGTATATATAGTCAAACAATAGTATAAAGTGACCTGAACATTCATCTGGTCTAGGCAAAACCAATGTTACTTAGATCGTGGGTCGCTTTGGTACGTGGTACGGGTACGGGTACATGGTATGACAATTTCTTGGGTACGTGGTATGATGCGGGTATGTTTAATTGGTACAATGTTTTGGGTCGCAATTCGTTTTAGAACTCTTATGTAGATCGTTTTCACTACCATACAACATTATATATTACAGAACATTCATAAACACTAAGTTAGTTATCATTTATCTTAGAATTGCACTTGATTTTCTATTATTTAAAACAATATATAATTATAAATTTATATACATTTAGTCAATATGTATTTTATATTTATGCTACATGTTCTAAAGAGAATTGATTTAGAGTTAATATTATAATTTGGGATCGTCCATTTTGGTGATCTCGATCGTGAACCCATCTCGTTTGGGATCGATGTACCCATATCGTGGATCGTTAAAAATTTAGTGAATCGTGGTAGCCATGAGCAAAACATAAAAGTCATAGGGGTAAAAAAGGAAAAAGAAATCCTAATAAACTAGACTGTAACTCCAAAAGGAGCTTAAGCGAGCAACAATATGTTGTTTTTTGGAACTCCATGAAATGAAATTTTTACCAAGAAAGATTGCATTGCCAGTGGTAGACCGGCGAGTGTCTGGCAGCTGACCCAATTAGTATCGCTATAGCCGATAAGTTCAAGAGGACCGTTGGCATGGAAGAACAGCCCATGAGAAATTGTTCCCTTGACAGAACGAAGAATCTACTTAACCACATTAAGATGGTCAATCATAGACTCATGCATGTGTTGACAAACCGAAGAAGCTATGTCGGGGCGAGTGATAGTCAAGTATTGTAAGGCACCAACGATGGTTCAAAATTATGATATGGATCGTCAAGGGGGATGCCAACAACAATCAATTTGTGATTAATAGGCATGGGCATAGCAAGGGACTTGGATTCAAGCATGGACGCATGAGCAAGTAATTTATACGCATACTTGGCTTGTGTAAGAAATAGGCCGGCTAGGGAAGAAACGGCTTCAACACCCAAAAAATAATATAGAGGACCACAATCCTTCATTGAGAATTCGGAACCAAGTGTAGTAATGATATGGCGTAAAAGGCCATAGTCACTACCAGTGATGACCATGTCAACATACAGAAGATAGACGAGAATTTGATTGTTAAAATGAAGAGTGGACATGTAGTTGTCGGCGGGATCGGATTTAAAGCCAAGACTAAAGAGGTGATGGCTAAATCTCTCAAACCGTGCACGGGGTGCTTGTCGTAAACCGTACAAGGCACAATGAAGACGACACATGCTATGGGAAGGTATCGCCTAAAAAACCAAGAGATTGGGAAACAAACACCTCTTCTTTAGAGATCCATGCAGGAACCCATTTTTTACGTCCAATTGTTGGATGTGCCAGTGGCGAGCAACGGTGACATCCAAAACAGTACGGTAATGGTGGCTTTGACCACAAGAGTGAATGTTTCGTCGAAATCAATGCCTTGAAGTTGAGAGTAGCCTTTGGCCACGAGGCGAACTTTATAACGCTCAATTTCCCCGGAAGGCAAAATTTAGTTTTGTGAACCCAGTCAATGGGAATGACATTTATATCAGGGTGTCGTGGAACCAAAGTCCAAGTATTATTGAGATGAAGAGCGTGGAGTTCTTCGGCCATAAAGGCTTTGTGCAAAGCCTCCTTGATCGAAGTGGGGTCCTTAACGACATTCACAGCACTGAGGAAGGTAGACTGATGAGGGAAAATTGCCATAGAAGTGACAAAATCAATGGTATGGGGAGAGCGGCGAGCCTTGCTACGTGTAATCACTGGATGGGTAGGGCCCAAAACTGGAAGAGCAGGAGGCTGTGGCACATAAGGAGAAATTGGGAGAACTATCTCCCGTGTACCACAAGCAGAAGAGGGATGTGGCAACAGGAGGCAAAGAAGAAGGCAGCGGTAGGGCGAAGACAGAGCCCTTGGAGGTCTCTGTGGACAGACTGGGTGGCAGCAACCGGGAACAGTGCTTTGGAGATGAAACTGTAGCTGGGCAGTAGTAAATTCGATGGGTGAAGACACCGAATCTTCTGTGAATAACTACCATGGAAAATCAGTATACTGAAGAAAATCACCATGAAAAACAGCCGCCATATGAAGAACATCACGAGATTGACAAGAAAAAATTGTTTTGTCGAAAACAACATGCCAAGAGATATAAACGTGGCCAGACATGGTTCAAGGTATTGGCCGAGTCCAATTCAACTCGGCCGAGTCATATCCGTCTCGGAAGGTGCCGATCCGATAATGATACACATTACACCAATATAACGAGATTCAGCTGAATCGGTCCTGATTCGGTTAAAACTCAATGTTATCGGCCCTACTCGGAGCTAAATCGATTGAACTCAGCCGACTCGAACCGAGTCAGAACGCTATGGAGCAACCAAATCTGAAAAATCTGTGCAACAAAATCCCTAAAAAAAAAGAAAAAAGAAGAAAAAATGGACGAGACTTACTTGCATATTTATGGGTTAGGTCGAATTCGTATCAAAATAAGCACATGAAAAGGGGATTGATAAGAAATAAAACAAAAAATCAAATGTCCATTAGTTAAAAACCCACAAAAATTCATCAGTTTTTTCAAAATTGAAACCCTAAATTAGTGACAAAAAAACTTTCTAGCTCCAAATCATACCTTTTTGAAATTATAAGAATAAACGAAGAAGAAGAACAGAAAGTATATGTAATAAAAACCTACAAATTTTCACCTTCTTCTTCTGCTTCTTGTCGCGTTTTGGAGCAGAGCTGGAATGCCCAGCATCGTCTCTTCTTCTCCAGCAGAACGATGGATCTCTCTACCTTCACGAATCAGGATCGGCTCGCACTTTACAGCAGTTGTCCCTCTCTTTCTCTCTCTCTCTTCGCGTTTGACGAAATGAAAGTGTTGGACTGTTGGGTACCCGATAGTCCATACAAATAACATTAGTGTTATATATATATATGTCGGTGGGCATTGGGAGGATACCATGTATATTAAAACCCTATTTAATTATTATAAAATTAGATTGCATGATTATTATATATGTAAATATATAAACTAAAATTTCTTTAAATTCTTGTAAATAATTTTTTTTATAAACACACATAAATCAAATTGATTTTTTTTTGGTATTTTTCATGTGTTGATTAATTATAAAATGTGGCGATAATTATAGATAGGTATTTTTTTAAATGTGTAAATTGAATATCATAAAGATAAATATTTTCGGTAACGCCCTTATAATTCATTTTTATTATGTTTAATGTCTTAGATTATGAATTTTGATATATGATCTATGGATGATGTTATTTACATTTTTAAATATTTTTCATAATTTTTTTAAAATTTTTTGAGATTTCTATCTAGTATTTTGAACGTATAGGCCGATACCGTGCCGAGACGCCGCAATCGATGTCTATCAGTGCCCTCCGAGTCAATGACCGATACCACGACTCTGAACCATGTGGCCAGATGAGGGTTCTAAGCACCGAAATCCTTTGTGGAATTCACTAATACCCAGGACCACACAAGGTAAACTCTTTGGACTGGAACTTGTGTAGTTGATAATCCGAAAGAAATGGAAAGCAAAAACAGCCAAAGGGACAAAGCATCGTAAAATCGGGATCTTTGCCATATAGAGCGAAGAATGGACTCCGGTTGTGTAAGTGGGCAGCCTGTTGATTAAATAAGTTGCCGTTGAAAATGCTTCAACCCACAAGTCCATAGGAGCTTTACCATGAAACAAGAGAATTAAACACGTCTTTGTGATATGGCGGTGCTTTCGCTCGACGACCCCATTTTGTTGGGGTGTTCGTGGACATGAAAGTTGGCGAACAATGCCTTTTTGTGCAAAATGATTATCGAAGTCATGTGAGGTGAACTCACCACCGCAATCGCTTAAAAAGAATTGAACTCTTGCATCAAAAACATTTGCCATCATCTTTTCAAACCGAGTAAAGCATTTGAACACCTCAGATTTAAGCTTTAACGGATAAAACCAAACATAGCAAGTTACATCATCGGTAAAAATAATATAGTAGCAAAATCCCGAAACAGAGTTAATTGGAGCAGGCCCCAAACATCAAAATAAATGCAAACAAATGGTTTATCACATTCAGAATCACTTAAAGTAAAAGGCAAACGACGTCCTTTGCCAAGTTGACAACTGCTACAAAGATGATTATTCAAGCTACAACTAGAAGAAAAAGAAATCAAAGATTGCCTTCGTAAAGTCTTCAACATCTGAATGGAAGGATGTCCTAGACGATGATGCCAAACTTCAGCAGTTATTGGTGTAGATGGAGAAGGATGAATAGCTAGGAGTGAAGCATCGTCAAGCGAAAAAGTATTTAGCCCTCCGAACCTACGACCTGTCATCAGTACTGTCCTGAATTTGTGATCCTTAACAGAAAAACCAAATTGTGAAAATTCGAGAGTAAAAGAATTATCATCGAGGAACTAACTAACAGATAGTAAATTATTTTGAATTCCCAGAACCAATAGAACATTGTTGGGTTGTATACCATGCTCATTTCCAAGAATAATAACAATACCCTCATGAGTTGCATGCAGAATAGCACCATTACTCACAAAAACCTTTTCATCAGAGGTATAAGGACTGATATTATTAAAAATACCTACACTTCTAGTGATACAAGAAGTTGTTCCCCTGTCGGGATACCAATTTGGGTTATTGGGATCCGCTATTGAAAGAGCAAAGGGAATCATGCGTGCTTGATTGGTATGATTATAGAGATGCCAACAAGAGCATTATGACCCCTTTTCCCCCAAATTTGACACTCAGGGACACCTGTGGATGTGTTGCCGCATGCGGAGGAGTCATGTTTAGGGGAGTCTAAAAACCTGGAAGATGCATTAGGATTACTAGTGGGACTGTTGCGCCCAAAATTCGAGCCATAATTGTTGGATGAACAAGAACCTTTGTTATAATTTTTCTTTTGTGAAAAATTATTTTGCCCTGCAAAAGGGAATCTCATCTCCTAGACTGATTAGATTTGGTATGAGCTCGTCATATACTGGAAAAGGTGGTCAAGCAATTACTGAAGTGGAGAAGGTGTTATAATCGGGACCCAAACTAGCAAGTAAGTAGTGTACTTTATCTGGGTCCAAAAGTGGTGCATTGATCGCGGCAAGAGTATCAAACAGCCCTTTTAGCTGCTGAATATATTCAGAAAATGTCAACGAATCCTACTTAATAACGATCAATTGATGACAGATAGAGTGTATACGAGCCTGTGAGCGTTGTTGATAGTTGTCAGCAAGAAATCTCCACGTATTGTAGGACATTTCCAAACCGACAACTTCAGCCATAACCTCTTCCATCAAGGTTGTGTTAATCCAAATGAGGAGTATCCAAGGATCGAAATATCATATCGAAGTACCGTTTCGGTCAGCTCAAAAACGGAAACGTTTCGAAAACACAATGGAAACGCAGAAAAATTATGGAAACA
>CM042194.1:21056680-21071361 GCA_023539305.1 Ilex asprella
TACACTATGATTAAAACACATAAATACTTAATTCTAGATATTAACACAGTACTGTTTCATCGAAACTGTCCGACACACTGACGTTTCGACCGAAACATTGAAATTTTGGGATTCAACTCATGTTTCTTGTCGGTGTGTTGAAATTCTGAAAAGTTTCGGACGTTTCGACACAACATTTTGATCCTTGAAGACCGACATGAAGAACAGATGAATATGTAGAAAGTGAAAATATTTGTTGGATGAACTGACGAAACTGAGATGAAAGATCATCATAAGAGTCGGTAGAAGCAACCGAACCATTGGTAAAAGTCTGATGTACTCGAGAAGTATCAATAGAAGCACGATGAGTATATGTTAGTATCTCATACTTACTTATCCCAATAATAATTCTCAATGTCGTGTACCATCACAATAAGTACACTTCCACAGAGAACGATGACCACGACCACCATTCAAAGGTGCCATAAAGAATAAAAACACAAATAGCTACTCTACTATAAGAAACTACAAGACCAATAAACTACCAAGTAACAAACTAACAAGTAGGTCAAACCAAAGGTAATGGAAGAGTAGCATATTACAATGCGAGAAGCAGCATCTCACGGTACAAAATCAACAAGCTCACAAAGTACTCAGTCAATCAAATAAATCAATCTAACAACTTTGGTGAAGAACCCATCACCACAGTGCTCAGCCTTGAAGATAGGACAAGCAAAACAACAATTTTGTGAAGACAATCTACAGCAAGGCAGATAGATGGCAGCGAAACAGTAACAGGGTACAAAATCAACCCAAAAACACCCAAAATCTCATCAGCTTTACATAAAACAAGACTGTCCACTCACCAAAACTACCACAATTCATCACAGGTTAGCCAAAAAAAAAAACCAACAAAATAACAGCAACATTTAGAATCAGCTAGAAAGACATCACCAATGGGTAGACACCAAGACTCACCAAAACTTCTTCACAAATCAACTCAAATCCTCTAAATTACCCAATTGAGTACACAACCCCTTAGTCACACTCCATAATATTGGTTTGAAGCAACACAATCAAAGAAAAAAAATCAAGATAAAATCAGATTAAAAACCACATCAAACGAAAATAGCCCAAAAACTCTAGTAGCAAATTACCCACAACATGAGATGCCCACAATAAACTCAGGAGTCAAAAAAATCAAACCAACTCGAAGTCTAAATAACAAACTAGGTGAACTTGATCACTGCCGACAATTTCTTAGCCAAAAAAAAAAGGCAAAAATTCACCCAAAACTAATTGGGTAGCTCACCAACTGCGTCTAATACTCTAATTTCACCTCTCTAGTAGGGATTGAAGCATCAAAAACACTTGCAAGGGCTAGAATCAATGTCCGTTGAGTTACTATTCATCGGTCATTGTTCACGAAATTACTGTTCACAAGTACTGTTCACGTGACATTATTCATCAGTTGAAAAAAAAACTTGAATCACTGATCTGATACAAAGTTAAAAAGTAAATATTAAAGAGTACAGTATTATGTTGGGAGAAAATGGGAAGAAGAGAGAAAGAGAGGAAGAGAATGAGAGAATAATGTGTGTGAGCATTGTTGTCCTATACTCTCTTATTTATATTGAACCCTATCTTGGGTAATTACAATATTACCCTACATAAAAATAAGAACTCTAACATACTTAAAGCACATAAACCACAAATTTTAAATATAGAAAGCAAAGCATATAAAAAAATTCAAACAAAATCAAAAAGAACAGAACAGACAATTATTGTACCTAGAAAGCCAGCCTGACACAATTCCAGCATAAGGAAGCACATGATAATGCTCGACAACTGGGGTGACCGTCCAACTGCAGGAACTCTTTTTAACCAAGGGGCCCTGCAAGCTGCTCAAACACAGACTAATGATACTCTAACAATAACTTTTACAAGTCTTGCCAAGCACAAAAATTAGAGTCCACTCTCAGAACCATCTGAAATTGATCAATCATATGCCAACAAGCAAGACAGGAAATAGCTATTTCTTACTCCCAGCAGATGAGAATATTGAAAGGTGCTGGACCAATATGAGAGTCTGGCACTAAAATTCGACCAAAGGAATGGGCCAAGACTTATATTGACATAATAATGACCCGAGAGTTAATATGTCCAGAAACTCAAATAGAGGTTCCACAAGATCCAAAGTCAAAAGGAAAAACAACATGTACAAATTCACAAAGCTTTGCTGCCCTCTTGCAACGTTCACTAACTATGTACATAGGAGGGTACTAGGAGATATTACCCAGCTTAGATACATGTAAAGCCTAGTTGCATTCGTGTTAGCATTTGAAAAGAGCTTAGCATCACAAGTCTGCCTAATCTACCCTTTGCAAGAAATAATCTGTAATCGCATGCTTACCAAAGAAATAGTAATGACTAGAACCAACCTTTCAATAGCATATTTAATGGGGACCTGAAGATCTTCATTGGACAATCGAGTGCACTCCATTATATAAAAGCGAGAAACCGTCTTTTCTTTACTTAAAGAATATACAACATGGCTCTCCAAAACCGTAAGTTCAGTCTGATTAATGCCTGTTCCACATGTGTCAAACATATCCAAGCATCAGCAGGTACTCTTTACGACAACAACATCCAAAAAAAATCAAGTATATTAAATACCACAATCCAATCAAAAGCCTGTGTAGTTTGAAGCCTCCTTATGAACGAAGTATTGGATCATGCGGCAAGGGTGACAACATGATATAACCAATGCATAGCTTGAAAGGGGCCATAGCCTATATTGATTTTCGATTTACATACAAATATTTTTCTCTAATAGGAATCAAATGATAATTGTGAGAGCATCCACCCCAAAATTAATTGACAATGGATGGAATGACCCCTCAAATATATAAACCAACCTTGGGTCTATATAATTTTTTGATTTAGGATAGCTCTCTTCAAATCCTCTCCCACGTGCAAACCGGACTCACATGTGAGTTAACAAACATAAGTGATACAAACAGAGGAATAGACTGGAGCTGAACTGAAAAAAAGATAAACTGACCCAAGAATTCAACTAAGTGAGAGTCTCAACTCACCAAGTATCCAAGGTTCAACTCTGATAATATGGTGGAGCATCCAACCCGAATCAATTGGCAATAGATGGAATGACCCATTAAGTATACCTTAGGTACTTTTAAATTTTTTATTTGGGATAGCTTTCTTCGCAAGACCATTGTTTTGAAAGTAACATGTGAAAAGTAATTGCAGAATGTTAGGTTATTTAAATTATGGGTATTATTTTAATCTTCCCTTTATTATGAGTAAATATAAATATGAGTGATGAAAGAAGAAACTATTAACTCTCAATCTCCTTAACCCTATTTTCTAGTCTCTCCATTCTCTTTCTGTTCTCTTGCCTTTTCTCCGCACTAAACCCTAGGATTCTAAGATCTTTAGAGTTTAAATTGGTATTAGAGCAACTAAATGAAAGTTCAAAATCACCGAAACTATTAAGATAGACGTTGGAGGTTGCATGTGTCGCAGACATCATCATCGGAAGTGACGAAACTCGACATAGTATAAGTTGATTTTGACTTCTGATGGTATTTTTTGGAATTTTTGAAGTCATCCGAGGTGTTGTTTCAAATTTTGAATGTTTTTTGATATTTTTGGGTCGAATTCTGCTGTCTATGATTTGGCTAAGTTTCAGATTGCTCCGATGCTCCGACTCTAAAAGAATCTATGGGTGACTGAGAGCTTTGGTGGAGTTCCAACCATAGCCCATTGGTTTTCTAGCCATTTCTAACATTGTCAATGTATTTTTTTCCCACCAGTAGTGTGTTTTTCCCTCCGACAATGCTTTTTCTTGCCCGAGCAGGCTTGATTTGCTCAGAGCAGTGGTGCTTTGGCCTCAACAATGATTCTTCGGCCTTGGTTTAGCTCTGGCAGTGCCAGGTTTGTGCCCTACAGGTTTGGGGCTTTGTGTTTTTTGATACTTGTGGCCTCTATGAGGGTTTTTTTGGTGCATGGGTTGCTGGTTTTGTTTTTGTGTTTCTAGTTGCTAGTTTGGACCTTTTTTGTTTTGGGTTAATCCCAAAATTGCTATCTAGTAGTTGGGTTGTGTAAAAGGCAAGGAAGGGGTTATTTTTAATATAGATTTTGAAAAAATATATGATCATGTTGATTAGAGTTTCTTGGATTTTATTCTCAAAGTTAAAGGTTCCGAAAATAGGTGGAGAAGATGGATTAAGGGTTGCTTAAATTCTACGAATTTTTCGGTAATTATAAATGGCAAACCAAGGGGTAGATTTAATGCTTCTAAGGGTCTGAGGAAGGGGGGCTTCCTCTTTACCTTGGTGGTGGATGGATTAAGAAGATTAGTGGATAAGAGTTTAGAATACAATTTAATGGAAAGTTTTAAGGTGGGTAATGATAGGATTGAGGTTTTTCATCTTCAGTTTGTTGATTATACAATTTTTTTCTTGACATGGGATGAGCTTAAATTTTAGAATTTGGTGGATATTGTTAAGATCTTTAGTTTATTGGTATCAAGTTTGAAGGTGAACATGTCCAAGAGTCTTGTGGCGAGTATTAATGCTTTAAGGAGTAAAATTGAAGGGGTGGCTAGCAGACCAAGTTGTGATGCGAGTGATTGGCCTTTAAAATATTTAGGTCTTCTATTGGATGGTAACCCTTTATCTCTTAATTTTCAGAATATTGTTGTGGAACGAGTGCGAAAAAAGTTAGATGGTTAGAAAAAGGGTTGTTTATCAAAGAGAGGGAGGCTCACTTTGGTTCAATTAGTCTTGAATAGTATTCCTACATACTTTATGTCCCTTTTTAAGATCCCTAAGAAAGTAGTGAAGATTTTGGAAAATACAATGAGAGATTTTTTATGGGAAAGCAGTGGGGAAGGGAAGAAAGATCATCTCGTTAGATGGAAAGTAGTGTAGGAACCTAATTCCTTGTGGCATTCTATTATCAAAAGTATGGAATCCATGCCAATGAATGGGACTTCAGTGAGTTGTCACTTGTTTCATAAGTCAGAAAGATTTTTAGCCTACCGGTGCTGACCGGTTTTCAAAAAACACCTTTGGGCTGAGATTTCTCGACCATCTATCTAATTTTTTAAAGACAGACAAAAGTCTTCTTTATATACACAATTATCAATCTAGTCTTTTGTACCAGAAGAGCACGTCAAGGAGAAAATACTAAGCTATCAAAGGGAAGAGGTAGTTCCTCCCATATAAGACCGAGAATGTCAAAAGAGAAAGGTCTTTATTTAACCGTATAAAAAGACTAGAATCTATAGAGACCTATATAAATCTTCCCCAAACTCGTCCAGAGTTCTCCTTGGCCCTTGTGATCAATTGGCTCGAGCATCCACCTTAGACAAACAAGTTTATGAGGCCATTTGGTGAGTAAAGGCTCATTTTGTAATCCTTGGAAGTTTATTTCTCATGGTCTAGAGAATTTTAGAAAGCACATCAAATTGAGAGTTGGAAATGAGGAAAAAGGTCACTTTTGGGAAGATATTTGGATTGGAGAGTCATCTCTTGCTCTTTTGTTTTCAAGATTATTTAGATTATCAGAGTCTCATAATTGCCAGGTAGCTAAATTGTTTTGTCCTTCCTATTCATCTTCTTTGGGTGGGTGGAATTTAAATTTCTTTCATAATTTAAATGATTGGGACATTTTGGAGTGTTCTTCACCTCTTCCCTTGTGGCATTCGGTATTATTATATCCCTCGATTAGTGATAGAAGAATTTGGTCTCTTGATTCATTCGGATTTTTTTCTTACTCTTCTTATTTCAAATACTAGATTAATGATTCAAGTATTGTTACATTTGATTTTTATTCATTCATTTGGAAGGAAAGAGTTCCTTTTGAAGTGCAAATGCTTGTTTGGGTTATAGCACCCAGTAAGGTGAATACTTGTGATTTATTGCAAAAGAGAAGGCCTAACATTTAAATTTCTCCACATTGGTGTGTTTTGTGTAAGCAATGTTGTGAAAGTATTGACCATTTGCTCTTTCGTTGTCCCATTGCTACTTCCTTGTGGCATAGGCTGTTCTGGGGAGGTGAATTTAGCATGGGTCACATTGCGTTATTATGTTTCTCTTTTGGTGAAGCAATTTGATAATTTTGGAAATTGAAAATGGGAAAAGAGCTTCAACTTTATGAAAATGTGCATCTCCAACATAATTGAAGAGCTATTTGTGGCTCATAGTGACTATTTACTGGCTTTGCTTTTTAAGAGCACTTCTTTTTCATTAATTATGTACTTCTATATGAAATGAAATTTCTTATCAAAAAAAAATAGTATATGCCTGGAGTTGGTACAAAATCCACAAGTACCGGGAAATGTGGAGTGAGATGTGTAGGGACTCTTGGATACAACCTTTCTCTCCAAATCAATCCCGTAAAATTAGACGGGAACAACTATTTGGCCTAGTCTTGATCATGTCTGTTATCAGTGTTGGCAAGTGTGCTAAATGGATACTTGATAGGAGCAAGTAAAAAACTCAAATATGAACCTAATCTTAGTCGGTGGATCTCTGAAAATTAGTTGGTAATGACATGGTTATTCAAATCGATGTAGCCCCACATTAAATGTGGTGTTCTATTTCTTGAGACAACCTATGAAATTTGATTGACGATGGCTTAGACATATTCACAGATCGGGAATGATGCCGCGGTTTATAAGCTTTAGAAAAAGATTTGAAACAAAACAAAACAAAATGATAGAACCTTTCAGAGTACTAGACAGGATTGAGTAATCTATGCCAACAGTTAGACTATTACCAAGATTTTCAAGTAAATTGTGTTGGAGACAGTGCTAAGTTCCAGACGATTATAGAAAAAGCACAAGTATATATTTTCTTGAGGTCTCAATATGGAGTATGCTCAAATCTGTATACATTCTGATGTTTGAGAACCATCTCATATTGTTTCTCTTATGGGACATTGTGGTTTGTTACTTTCACTGACTGCTACACTCTGGTTACTAGGGTTTATAAGTATTTACTATTTCAAGAACTTTCTTAACCTGATAAATACTCATTTTGATGCCAAAATTAAAGTTCTCAGAACTGATAATGGGACTAAGTACTTTAATGGAGAATATCCGGCTTATCTTATGGAACATAGAATTGTTTACCAATCTAGTTGTGTGGATACACCTGTGCAGAAAATTGTAACAAAGAGGAAGAATCGACATCTCCTTGAAATGGCACGCTCATTAATGTTCACTATAGGTGTCCCTTCGTCCTTTTGGGAAGATGCATTGTTGACTGCTACATATCTCATCAATCGGATGCCTTTGAGAGTTCTTGATTTTGCTACTCCTTTAGGGTTGCTTCAAGGGTCTGTTCATCTTTACTCTATTCCCCCAAAGGTGTTTGGTTGTGTGTGTTTTGTGCATGATTATCGAAAGACCAAAAAAAAAGTTGGATCCAAAGGTGTTGCATTGTGTTTTTATTGGTTACTATGCTAACCAAAAAGGGTACAAGTGTTATCATCCTCAGTCCCGAAAGGTGTATGTTAGTATGGATGTCACATTCCATAAAGCAAAGTCGTATTTATCCTCTCCTCCACCATTTCTTTAGGGGGAGCAGTGTATTGAAGAAAAGATGCTAAAGGATGGATTATTCCTCTTAACCCCTAATCAAGGCTCGAGTCAAGGAGAAAAATATTGCCATAGGGAGCCTTAGGAAGAAACACCTGGGGAACAAACTACTTATGGAAGATTAGATAGAGAGGATTTGTGATGTTATACTCAACGACAAGCTAAGCAGATAACCACCCACAAGCCACCTAGTCAGTTATCACCTCTAAACTCAGTTCTTGAGATCTCTTTCCCGTTATCAGGTAATGAGCCTCCTTGTAGTAATCTTGTTGATGATAGTTCTTTACATTTTGTTATTCGAAAAGGAGTTCGGACTTGTACCCAACATCCTATTTCTAAATTTGTTTCTTATGACCCTTTGTCTTCCTCCTATCGTGCTTTTGTTTCATCTTTGTCTTCTATATCTCTTCCTCAGAGTTGGAAGGAAGCCCTTGCAGAACCCAAGTGGAAAGTAGTCATGGTAGAAGAAATGAGAACTTGGAGAAAGAATGAAACCTAAAAGCTTATTTCTTTTCCAGCCGCAAAAAAATCAGTAGGTTATAAGTAGATATTCACTGTCAAGCAAAATGCAAATGGTACTGTGGATAAATACAAATCCAGGCTGGTAGCCAAGGGGTTTAATCAAACATATAGCATTGACTATCTGGAGACATTTGCTATTGTGGCGAAGATGGACTCCATTCGTGTCATTCTTTCTTGTGCTAGCAATCTGGGATGGAATTATAACAACTGAATGTAAATAATGCATTCTTTCATGGGGACTTAGAGAAAGAAGTATACATATGAATATTCCTCCAAAATTTTCTTCTCCAGCTACAAAGGGAAAAGTGTATAAGCTAAAGAAATCTCTTTATGGACTAAAACAGTCTCTTAGTGCCTGGTTTGAAAGGTTTCATAAGATAATGGTCAAGTTTGAGTACAAGCAAAGTCATGCAAATCACAAATATTAAAATCTCAATTCTTCTAGTACATTTTGATGACATAGTACTCACAAGACAATGATGTGGAGGAAGTGTCCAAGCTGAAATTCTATCTTGCAAAAAAATTTAATATCAAGGACTTCAACAGTTATACTATTTCCTAGAGATTGAAGTGATTAGGTCAGATAAAGTCATTTTCATCTCATAGAGAAAGTATATCCTTGATCTCCTTAAGGAAATCAACATGCTACATTGTAGACCTACTACCTCACCTATTGAGACAAACCACTGACTGGAAAGTTATGAAGGTGACAAAGTTAATAGAGAGAAATCTTCCAGGCTTGTTAGGAGACTTATATACCTTTCCCATACACACCCAGACATAGCATATGCAGTGGTGTTGTTAGCCAATTCATACATGCCCTCGAGTTCCTCATCAATAGGTAGTTCATCGTATACTGATATCTCAAATCATATCCAGATACAGGAATATCGTTCTTAAAGCAAGATCATCTGAGAATAGAAACTTTCACAGATGTAGATTACGCAGGGTCAATTAAGGATAGGAGATCCACTATAGGTTACTGTACCTTTGTAGCAGGAAATCTAGTTACTTGACGGAGGAAAAAACAAGCAGTAGTGGCGAGATCTAGTACAGGTAGAATACAGGGTCATGACTCATAATATTTGTGAGCTTATGTGGCTGAAAAACTTAATAGAAGATTTGAGTGTCCCTAATGATGAACCTATGTGTATGTCTTGCGATAATTATGCGTATGTCTTGTGATAATAAGGCTACTATAAATATTGTTCACAGTCCAGTTCAACATGACAGTACAAAACATATTGAAATTGATAGACACTTCATTAAAGAAAAGCTAAATGATTGACTAATTTGTATTCCATTTGTGACATTCAAGGAACAACTAGTTGATGTGCTTACTAAGGAACTTAATGGTAGAATTTTTCATTCATATGTATGCAAATTGGGCATGAAAGATATCTATATTCCAACTTGAAGAGGAATATAAAATGTTAGGTTATTTTAGTTATGGGTATTATTGTAATCTTCACTTTATGATGAGTTAATATAAATGACTGATGAGAGGAGAGCAATGTTAAGTCTCAATCTCCTTAGCCTTATTTTCTAATCTTTCCCTTCTTCTTCACCTCTCTTGCCTATTCTCCACTCTAAACCCCCTACGATCTAAGATTTTTAGATTTTCACCATAATATATGGTGGACAAGATGCCGAAAATAAAATCTTCTCCCAAAAGCTTCTAACATTCCTTTCCATCCAAATTATCCAACTGTAGCAAAGATTGCAAAATCCCAAAGAGTAACCCTTTTATTGTGTCTTCCAAATCCCCTAAAATTCTCATTGCACATGGAAAATAGGGTGTCAGGATCACACAAATCATACCTACCCATTGAAATACATTGTCCCCCAAATGGAAAACATAATAACACATGATCAACACTCCTACACTTGTGTCTACACATGACATACCACTGTGGTGAAATGCAAGTTAGGGGTCTTCCCGTTCAAAGCATATCAAATTATCTTATAATGACCCATAGCCCATCCATAAACTTGCACCTTTATGAACACTTTAGCATCACAAATTATCACCTAAAAACATAACATACAAAATATGTTGCTTCCAACCACGGCAAGGAAATTATAGCCGAACTAGGCAAGCATTTTATCGTTCTACCCTTCCCAGATCTTGGGGCCCATTACATACATGCAAGATATGGCAGTCTAAACTATCAAGGGAGCAGGACCGTTCGAGGGTTGTATAAAAAGTTGAACAAACTATTGAGAGTAAAGATCGGGATCGGGTGAAATGGAATTTGATTCATTAGTGAGGAGTTTGAGATACCATTTGCCATAGAAAAAGGGCTAGAGGCTCTAACTATTATTAAAGTGCACTAGGAGCAAGGCCAAATGACTATTCAAATCTAATCTTTCATAATTCCTAAATTGTGGAGAGGGAGGGCATCTTGGCTATTGTTCAATTTTTTCATAAGCATGGATTACTCTGAAAAGAGTTTGAATGCATTTTTCACAACGTTCAGTGCACCAGTGCTAGGACGGGATATGGAGGAGATAACATTTGAGATTTTAGGGAGAAGTCTCAATGCTGATTTGGAAACCGAATACAGAGAAGGAGTAAGATTAAGTGAATTAGCAATTGGCTATTGCTTTTGAACATGTTGGAGAGAATGAGATTTAGACAGAAGGTGGGCAGATTCATGCCTTCCTCAATCCAAATCCTCGGTCTTGGTGAATGGCTCAACTAAAGGCTTCTTTAATAACTTAAAGTGGTTAAAGCAAAGAGTTATTGAGTTATGATTGCATCTATATTTCCTCGATTTATTTTGTCTCGGACTCTCGATTTCGTAATTCATCTATATGCTACTATGTCTTTATTTTCCAGTTTGTTGTAACTTAAATCTCTTCGAGAATTTGAATGATAAGAAATTTGTTGTGTCACCTTCTCTTTGCTTATCATTCATAATAGTTTCGAAGACAGTCTTCTCTAGATAAAAATATATAAAAAATACATCATTTCCCCTGCCCCAAAGGGGGAGGAGGTTTCCTTGTACATAGCGCTTGGAGTTTTGATTTATGATACAATTGTTCTAATTTTGGGCCCTCAAACATGATTTGGTTACTTTCCATACTAGCCAGTAAAGACATGTTCCAAAAAATGAGGCCACTATATCCTCTCCACCCTTAATGGTGTATACTTTGGAAAAGTGCTATTTTTTATAAAGGATAAATGGCCACAAGTGTGCACAAGTGATATGAAATAATGAAAATTTCCCCTTTACTTTCTTTTATATGGTTGTATTTCTAGAGGATTACTTGCCCTCTTTTGTATTCCCCTTTCTTATTTATAATAGATTTTAAATTTTTATCAAGAGAACATAATGCAAAGCAATTGTGGGAAGATCTATAGTAAGTTTCAACAGCAATGGAACAAGGGACAAGTTTGTTATTGTTGGTTTGCAGTTTGCAAATGACACTATCATTATCTAGGGGCTATGAAGCATGGATACTTCGTCAAAATCGATGTACCCATATCGGATACAATACTCGTTGGATACTCAAGGATACATATGCAATAATTAATAAAATATATGGATACTTTTCGAATATTTTTACACATGAAGCAATATGTATAATTTTTAATTTCAATTTATACCCTCTCCTTTCGAGGTCATAGACAATACAAAACATTAACAAAATTCTAGTTGATTTTGAAAATACGAATGTTTTTAAAATATTATCTACTATTACATGTCAAAAGAGTAAAAAACAAATGAATTAGTTACACCATAATCTTAGAAACAAAAACTTGTAAACAAACCAACTAGTGTTTTTTTTTTTGCTGGTTAAAAAAAGGAGTGAAGACAAGGAAGAGCGCCCAGTGACCACCCCATTAGGCCCTCACCGATGGGATCATAAGGCCTCCGACCGCGCCTGGAACACCTCTCGGGACCAGACCTAGTTAGGCTAGCATAGCGGCCAACCACCAAGCCCTAATGGGGACTCCAGGATTCTAACTTCCAACTTCTGGGTGAAGAGTAAGGCCGATACCACCACTAGACCACCCTACCCGGTGGTAACAAACCAACTAGTTAAATTTTGGTTCTGATTTTTTTAATTGATCACGTTCAATTTATGGATATATCATAATGCAACGATATTACATCTTTTTCAATGTAATATTGCTAATTTTACTTAATATTATAAAATAATTATTAAAAATTTTAATTTTGAAGTCATTAAATAATAGTAAAATATAAAATATATTTTATTATAGATGTATTTGTAACTTATTTTTTAAAATTTTGTCATATCGCCAAATTCATATCCGAACCGTATCTCATATATGTATCCATACTTCCTAGTTTGGGGATCATATGAGACTCGGCCACAGAATCTTAATATGATTGTATTCTTTTTACAAGTTGTGTTAGGCATGAAAGTCAGTGTAGGTATGAGAGAGCTCATTCCCATGAGGTTAAGGTGGGTATGAGCGTGCTCATTTTCATGGGGTAGATGGAGGGGATGACTAAGCTTTGGTGAAAGTTTATCAGCCCTCTAAAAAACTCTTTGAGGATCTGCTAGGGGAGAGGATTGACCAGAGACTATTATTGTAAAAAAAGAGCATCTTCATAAAGGTGGTAGATTGATCTTGTCAATAGCCCTTCCCAAGCTCACCAACCTACTTCGTATCTAGCTCTACTATCATAGAGTTGGAGGCAAAAAGTCTCAATAAGCTTTAGTGATAGTTTTAACCGGAGGGTTCAAGTTATATTTTTTCAAATATCTCCTTGTCATTTAGGAAGGGATAGTTCCCTAATCAAGGTAAGTTGGGTTGGGGGAAGGGAGATCAAAAGTCTTTAACAAGGCCTTGCTAGGGATAAGGCATTGGACATATGTGTTACAGAGAGGCACTCTTTGATGGTAAAAAGAAAATGTGGAAGTATAAGTAGTGCTTGTCCCTAATGGCTAGAGATAGGAAAGTGTTAAGAGATGCCTTATATGCCATAAGGGGTATTTATGTACTTTCAGCCTTACAATTATAAATGCGTGGATGTAAGGGAGACGACTCTAATCTAATTCTTAGGGCTCTCCATCGGCAGCCACTACATTCTCACAAACTCTCTACATTTCTCCTTCTTTCTCTTTTCATATCCTAACAGGGTATCAGAGCACAATCCGCAATAAGTTGATATTATTTTCATTTTCTTTTTTTTTACTAACGTAAATCTTGTTTCTTCCTCCCACAGCTTTTCCTTGTTTTTTTTTTTTGAACCCTAAAAAAATAAAAAAATAAAAATCTCACCCTGATCAACTATGGTTCTCACACTCCTAGAAAACTTCTCAAATATTTTGGATTTCATTTGATAAATTTTTCCATTTTTTTAATTTTTTGGAATTATTGATCCATTTTTTTGAAATCGCTTATCCTGGCTTGTTTGATGCAATCTAATGGCTGGAGTAGCTCCCTTGGGGTCCAAAATTACCTTCTTGCCCTTATCCAATTGTTGTTTCATCCATTTTGATTATTCTTTGGACAAATTGACAATTTTTCTTGTAATTTTTTTTAATGAAACAACTTTTGTGTCCTTTAATCACTTTTTCTAATTTGATTTGGCCCCATTTTTCAATTTTTATTATACTAGCTTATTTCCTTGTAAGGATTCCTTGGACTTTGTGGGTTTATAGGGGATTGAACTAATCCTTTGATATTTAGGGGTGTTATCTTGGTTTGGTGGACATGGCAGCCAAATAGTAAGACGTTTGGTGGCATCAAGGCGAATGGGTTGGATCATGTTGGGACTCTTGGAGATAGCCCAACTCTTTAGCTTAGTTCGGTTAAGTTGGATGACACAAACTATTTGATCTGGTCACGATCTTGCAGTTTATCTATTACTACACGTGGCCTAACTGATTACATTCCAAGCACTCTTAAAGGATCCTATGACAAATGAACCAACATAGAAAAAATGATAATCAGAGAAAGACCTTCTTGTAGACCATTGCTTTATTATCCTTCTGTGAATATGTCCTTCTTGTTGTTAGAAGCCTCGAGTGTGCTTCTCATATTGGGAGAGAGCACTAGTATTAATAGAGGGGTTTGTGGAAGTCTAAAAAATATGAGCTTGATAGACATGACAACACTCTTCAGCTACCATAGCTTCTCTCTCTGCACCGACTTCCTCTACAGGTAATCAAGCACAAGCTCTCATGTCTCTTCTTCTACTTGAATAATTTATTCAGGAGCTACTAACCATATGACAGGTTGTTTTAACTTTTTTTGGTCTTACTCTCCTTGTTCTGGTAAGGATAAGTGAGAGTTGCTAATGGCACTTTATCTTCCGTTTTTGGAAAAAAGTTTTATACAACGCTTTCCCTCCATTTACCTTTCATCTATTAATCATATGTTCCAAACTTCTCTACTAATTTACTCTCTATCAATAGTCTTACTAATTCTTTCAACTGCTCTGTAACATTTTTTTCCTACTCCTTGTGTGTTTCAAGATCTGGAGACCGAGAAAATGATTGGCACTAGTAGAGCACATGGTGGTTTGTATTTGACAAATGATGTTTCTTTATCTACTTTGTCTTT
>CM042194.1:21071371-21129960 GCA_023539305.1 Ilex asprella
TTTATGACATTATTCCTTTGGTGTTCAGGAGAAACTTTTTCCTATGTTAGCTAAATTATGTCATAGGAACAATTTTGTTTGTGTTGCTTGCAAGTTTGCAAAGCATAAACGCTCATATTATCCTTCCATTAATAAAAGAAGTGATTTTCCCTTTATGCTTATTCATTTAGATGTGTGGGGTCCCTCTCGAGTTGTTTCTCGCTCAAGTTACGTTTGTATGTTACATTCATTGATTGTTATTCTCGTGTTACTTAGTATATTTACTTCAAACCAAGAGGGAAGTATTTTCCTACTTTAAAGCTTTTCATAAGATGGTGACTAACCTGCTACGACCATTAAAACTCTTAGGAGTGACAATGGGACTGAATTTACTGATAACAAATTTTGAGCATACCTTGAAGAGCATGGTATCCTTTAGCAGACAAGGTGTGTAAGCACTCTTGAATAAAATGAGATTACTAAGTGCAAAAATCGTCATCTTCTTGAGATTGCTCGTGCTCTTATGTTCACTATGAATGATCCCAACACCTTTTAGGGGGATGTTGTTCTTATGGCTACATATCTTATTAATCGCATGCCCCCTAGCATTTTTCAATTTAAGGTTCCTTTGAACTCCCTAGGTCCCTTTCTCTTTCCTCTCTCCCAAGGTATTTGGGTGTACTTGTTTTGTTCATGTCTAGCCTTATTCTCGTGGTAAACTCGACCCTAAGATTGTGTGATGTGTCTTTGTTGGATACTCTATGCCTCAAAAAGGTTAGAGATGCAATGATTCTCAATCTCACAATGAATATGCTAGCATAGACAATTGGACAAACGTGATCTTCAGACTTTCTCAACATCCAAAAGACCACATCATCCATGTGTCACCAAATCAATTGTCATCCCCAACTCCAATTTCAGATTCCCCACAGAGGCTTCGAAAGATAAATCTCCATCTCCTATTGTCATAGACATTGATGAATGTTCTCTTCCTATTGCTCTTACAAAGGGTGTGAGATCTTTACAATGAACATCTCATTTCTAACTTTATTTCTCATAACTCCTTGTCTTTCGTATAGTGTCTTTGTTCCATCTGTCCTCTGCATCTATTCCACAAGGTTAGAATGCAACTCTTGTAGATCCTAAGTGGAAAGAAACTATGGCAAAGGAAATAAAAGCTCTAAGCAAGAACGACCATGGGAATTAATTTCACTTCCAGTTGGAAAAAGACATGAAGGATATAAGTGGGTCTTTACTGTTAAAAAATAGATGCGGCAGTTGGAAGATATAAAGCAACGTTGGTTACCAAAGGTTTTACTCAAACTTGTGTCATTAACTACGAGGAGACCTTTGCCCATGTTGCAAAGATGAATTATATTTGCACTCTTCTTTCTTATGCCACTGATCTAGGTTGGCCCTTACAACAACTAAATGTGAAAGATACATTCTTTCATGGTGACTTGGAGAAAAAAGTTTATATGAATATTCCACCAGGGTTTTTTTCCCTCATTTTACTGCTAAAGAAAGAAATTTATGGCTTGAAATAGTCTCCAAGTAGTCTTATTGTTTATGTGGATGGCATAGTGGTTACTGGCAAAGATGTGAAGGAGATGTCTCGCCTAAAATTACGTCTGGCGAGGAAGTTTGAGATCAAAGACTTAAGTTTATTGAAGTACTTTCTGGGGATTGATGTTAGATTTGATAACATCTTTATATCTCAGAAAATACGTTCTTGACCTACTTGAAAATACTGGCACGTTGGGTTGTATATGTGCAAACACACCAATCGAGACCAATTATATATCAAGCAATGGCATAGGTGACCATGTGGATAAAGAAAGATACCAACGACTAATAGGGAGATTGATATACTTAGCTCACACTTGGTCAATTGTTGATGCGGTGGGAGTTGTTAGGTGGCTAAAGCAGGACCCTAGTACAGTGCATCTACTCGCAAAATTCTGAGGTATAGTAAGTCCGTTACAAGAAAAGGCATGTCGTTGTTAAACAACAATCTACCCCAAAAGTTTAAGTTGTTGAGAAGGTGTAACTTAAGCATTTATACTCCAATATGCCCATCATGAGGAGACTACAGCGTAGCACGTGAAAATCTTTTTAATAAATAGGATGGCGGTGAGATTCGAACACAAGACTTTATGCTCTGATACTGCGTTAAATAACCATCTACTTCAAAATCTTAAACCGGTGAAAATTGTGTAACTTAAGTATTGACCATGGCCTTTTGAGGTTAAAGGCATTCAGTGATGCTAATTAGGCAGGCTCAGTTGATAATTGGAGAGACCTACCTCTAGATACTGTACTTTTATAGGAGGGAATCTAGTTATTAGGCGTAGTAAAAAAGCAGTTTGTGGTGGTCCTGGGGGCTAGGTCCAGTGCTGAAGCCGAGTATATAGTTATAACTCATGGCATTTGTGAGCTTATGTGGCTTCAGAGTTTGATGCAAGACATAGGAATTTCGATTGATGGGCCTATGAAGTTGTGTTATGACAATAAGTTCAGTATTGATATTGTTCATAATCCAGTTCAGTATGACAGAACCAAACATATTAAGATTGACAGACATTTCATAAAAGAAAAACTTAGGGAGGAGGTAATCTATATACCATGCGCTTCTTCTTACTACGCCACTCCCGTGCTAAAAAATTCCTGCCATACTATATGTGGTGAAATTATTATTAACAAAGTTAAATTTGTCACAGATGACACCTAAGTTTACATAATTAGTGACAAAGTTAATGGTCTCCACTAAATGGTATGTTTTTGTGGCAAAATAACACTGTCGCCACTAAATTCTACGTATTAGCTACAAAACAAATATCGCCACTAAAAGCCTTGTTTCTTGTAGTGTTAAGGGGGGTATTCAGAGATGTCTTATATTCCATGAGGGGTATTTAGGTACTTTCAGTCTTACTATCATAAATACATGGGACTAAGGGGGATAACCCTAATCTGGGATTTTCTCTCAACATCCACCACAATCTCACAAACTCTCTCTACTTGTTCTCCTTTTTTCTCTTTTTATATCTTAACAGAAAGTTATGGTGGCAGGTATAGTTTCATTTTCTCAGAAGGGAGTAATGAGGGTTCATCTATTTAGGACGAAGGTATGAGATTGGAAGTGCGATATGTCGAATCTTTGTTTCAAAAGGCCTATGCACTAAGCATAAGAGGACAAAAGACTTAAGGGAGGATAAGATTACATAAGAAAGAGAACAGATAGAAAGCGGTGAGATATAGGACTTCCTCAATGAAAATTTTTTAGACTTCTTTATGATAGAGAGGCTTGTTTCACTTGGAAGGCCATTTGGACGAAGAAGATCTAGCAAATAGCATTGGATGTTATTTAGATGGGAGACAATGAGGCAAAGGATAAAAAATCTATGGCAATTGGTATCCCATGCGTTAGCTCGTCTTTAACCTAGCTTTCCTATATAGGGGCTAGAGTGATGTGGATCTTGCTTTAGAGTGGTTTGGATGATGGGATGGACTGTTTCCGAATTCTGGTATAGCTTGACATTATCAAGAAGGAAAAGAGAGGGACAGGTGAAGGGGACAGTCTCTTCATGCTTGTTTTGGTAATAGGTGGTGCAAAAATAATTGAAGAGCTTCTAGGGGGAGTAATAATCAATTTTGTTGACACTTTATTTTTCGAGTTCTATAGGTCTGTCTCCCTGAGCACACACACTTCTTTAGATAATTGTCTCGGGAGATATATAGAAGTTTCTAGAGGTGGGTAGATGGTCTTTTATAAAACTCGGCCCTCTTTTTGTCGTCTTTAGAGGATATTTGATGCTAATCGCTAAAGATAAATAGGTAAATAAACAAACGAGAGCAGAAAGATAACTATCTAAACAACATCAAATCGCAGTTGATTTGCTTGGTCTTTAACCCTGTCTTGTAGATATGGGTGTTTGCAGATACAACATAAGTCAATGGTTTTTTAGAAGGAAATATTTTATTGAGAATCACAATAATCGGCAGTGTCATGAACAGAACAAGAAAAAGACAGAACCAAAACCCTCAAGCACATAACTTAGCTGCAGTATCCACTTACAGGAATTCCCTATTGCTAACATATTGCAATAATTATACCTACCTGTTGCTTCTTTAATAGCTGAAAATGCAAGCTGCCGAAAACCAGTTTCATCAGCATCCTGTTCATCTTTCAAAGTTTTTTTACTGACTTTTTTCCTTTTGTTTGGGTGTTTTCCCCCCACAGGACTGTCTGAATTAGTATTGAATGCATCAAGATCTTTTTCAATGACTGACCAAATCCCATGGGTGATTGTACTAAATTGCAGCAAGCAGTTCTCTTTCTTGGAGTCGATCAACAATACAGCAACTTTGGAAATTGGCCATCCCTCTATGATTGGAACATCTTTTGATGCATCTAGAACCAAGGATATATTACATGCATCCATAATTGCTTTCTCTGTTGCTGAAAGCTGATTTTCCAGGTCATCAAACTCAATATTATCAGACCGTTGCATGAGTTTCATGTGTGCCATCAATGTTGGTTTCAAAGTCACAGCTAACTTGCAAAATGACTCAAAGTCTAGAAACTCCAGTTCTGGATGTTGTTTCCTCTGGTAATAATTGTAGAGTACCACAACAGCATGAACCTGAAGCAAAAATAAGCAATAAATGTATGGTCCATAATAGCTTTTATTACATATGATAATATGTGTGTTAATAGCAAACCTGCATCACCATCCTTCGCACAACACCAACCAATTCATTTACCAAAATTCTCATAGCAATCAATGTGCCATTTTGAGGTCTTATGAGTGAATTTGAATGGATCCAAAGACAAATGGAATGAATCCACCTAAAGGGGAGGAGATTTCAATGTGGTTCAATTCCCAAAGGAGGGGCTTGATAAATTTCCTGTTTGGAGGCAAAAAATTGCTACGTACATTAATGAAGAATCAACATCTATGACAAAAAATGGATAGGTTTCTCATTATTATGCAAAGAAGCAAATAATGTCAGGCGTGAATTGAAGCTCCCTCCCTAGGTCTAAATCAAATCATTTGTCCATATAGTTAAGAAAGACCTGCAAATGGAAAGATGATCACTTAGATTTAAAAAATGGTGATAGAAAGAGACAGGCTCTGTTATACGGTTCAGGTACAAGGTTGTGGCCAGTACTTTCTTGATGATTAAAACTGCTCAAAGAGGATTTGAAAAATTGAACAAAAACGTGGTTGGCAATCTGGAGTTGATAAAGAGTAGGCTTTCAAGAGAAAATAAGAGTTACATATTATAGAAGTAGTTGGGGCTCATCTGGCTGTAGGACCAAGGGGAGGATTGGATTTGAAAATGGGTTAGTCCACCCTTTTCCTAAGTTTATCCACTCCAGGGCGTATTCCACAACAGAACATAAGCCCCCACAGTAACCCATAATAAGCCCAGGAGAAAGAATGAAAAATAAAAAGGGGGAGGGGGGTGTTGTACTAGAATCCCAGGTGACGAGGGATAATCAGTCACATGCCTTATTTCTAGGATAGCAAGGTGACAACACGCAGAATGGGATTGGACCAAGTGCTATTCCACTCCTAATTCCGCATTTGACCACGCGAGATAAAAAATTCCAAATGGTAAATTCTCTCATCCTGTGTCCGCCTACACCAGATTGGACTAGATTAGACTATCCAATCCAACCTTTCCTAATCTAGCAACCAAACAAATCCTTTAGGGTCCGTTGCTGTTTGAGTGAGCTAGAGGAGGACTTTGATGGCCCACAAAACTGAAAATTAGATAACACAAAAGATAAAAGGACTATGGTTGAGAAAGGGAAAGGGTAGGACAATTTTTATAAGACTTAAGAATAGCAATAAAAGATCCCTTCTGGTGTAGGACGGGAAGAACTAGAAATCACATAATAGAAAGAAAAGAAGAAAGAAAATGGGTGGTAGGAGTTTACCTCATCCTCGTAAGAAATCAGTGAAGAAACACACAAATTCTCCGCGGAGAATCACTTTTTATTATATCTCCTCTCTAATTAAAATAGTTGGGATTACACTATTATTTATAGGCTAAGTTCCCTACCAAAATAAAAAACTATTATCTTACTAAAATTCTAAAAGAGTTTCATAATCAAACTCTCAAATTCCTATTCTACTAAAACTTTATAATAACTCCTAGTTAAACTCTAACTAATACGCTTAATCAAATAAAAATTCCCTAACTAATAAAATTTAATTCTTAAATTTAAACTCATCCAATCCCTTTTCGATCTCTATCAATTCTCCATAGCCAAAAAAACTCTTCTCCGAAGAGTTGAAAGGCCACAAGGACTCCAAAAAATCTGAAGAAGCTTGTGTTCCAAAATAATAGCATTGTAGATCTCTATATTAGAAAGCAATCCCTTTATACATTGCATCTATCACAGTCTTATCCACATACAAAATAGGTGAAGGAAGCATATAAATTAATGGAGACAAAATAACAACTCCATTTGTAGTGGCATCCTTTGAAATTCCTTTAACTTTTTCTATAAGATCCTTTGAGATCAGCTTATCAAAAGCAATTACTGTAGGATGAGTAGAAGTAGAACATTTGGGCTCATCAACATTAAATAATTTCGATTTATCGCAATTCAATCAAATTGGAACTTGTAGTGATAGAACTTGTGGTATGACTGCAGGGTTGTGTCCAACCACTTTTTGGTTGACAGTTAAAGAGACAAAATTAAAATCTTCACTTGTTTTGATTTCACAAGCTATAGCAAGCACAAGTTCTGTCAATGAATCGATAGATGCTTGAATTGTATCTAGTCTAGCATTCATAGCCTTTTGTGAATTAACTTGTACTTGGGATAAAGCCTCCACTTTAGCATTTAATTTGGCGTTGGAAATTATATTGATTGGAAGAGAATTTCAAGAATTTTTTTGTTAAAATTCAGAGGTCAATCTGCAATTTCAAAAAATTCTAGGGTCAAAGTGCAATTTCTAAAACTTTTTGGGGAGGTGAAAGTGTAATTTCAAAAACTCCAAGGGTCAGATCTATAACTTTGGAAAGGCTTGGGAATATTTGTGTAATTTCATGACTTTGGGTACTGATTTTTGTGTTATGGGTTTTGTGTAGGGACAGTGGGTATTTTTTTTTTGTGGGATTTGGTTGTGCCAGGTATTTTTGGGAAAGGGGCAAAAACTTGAGGATGACAGACGAATCTCATAAAACGCAACCACAATCAAGAATAATCGAAGTTAAACTCTAATACTAAACTGATGTAGGACGGGAAGGACTAGAAATCACATAATAGAATAAAAAGAAGAAATAAGAGGGGTGGAAGGAGTTTACCTCATCCTCGCAAAAAATCAGTAAAAAACACTCAAATTCTTCACGGAAAATCACTTTTTATTATATCACTCCCTCTAATTAAAATAGTTGGGATCACACCATTATTTATAGACCAAGATCCCTACCAAAATAAAAATTATTCTCCTACTAAAATTCTAAAAGAGTTTCATAATCAAACTCTCAAATTCTTATTCTACTAAAACTCTATAATAACTCCTAGTTAAACTCCAACTAATACTCTTAATCAAATAAATATTCCATAACTAATAAAATAATACTAAAACAATAAAATTTAATTCTTAAATTTAAACTCATCCAATTCCTTTTCGTGCTCTATTACCTTCCCATTGGGAAATAAACGTAGGTCAAAAAGCAAGGACAAGAGAGGATGATGCTAGATACGGAGAAAAGCATACCAACGGCAGAAGTTTCATTTGCATCCACTAACTAGCTCCCTTGTACCAGCCGTGTAAATTGGAAGCGAAATTGTAGCTAGCCATTGTAAAGTAGTCAAGTGGAGTAAACATTGTCTCATGTCATTTAAAATCCATGAAGTTTCTCCATCCAAACTCTTTGTAGTTATTCTCAGTTTCACCTCTGCAGCGGTTTTACTCTTCTGTCATATTCTCAGTTTCACCTCGGCAGAACACGCTCAAACTATCAGACTCTGCCTAAACTATATAATCTTTCAAACTACCATGACTAAGGGTCCAATATCCATCCACTAACAATTAGGACTCATGGATCACTACTACGACCATGTCTAGCATAATAAGAAATATCCAAAATACACTTGCCATCTGCCAGTAACACATGAATGAACTGAACCAGCAGCATATAAACTTAAAAGCATACTCTAATAAGACTTAGGTTCGATAACACAATGTCCCAACTGGTCCCAGTTTCAGACTTCTCTTTATTGCCTCGCCCACAAGCAGTGGAACCCTCCTTTCCTTCAATTTGCCTCCACTTCCTTTTCTTTCGGTTTGCCTTCACAACCTTGCCACTCGGGAGCCCAATTCCATGAACTTCATATGGACTACATCAAACAGCTTTTTCTAGGACTTGACACTAAAATAATACAAAGTAAGGCTGCACCTTCCTTCAAGGATCAAAATTTTGTTTTGAAACGTCTAAGACATTTTCATTTCCAAGGAGACCGAAACGAATCAGTGATGGAATTGAAATTCTAATACTTCGAAGTGTTCCATAATGTTTTGAAATATTTTTGTACATTTCAATGCATTTGCACAATCATTTCAGAATGTTTCAAAGTATTTCAAGATATTTTAGTATATTTTAACAAAAGTTTTGAAAAAATAATTCTTAAATTTTTTATTTTTTTTATTCTATTTCCGAAACGAGTCGAAAAGTTTTCAAAACACGTCGAAACATTTCCATTTCCAAGGTGACCGAAACAATTCACCGCAACAAAATTTTGATCCTTGCCTTCCTTAACCTAGAAAAACCACCTATGGGTCCACAATATAGTTCAGAGTTTATCTATAACATTTCAATTGTTGGAGTAAACAGTTCATCTAATCAGGATATAGTTTCCAAAACGTGCTACCATCCATTCATCAGTACGAATATTTGACCAAAAGTATTGCGAAAAGTATACGAATATCTATTTCATTTACATCAATTGCCTACAGTGATGCACAGCCATATTATTTGGTAAACCATCGAAGGACCTGATTCTTCATAATTATTAAATATCCACTCAAAAAATTTAGTTAAATAAATTCCACTCTAAACAAGCTAAAACACCTTCTAATCTAGCTCAAATAAATGACTCTAGATACCATATATGCCCCAAAAGACTTCCAGTTAATAACAACTTAGTTCGTTGATGTCGAAGAAATAATAGAGTGGTATTCATCTAAAATGTGTGGGCCACCGGTCAATTTGTAGCAGCACTTGCTATCCTACACCATAATGTAAATATAATCATTTTGATGATTTCCTTTTTTCTTCTCCAGAGTAATTTATTTTATTTATTCATATAAATATCCAAAAGAAAACCTTTTAAGTCACAGTTTCCTGAATTTGGTGATGATGTCAATAATCAAACCTTGCAAAGAAGATCTTTTAAATATCAAATTGCCACAGTTTCTGAAACGTATCCCGTGGAATTGATAATTGGCCAATGGATAACTCAAAAAATAATGTCACCCAACAAGTGAAAATATTGGCAAGTCTCACTTCACCATATACAAGAGAAAGAACACATCTTTCTTGACAATTGAAAGGGTAACATTATATCTATACCCATTCTAATCGTAAGACTAATTTGATCAATATTGAGATGCAATTATCTTAAAATAAAGTGCCAAAGCGAAAGCAAAATAATAATTCATCTGTCTAAGGCTATTAAGCATGGATCATAAATTTATCTGATACAAATATCAAAAAGTTAATAAAATATTTCTTCATTTCTAGATACACCTTTGATATGGACATCCAAGACAAATAAACCAATCCTCTCACTACTTTTCTTCATAAAATTCATATCCATTTGAAGATGCATGCTGAGTTTTTACAAATCATCTACTATTTATATGTCAAAATCACATGTAATAAGTTAATTACAATTTATACCTTAGCAACAATTACTAACAGCCAGTTAAATACTGGTTTTGACTCTTTTGATAGCCACATTTGCGCTATGGGTACACCATGATGAGATGATCTATATTTATTGGGATAAAATTTGCTTACCTTGGCCATACTCATACCCTATTTTTCTAAAGTTTGTCATATAATCATGCATACATTCTTGCATACTCGTATCTTGTATCTGTGTCCATGATTCTTAGGTCTAAGGCATGATGATCCATAAAAGGCTTCCAAGAATTTGGGTTCGATAATTAATTGTTAGGAACTTCAACAAAACTCCCAATTTGAACACAAATATATACTCATCACAAAATCTAAATGGTTTCAATAATGAGAATAGTCTATTCATCAGAGAAATTGGAACCTTGCTCTCCCCTCTAAAGAGAGCTTGTATCCCACATCAACTTATTAGAATCATCCAAAGTTGGTTTATATACGTAACGAGTCTTTCCATTCATTGTTAATTAATTTTGAGTTAAATGTTCTAACATGATATCAGAACTGGGTCTTGACTCGTTAGTGGGTCAAATCTCTAACTCATTTGCAATTCCCAATATGCATGATTGTCTGTTTGTTTGTTAGCCTCACATGCAAACCCAAGTCCTACGTGAGGGATGATGTAAAGAGAACTTGTATCCCAATTCCAAAATTATTAGGATCACTCTAGGTTTGTGTATATGCTTGGCGAGTCTCTCCACTCATTGCTATCTTAGATGATCAAGCAACCTCCTCCTAAAGTGGGTTATCAAATTCCCAACGGCTTTTTTTTTCTTCTCGTGGTACATCCCAATCCCCATTCGCCTCCATTTGTGCTCCAATATCCAAAGTTTATTATTGTTCAAGCATATTTAATATATAAACACACTTCCAAATGCTCAACATTCCGGTAACTATAAACATTTCAGTGAGAAATTAATAGAAAATGTCTCAAAAGTCAGTTCATCTAGATTTGAGATCATGCCAGTTGCCCCACGATATGTATAGTATTCACTCTACGAGTAAGCCACAAAATAGAGAAGCATACGCCCACATGATAAATAAAACTACCACGTAATGAAACTGAAATGTGGATTATTCCAGTAAACTCCAAACTCCAGTAAACTTCAAATTATAATTCTTTAAAGCAAACAAGCATGTAACCCCAAAATGGTTTTAACACAGAGAACAAATAAGATATAAAACTGGTTTCTTGGCCGAGTTGTAACTTGGTGCAACCACTGTGAAGCAAATACAACAAATTAGTAAAATAATGAAAAAGGAAAAAGGAAACATAAAATCTAAAATTCTAGTGCACCTATGAGATTAAATCTACATAAAAAACAATGACTTGAACTCTGGGTTTCGGTCAGTTCAAAAATCAGAACTCTAAACATGGGAAACAGATAAACACCTGTTTTGCCACCAACTGCTGTTGAGAAAGTGAAGGAGCTTCTCGAGTGGAGGCCTTCAAGGGTAACATCGGATCAACCAAGTATTCCATCAATGCTTGAACCACATCCTCAGTTGGACCCACCACTGATGATGATGATGAACTCATTTTCACAGCCGCTGAATCCATCAATTCAAAATAACCATAAAATTAGGGGTTTAAACTTCTGGACTATATCAAAAAGGTTTATCAAATCTTTAATTTCTGGGTTTTGTCTAAAAGGTTTACACACATGTGAAAATAAGGGGATTGAAGCAGATTGAAACAGCCAGAGCAAAAATTGAACCAAAAAACAAAGATCAAAAGATAGTGAATGTTACTGCTCTACCAAATCGAACTCAGTTCAGAATAGTCAATTTCTATCTATTAGTGCTTAACAAATCTTATAAATAGACAGCCACTCGCTCAAACAGTACGGTACATGACTAAAGACAGTTTATGGTAGTACTTTACCGATCAAAACAGTGTTTCTGTATAGAAACCCACAACGATTAGGGTTTTAGACCAGAATTTAACCAAGAAAGTTCACCATCTTTGAATATCGTAGAAATCTGTTTCCACAAATTTCATGATTGAGGGTGTCTAATTAAAATGAACTTTTAGCAACCTTTGACATGATGATTTACAAATTTTTTGCATGTTTGATAAAAGTCTGAAATATAATTCAAGACTCCTAAAAATCCTTGTAATTGTCTCTCTATTTTTTTTCGTATAAATACTGTACTTGCGTGATTCTACAGTAGAAAATAAATGAGTATCAAAAAACATGATCAAAGAAAGTAAACTTAACAAATAGAACTGAATAACAATGATAAAAAGCAAGTACGTAACTTACCAATCCAACTTTCACAGAGCTTCCCCTACCTCTACTCTACTCACCGAGAGAGAGAGAGAGATGGGAATGTGTATATGTTAGTGTATCTAGAGACAGAGAGTGGAGTAGCCGAGGAAAAGTGAAGAGTTTGGGAGTTCAAAGTCAGACAGTCACATAAAGGGCATGATAAAGAGTGCAGACAGAAACAGACACCGATAGAATGGTACCTGTTATCAACGTGTCAGCTTTTCGCCTAGAAAAGGCGCGAAATCTGCATGAAAAGGGCCCCTTCTTGTTTCTATATCAAATTCGCTGAAATGACCCAACACTATGGTACCTAAAAATATAATTTCCGTATTATAATTTGGGTTAATATTACTCTTTTTTTTTTTTTTTTTTTTTGTTGCTGGTTAGAAATAAGGTGGGCCAAGTAAGAACGCCTAGAGCCCATTACATTAGGCCTTCACCGGTGAAATTATAAGGTATTTAATTGTGCCTGGAATACTTCTCGGAATCATACTTAACTAAACTAGCATAGCAGCCAACTAACAAGTCTTAAAATGGGGTCTTCAGTACTCAAACTCTCAACCTCAGGGTGAAGAGTAAGGTTGGTACTACCACTAGACCACCCTACTTGGTGTTTGGGTTAATGCTACTTTATGTCTTTAAAATATATACTTTTTAGCAATTTAATCTTCAATCTACCAATTTTGTCAATTTAATGCTTAAAATATTTAATTCATGTTTTTTGGTCCCGTTAATAACGGGTCATTAATTTTTTTTTTTACGGAAGTGGTCACATGTCCTTTTTTAGATGATATTACTATCACTTGTCCAACATGTGATTATTCTGTTAAAATTTTTAACGGTTCGTTCATGTAGGGGCTAAAATAATACGAATGGAATATTTTAAGGACTAAATTGACACATTAAAAACTAAATTCACAAAAAAAAACATATTTTAGGGATCAAACGTAATATTAACCCTAATAATTTCAAGATTTGGATTTTTTTTATGTATTCACAACTGTTAATTATAAAAATAATAAATTAAAATAAATTATTTTTACAAGTGTTATTGGAATAAATAATTTTAACTACTGAACTCTTGCTGAAAATGCCACCTAATGTTCCTAATTTCGAGTGGAGCAATGTCATTAGAATTTAATTTATTGATATAATTTGTTGACCTGATTATTATAACATTGGATTGACTACTTCAAACATTAGAACTTTGTGTTAATTCAATAGTTCCACTGAACCACATTATTAGGTCAAATTTTTAAATTCCAATAACATTATTATTTGGGGTGTGAAGCCCTTCCTTGCGCATAAAATATTGGATATAGCAGTGACATTATATCATTAATGTCATATAATGTCACCAACCAATAATAGAATATCAAATGAGCTTAATTGGTTCATTTGTTTTAATTCTTACCAATAACCACATTTGTCATGCTAAAATAGTAGGTTCACCAATTATATTTATTATTTTATAATTAATTGATAACACTACGTGATATTAATGGCATAATGTCACCATTACACCCAATATTTACTCTTCCTCAAGAGGTCTCAACAATCAATCCTTTTATGAGCCATAAATTATTTGTGTGAGACAAGTTTCTATGGCCATATTTTTTTTTTTTGTTGAGAAATGATGACGTACAAGGGGAGAGTACAATAAAATTAAACATCTATGTTTAAATTTTCTACTCCTACTGTTAATTCTGCTTCTTCCCGCTGTTGTGAGCCATGACCATTATCCATGTCAATGCCTATTTACCTCATAACCAAGGGGGGAAGGTTTTTAGCATTAAGGGTTCCCTGGTAATTATTCCTCAGCCCCCATTGTGCCAGTTTGTGTGCCGCTTTGTTTGCTTGTTTGAATGCATGAAGCATACTCCAGTCTATGTGATGTTGTAGAATGTATTTGATTTTTTGTATTATGGATATGATGGACCAGTATGGATTGATGTGGGGGAGCATGGTTGCATTTGTGACAAGCTGTGAATCCCCCTCAATGATGACATAGTTCCAATTTTTTGAGAGTGCCCAGAAAGCTGCTTTTCTTACAGCCAAAGATTTTGCAACAAGTAGGTTGTCATCATGTTCTTCTTGTGTGACCAGTGATTGAATTACTTGACCTCTCTCATCTCTTGCAATTGATGTCAAGCAAGCTTTACCTTTCCCAATAGCTGCATCAACATTGATTTTTCTTTCTCCTTCATTTGGTGGGGTCCATGTGCTCATTCCTTGGCGCACTGGTGGTAGTTCATGAGTACTAGCAAGTTTGGAATTCTTTGATTGCACCACAAATTCATCAAAAAGATGGTTAATCTCCTGCATTATCAAGGTATGCTAAGGTGTTTTCATTCCCAAAGATTATTTTAATTCTCCGTTTCTAAATTGTAACAATCACAACTCCAGCAAAGAGAAATAAATGATCCTGAGAAAGTCTGCATAGGTTGAAAATTGGTCCAGGGTTAAGGAGATTGTGGACCCACTCTTGGAACGTAAGGTAAGAGAATGCTTCTGTGCGAAATCCCCATTTATGGAACCATATTGTCTTGGCTAGGTGGCATTGGAAGAACAAGTGTACCTCAGATTCTGATGCTTGATGACAGAATGGGCATAAAATGTCTTGGACTGGAAATTTGCTAGATATGGTGGTTTTGGTGGGTAGGCTCTCCTTCACGGCTTTCCAAATTCCCATCTTAATCTCTCATGCAGGGGGGATTTCCATAGTTTGATCCAATCAGGGGTGTTGAGGTACTGGCTAGTTGTATCTAGATTTGCTTTGTGTGATGTGTAGGCTGATTTTGTTGTGCACAATCCCGAATTAGAGAGAATCCAGGTCATTTTTTTTTCAATGTGGAAAATGGGTAGCTCATATTTAAGAAAATACATAGATAATGGGTTGTTGTCCACTTTAAACACGTATAGTAGATTCTATTGGCATCTTGACAAAATATATTCCATGTAAGTTTGACTTATGTTGTAATTTTGGACTTGACTATGATACCGAAGTAATAATTTCAGTACTTTAATTTTAACTTTTTTTTTATTTTTATGGGTGTTTTTATAATTTTTATGGGTCATTTTATAATTAAAAAATTTATCATTTTTATATGTGATTTATCACTTTTGTGGGTATTTTTACTATTGTTGTTGGTATTTTTATCAAATTTGTGGTAACTATTTTTTTTGATGTACAAATTGATTTTATGCACCACATGTCGAGTAATTAATATAGATAATAAAATGTAATAAATATAAAGATGAGATCAACACAAGCAACGCACGCATATAGAGTGGTTCGATAAGGGTGACTTACTTTGCTTAGAAATGCTTTGGTTGTCGGGGTGATTTATTGTTGTAGGAGTGTGGAGAGCTTAGGTGAGTTGGGCCTCGTCTGGGTCAGGGCCATCAATTTTTACCATTTTTTTGGGTACCACAACAGTGATAAAAGAACTCAAAAATATGATAAAAATAACTACAAATGTGATAAATATAAATATGATACCAATTTTTTTTCCAGTGCAGTAATCAACTCCAGTAATTTGTTATAGTTCAATTTGTATGCACTATGATTCTATTTTTATTCAAGGCATGCACAATATATTTTAAGTTCAAAACTTTATATAATATATAGTCGAGTTCAAGTCAATCTTTTATTAAATGTGTATATTCAATCAACCCGCAATACGGACGTAATATGGTTTCAGCAAAAAGTTTAGATGAATAAATTTGTTGTTTAACTTGAGATTTCAATTGAGTTGTGTATGGTGAGTGTTGCTGAGGCAACTGGATTTTGAATTCCATATTTAAAGGAGGGAGAGTTGATGAATTTGTTGTACAATTAATCGCTCTCAAATTCTCTCTCCCTTATTACAAAATAGAGTGTGAAACTTTAAAAAATAATTGGAAAAGAAGAGAAAAAATAAACTTATATTATGTATTTTATGAGGAGATAAATGATGATGCACAAATCGGTTTTACGCAAGATCAACAGTCAAGTATATGAAGCGGTGTGATTAATGAGCACTAAATAGGCAATCAATGACAGATCAATGACAAAATAGTAAATAATAGCAAACATACAAATTTATAGTGGTTCGGTTCGGATGACCTACTCAACTCTCGGGAACGACAGTGGTGGCTAGAGATCTTTATTGATGAACAATGTTACCGGGAGAATAACTCTGGGAGTATTACAACGCTTTGGAAGAGATAAAGTATGTGTTTAGAGAGATGTGTGAGGTCTCAAGGTCATGCTCTTTATGTGGAGATGACTTACATTACATAGGTATCGTAAGACGGTGACGTGAGGGAGAGGGTTTTTATTATTTTGGTAAATAAAATTACGGTAAAATTAGATCTTTAATACGTATCTGGATATTTTCTCCCTCGTACTCCTATTTCGTCTTCGGAAAATATTGAGCTAGGTTGGATTTGATCCTAAATTTAGACTTGAGTTGTAATGACAAAGAGAAAAAGGACAAATGATGGACATGGGATCAAGGGGCGCCGCCCTCTTGGGGTATCCCCTTGGGCGACACCCCCTTGGAGGTGTTCCCTTGAGCACCTCCTTTATGACTTAGGCTTTTCCTTGGTGTTTTGGTGACGTGGGCCCCTCTTAATTCATTGAGTTTGAGTCGCTTTTTATTGACTTGAGACTTCTTGATTTATTAAGCCTAATCTAGTTAATTTTAGACTCATCAATAAAAGATTATAAAAAATAGATTAAATAAAGAGAAAATCTTATGATCCCCAGTTTTTCTTCTTCATTATTGTTTAGAATTGTTTATTAAAAGCGATGTCAAGAGAAAATAAGAAATGAGAAAATGAAGAGAGAATGCACATATTTTCCTTGTTTGACCAAAAAGACGAGCAAAATCTATATAATAAAATAGCTAATTTTGTTTGCCTTGAGCTTTTCGCGGCTTAGATCGATTCAATATTTTTGATTCGACGGTCCCCATATCAAATTTTTTTGACACTCCTATCTCTCATGTAACTCTCTTCCCTTATTTCATACTAACTAATGCAAACTCCCTCTCCCTCCTCTCTTTCTCTTTCTCTCTTATACATCAAATTCAACAACCCTCCAACCCATTTATACTTATCCACCAACCCAGCAACCCATCTCTTCCATACAAACCATACCCATCTATTCCATTTTCCCTCCAACTCCAACCCAACAAATTAAACAATCCACCAACCCATCAACTCCATTCTCTCTTTCCCACCAACTCCTACCCGGCACCTCTGTCTCTCTCTTCCTTATCTTACTTTCCCTTGTCTCTTTTTGATTGTCATGCGTCTGTTACTATCCAACTCCAACCCATCAAATTAAACAATCCACCAACTCATCAACTCCATTCTCTCTTTCCCACCAACTCTCACCCGAAACCTCTCTCTCTTTCTTCCTAATCTTACTTTCCCTTATCTCTTTTTGATTGCCATGCATCTGTTACTATCTCATTCTTATCTCATCTAAATACATACTACACCGAAGTATTCAATTTTGCCTTCCTCTCTGTCTCTACCTTGCAAGCAGTCCAGGTATCCCTCTCTCTAACCCCGCGTGTGTTTTTGCTCATGTGAGTGTGTGTGGTTGTGTGTGTGTTGTGTTCATGTGTGTGTGTGCGCTTGTGTGCTGTGTTGTGTGTGTATTGTGTTCATGTGTGTGCATGTGTTTGTGTCCATGTGTGTGTGTGTTCATGTGTCTTCCTGCATTCATGTATTTTTAATTTTTAATGCAAAAACCAAAGAGAAAAAAAAAACCAGTTTAGGTGTTCATGTGTTTATTTCGTGTGTGTGTGTGCGCGCCTGTGTGCTGTGTTGTGTGTGTACTGTATTCACGTGTGTCCATGTGTGTGCATGTGTTTGTATTCATGTGTGTGTGTGTTTATGTGTCTTCCTGCATTCATGTATTTTTAATTTTTAATGCAAAAACCAAAGAGAAAAAAAACCAGCTTAATATAACACCCATAAGACCCAGTCGGTGTTCATGTGTGTGTGTGCGCCTGTGTGTTGTGTTGTGTGTGTGCTGTGTTCATATGTGTGCATGTGTTTGTGTCCATGTGTGTGCATATATTTGTATTCATGTGTCTGCCTGCATTTATGTATTTTTCATTTTTCAGAATGTGTTCATGTGTGTAATATATTGCAATTCAAAGCCATGAGATAAGAAACACATGAAACAATGCATGTGTGTGTGCGCGCCAGTGTGTTGTGTTGTGTGTGTCATGTGTTCATGTGTAATATTTTGACTAATTGTTTTTGTCAATTTAATTATTATTTTTTCACAGAGCTACACATTATCAAAATACACATTTTCTTCTTCACTAGATAAGTAGTAATGAATTTGTTATTTTTAATTCATATTAAAAATTTGTTGTGTGATTATCATTAAATATTTGTTATTTTTAATTAATTTTTGTCTTGGTTTAGTTGTGTATGATTTGACATGAATTTATCATTACACAAAGATGCTATATGTTAAATGTGTATTGTTATTTTTAATTGCTTATTTACTCAAGATTTGCATGTTTAACAAGCCCACAATCAGTACCCAAATCAAAAAATATTTTATTTTTTTATATGAACACAACCACAGAAAATCTTAAAGATAAATAAACATTAATAATTTAATAATCAAACTGACAAATACATATAACTTTAAGGATAAAAATGTAATTAATTTTTTTAATATTATGATCGACTGTAAGAAGTGACAATCGGTATGAATTTAGTAAACAAAGAATTACACTTTCATTCCTAAAGTTATACACATTTATTAGTTTGGTCTTTAGAGTATTAATTTTTTAATTTAATCCCTAAAGTATTTAATTTGTGTTTGAATAGTCTCAGACAAACATTAACATCCAAAAATCATCCAATAATATATTCAATTTATCTAATCAAAATCAAATTGATAATCAAATTAATATTCAATTCACCAAAATTTACACCAAATTAACATTCAACTTCATCTAATAAACATTTAATTCATCAAATTAACATTCAAATTCAACTAACATTCAAAAAATCTATATAATAAAATCCAAGCTAATTACTAATTCTTCCATGCAAACAAAAAGTATAAAATAAAAAATAACAAGTGACCAATAAAAACAAAACAATTGAAACTAATTGCAGTCGTAGACAAAAATTCAAACTCAATGTAATCGTCATCACCACTTCCACACAAACAAAAATCTATAAAATAAAAAAAATAACAAGTGAACAATAAAAACAAAACAATTGAAACCAATTGCAGTCGCAAAAAAAAAAAATTCACAACCAATCTAATCACCATCACCACTTCCACACAAACAAAAGTATAAATATTCTCCCAAGAAATAAAAATACAAAGCCCAATTTAATCACCAATAAAAAAAAAAGTTATACCAATTACCCCCAAAAAAAAAAATCCAGGCTAATTACCAATTCCTTCATGCGAACAAAAAATATATATAAAAAAAAAACAAGAGCTCAATAAAAATAAAACAATTGAAACTAATTGCAGTCGCAGAAAAAAATTCAAAACCAATCTAATCATCATCAACATTTTCTCACAAACAAAAAAATTACAAGCGACCAATAAAAAAAATGCATGAAACCGATTGCACCAAATGTTAGTGGGGTATGCTTTGGCAAGATTTTATTGCTTTTAATATTTAATGTTGGTTTTGGTTTAGTTTTGGATGTTTTGACATGAGCTGATTGCTGTTAAATGTTATATGTTATAACTTTATTGTTTATATCTTGATTTAGGTTGGTTTTATTACATTTCTTACTTTACGAATCAACTTTGCATAAATTTGAAATTTTCAATAAACACACATAAAATACTCAATTTCTCTAAGTTCATTTTTTACAAGTAACGCAGTGCCTTCAGGCACGGGCAATTACTAGTAATTCAATAATTTTCAATCTTCTTTATATTCCGGTCATTTCCTTCCAAACAAAACATAGGGTTAAAACATAATAATAAATTATAATAATAGTGTGCCAAAAGAAAGTAATAGATGAAAATTTGAAAGAGGAGAAAAAGTGGGAAAATAAGGGAATTGAATTTTCCTTTGTTTTGTTTAGCAAGGGGAGAAAATGAATAGGGATCATATGTTTTCATTTTCGTCTATTTTCACTCATAGCAGCATGGGGATAAAATATTATATTGGAGAATTAATGTAAACAAGTAAAAAAAAATATTATTTTTGTCTTAATCATACAATTTCTATTCACAATCAATATAATAAAGTAGCTAGATTTATTTGTCTTTAGTTTTTCACGGCTCATATCACTTGAAGAAAAATTGATCCGACGGTCTTAATATGAAATTTTCTCTCCCTCAAATTTTTTAAGCAAGACTTTCATTCATTCCACAATTCTAAGACTTCTATCTCTCTTATAACTCTTTATATCATATTACACATTAATTAGGTCATTAATTATGATTGAAATTAAATATTATTTTTAAAAATTTCAAATAAACATATGAACTTTAAATACAGATTATTTACGTCAAAACAAGTCGAATGACTATAATATAGGTCATATTTTGCATTAAAATAAAATTACTGTAATATTTGAATTGTATAATAGGCGAATAATATATATGTAATGTGATATATCTATATACTAAGGGAGCTAGCATTATTTGTTTTGAGCTTTTCGCCGCTTAAATCGCTTTAAGATTATTGATCAAATGATTAAATTTCTCCTCCAAATTTCATTTTACTTGATTATCGGTTCAAAGTAATTATGATTATGATTCGAATTGTGCTGAATTTAATTGTCGAGTATAAAGTATATATTCTTATTTAAACTTAACTTTGCTTGAATTTTACGAGTATTCAAGTTGAAGTCAAATAAAGAATAACCAAATTAAAAAAAAAAATTATGCCATCACAATGAACAAGAATGAATAAGAATTAGTTTGTAAGGTTAAGATATAAGTGTTAATTGAGTCAAATTTAAATTCAATTTTCAATTTGATGTAATTATGATTATGACTCGAATTGAACAAAATTTAATTGTCAAGTATAAAGTATAAGTTCTTGGTCTAACTTAAAGGGTGAGGTTATTCCCACTCCCCAATCTCCATTTTCATCTCATTTAATTTCTCATTATCAAACTATTAAGTCCACCCTTTTTATACCAACCTCATGCTATATATATATTTTTTAAAAAGAAAAGAACGAAACAATGAAAAAAAAAAAGAAAGAAAAGAAGCAAATCAAAATAAGAAGGAAAAAAAAACTAAGCAAAGATTAATAGAACAAGTAAAATTACAAAACGCAAAACTACAAGACACAAAACCGGGCATAAAAAAAATTATCAAGCACAAACACAAAATCGAACAAGAAAAAATAACAAGTATAGATGCAAAACCTAAATAACATAAAAAAAATAAAAAATAACCTGAAAGCATACATATATATACACACATATAAATTTTAAATAAAAAATTATTAAACTTGACCGAGATATCAAAACATACCAAAAATAATAAAAATTTATACAACAAATAGTAAATCAAACATAGAATTAAATTGAAAAATAATACTAATTTGTATCTCACTGAAAAAATTCATATTAAAAAAGTATTTTCGTAAGTGCATGAGATGAAATAGAGGATGAAACTCTAATTATGACAAAATATAAATAGAATTTACTTATTAAACGGGGTGTATATAACATGAGGTGAATTTAGTTATTAATGGGGTAGGTATAGAAGAGGCTGACTTAGTAGTTTGATAATGGGAAATTAAATGGGGTGAGAATAGCCCTTTCCAAATTTTAATTCAATTGAATTTTATGAATATTTAAGTTGACATCAAATGAAAACTAATTTTTGTTTCTCAACATTTTTTTTTACATTTACGAGAATTCACGTAAAACTTTTGGATGTTTTATTCACAAAAGTTACACAAACTCACATTGAAAAAATGGTACATAGATAATCTTATGAACTTTAAGTAAAAACCTACAAAAAAATAAATAGTTATATTTTTTTTGAAACCTGAGATACAGTTTATTAAAAATATTAAAATTGTGAATGTTTGATTAATAATAATTACATTTTTTCAATTTTTGAATTAATATGTTGCAGTAGTTATAACATGACTTTCGTTATATAAAAGTTTGATTATATATGTTCTACATACAGGTTGAACAATATCAATTTGATCGTTGTATTATTGTAATTGGATTATATATTGTCTTTATTTATGAAAAAATATTTACAATTTTTTATGAGTAATGTAGTGCCTTCAGGTACGGTTAATTACTAATATTACAATAGAACCGTTGAATGCCGTGTGAAATTGTTTTGCAATCATTTTGATGTAGATGATTTTCAACTATTGACTACAAAAAAAATAATAACAAAATAAAATAAAAAACTTATATACATGACATTTTTATTAAGAATAAATATTAAAATTAGTTCTTAAACTTTCCTTTGTTCTAAAATGGTTTTTTAATTTTTAAGTGCCTCAATTTAGCTCATCAACAATCAATTTGGTGCTAACTAAGTACTTCTATTCATTCTCTTGTAAGAACAAACGGAGACAAACCACGTGTTGGTCATATGGTTATCCACGTCGTGTGTCGCTGTTTGTTTTAACTGTTAAAATTGATAGAATGGTTTAATTCATGCAAAAGTAATCATTAAGAGATTAAATTAAAATAATTAAAAGTTTAGTGACTAATTTAAACATTTGCCTTTTCATTAAACATGGATTGAATATACTTATTAGAAACATACTCGGACCCTGAATTAGTAAATCAATCTTGGGATAACCTGTTCTTTGTTCCAAACAAAGTTGTTAGTTGTTACCGTCACCTCCAGTCAAACCACAACACAAAAACCAGCGTAAAGAGAGGAACATTTTTCCAATTCGTTTTTGTTTTCGCTTTGCTTTGGTCTGCGGTGTGAATACACCACAGTATGACTGTGGCAGCAGGGATTGGGTATGCCTTGCTAGCCCTAGGCCCCTCTCTCTCCCTCTTCGTTGCTGTCATCGCCAAGAAACCCTTCTTGATCCTCACAGTTCTCTCTAGGTATTCCACACTTTTTTTTTTTTGAGTTTTCTAACTGTTAGAATCTCCAATATGTTCTCCAAAATTTATACCAATTTAGGTGTTTTATGTTTAATCTTTTCATTTTTGGCTATTTTTGATGGTATTGGTCACCCATTTTTGTGAAATTTAGTAGTTATGACTATTTTGATGGAATTATTCATGCTGGGTCTCTCTAAATACACACACAGTCATACACCATATTCTTGGAAGATTTCATTTGAAATTCTATAAATCGAATGACATCAACTATTTTTTGTAATAATTACTGCGCTTTTTTAGTTAATTTCATGGTATTAAGTCCCCCATTTATTGCACTTCATTTCCTTGCTATTTCAAATGATTTCTAAATTATGGGGCTTTTTTACTACTTATATGTGTATATAGATGCATACAGACAAACACTTTCTTCCTAACGGTTTTTTGTTGGCTTTTGATGTGCTTTGAATTAATGTATGTAGTACATTGGTATGGCTTATGAGCCTGATTGTGCTATCTGGGGTGTGGAGAGCTTTTCTTCCACTGAAAACAACAGCATGGTGGCCATATGGGATTCTCATACTCTCTTCTGTTGGTCTTCAAGAAGGACTTCGCATTGTCTTCTGGAGAGTCTACAAGTAGGCTTTCTTACTATCTTGGTGTTTTGTTTTTTGGTTGATACTAAAGCACTAGTTTGATGTGAATATCCAAGTTAAGTAGCATGTTACTGGTTAACTACTCTTGTACACTAAATTTTTTTGTCCGACTTGCCATGACCATCATATTTTCACCTATTTCACTATTGTAAAACTACCAAAATACCTCTGCCTCTCCGGTTCTTGGTGTTGCCACCACTAAACCACCATCACGTACCACCTTCCATTCAGAGCTTAAATTGTGGGCCTGTATATGTTATTTTGGAATGTGTAGATAAGAGGCTTAAATGCAAGCATGAGAAAGTAGTTATGTAATACCTAGCTATTTTATGTAATTTGTTTATTCTTTGAAAATTAAAATTGACCATACCATCTTCATAACTTTTGGGTTTTGGAGCAGTTAATCACATTAAATTGTCATTACAATAATAAAATTTAGTGATCTATTTTTTCCCCCTTGAATTCATCGTTTAAGGTCTCGAAATTTGTCATCGACTCGGAGGGTTTTACGACATACCGGTCGCGGCATTGCGGAATGATATTGGGGGATACAACTTAATAGAAGAAGTTGAATTTGACGAGAAATTTAGGCCATATCGCAGGGTTGCAGAATGGTATCAGCCGATTTGATGACGATAATTTGGCAACTCAGGGTTGACTCTGAGACGTCTCGAACAACTCGGCCACTTGGGATTTATATATTTCGTGAAACAGTATCAGCTTAGAAGGTGCAACTTGGCCGACTCGTATTGATATTGGGTGATATTTTGAATCTTGCTTGAATTCCACTGCGGTCAATTGATCACGCTAAACTCAATGTGTGTTCAGCTATGCCGTCTGATGGCATTAGTGCAATCATCATACCATGGCAATGTTTGGCACATGTGAATCCAAACATTGAGACTATTAACGTCAAGGTGGTCATACATATGCATTCAGAAGAGCATCTATTGACTTCCATCTATCCAAGAAAACCCTAGAGAAAATTGTGAGCAGTTTGTAAAGTCTCCTTGGGTGGATCCAACATAATTGTGATCAATGATTCAGCTTTTAGCACCAAAAGCAGAAAAAAAATGAAATGGCTTCTCGAGGAGTTTTAACATGATGGGTCGATGTTATGAATCTGACATAGATTAGGGTTTTGGCATGGTTGTCTGGTTCTATATTGTAAAACCAGGCATTGATTTGAAGGTTTTGGTTGGTGGAATTGAAAGGTAAATTGTAGAAAATTTTGAGAGACTATTTTTGGGGGTTCAGGTGTTAGGGTAAAGCATATAGTTGAGAAAATGGCTGGATTATGGAGTTATATTTTCAACTAGGAAAATATAGCACCTGGGGTTTGTATTAAAGTACTCTATAGGTACTTAAGGCCACACACGAAGGCTCATAAATATAATCAAATCCCATTACAAAAGAAAAATCTTGAGCTATTGGGCAGACTGGGCAACTATACTAACAGCACACTAGTCTGAGGAAAAGATAAAATAAGAATCTTAAAGCCTAACACCTCATTACCAAATCAGTTTCGTTACCAGTATCTTTATACATGTTATTACACCATCTAGCACTTTTAGTTCTGGATCTAGACCCAGAAATTCTCGCAAGCCGGATTTGGCTTATTAGAGATAAAACTTTTGGATTAATAACTTGTGATTGATTATAGTGAAACTTTAAGCATGCCATGTGGTGTATGAAGTGCACTTGCTTCTATTACCTACATTTGACTTGTTCCACAAGTATAGATGTTTATTTCAGTCTGATTGCTGCACTTTTTCAGACACACACTCACGTACTTACCATTTAAGGCATGTTTTTTGTTGCTAGCAGATATGTTGCTGGTCTCTGCTTAATTCAAACCTTGCAGTTAGGCTTTTTCAGATAATTAGGGGTCAACAAAGTGCAGCGTTCTGTGTTTCTTGCACCATCTGGAAGTGTCAAATATACCATTTCAAGTCTTAAGCCATATATAGCTTTTCACACACTCCCTTATTGTCATTTCTAGAATACCCCATGAAAAAAGTCTACATTTTTTCTTGTTAAGAACTGCTGTGTTGGATTAACAGAAAAATGACTGGTTTGGTCACTGTCTGGGATTGCTTTTTCTGATCTTGTAAATTATGAATGTCACATGCATCAGGCTTGCGTGATCAAGCTTGCATCTCATGCCACGGTTATCTGGGGCCACTGTACCTTAAGTATGTCCTCATCAGCTACGTATCTTATTAACTGCCTATATCTTCCAGTATTTTTTGTTTAATCTATACTACTTATAAAAGTACCTTAGTGTGAATTTTTTTTAATTTCCTATATTATCCTTACATAGATTTCTATTACCAATCATACCCTAATCTTTTATCTTAATTAATTTAAACAATGACCATTGAATACGTCAATGGTGTATATTACTCTATGGGAAAGTTAATAGACATTTTTATTCAAGTATCATCTCTTTGTCTTCTCTGCATGATGGAGGTATAATTGCAACTATCATTTAAGGTAATAAAAACATGATAAATAGTATGCCATTACAAATCAAAAGTTACGGAAGCTAAAAGAGCTTAATGTAGTTGAAGGGGCACAAAAAGTCATAAAAAATCCAAAATGTTTAATGAATTGCAAAGAGCATATGTCAAGTATAAATCCATCCCACCCTCAATTCATAAAAGCCACTCTAATTATGCAAATTACAAGCTTGACCAAATAGAATAAATCAAACCGTTAGGGGTGATTAAGTGGTTGAGCCTATCTTTTGGTAACTTAGACGTTTCAAGTTCATTCCCTTCCACCCCCTTAAGGTCAAGCTACTTTTGTTCTTTTAAGGACATGCTCTAAATCGGCTCAAGCCACAGTGGCCAACCGTTGAACTTGAGGGACTAGTTGGTGCAAGCTTAGGCACCCTGTAACAAATATATATATATATATATGTAAGTGTATTATATTCATATTTTTGAATACAAACACTTTTTAAAAAAAGGTGGACGTGATTGAACTTTTTATGAAAGAATTGTTTGAGACGGAGTCAATCAAATTTTCTAATCAGGAAGTCGAGACAAAAATATTGGCCACATCAAGGTTGTAATTATTTTTGTCATGCACGCTTTTGATTGGGGAATAAATCCCAACAATGAAAGGAATTTGAATTCACCCAGACATTATCCTAATAAAGCAGATAAACCCTACAATTAGTGGGATTACATGGATGTATGGGAGAATACTTTTTTATATCAAAATCAAAAAAAGAAACATTCCTAGTTTTTTTTATTCGCTATTCACAATAATTATACTGTTAATGATTTACCAAATTGGTTTTTCAATTGGTTGAAAAGACATGGGCCAATTGCTCAATTTTTTGCCAGACTGTCTTGCTGTTAGATATGAAATTTTCAAGAGTCTTAATCCTCATCTACGAGATATTGAAGGACAAATGTTCCTTAATTACCTTGTCCGATTAAGTATTTCTTGGGTTTGAAAATGAAATTATGATTCTAATAATGATTCTCAGAATCTTCCCTATTTATTCAGAAATTACTATTTTAAATGGTGGGGTAATTTCCCTTAAGATAAATTGGAAGAAAAATGGCAGCTCATTGAGACTGCTTTTGAGAATTGGGAAGAGGAATCCCAAGCAGGAACAATTTTGCCATTTTAAATCCTATCCAAGATTTATTTGATGTTCTCAAAAAACAAATCAAGAAGCTAAATCTAGTTCTTACTCCTCAATAGCTCAAGACTCATATGATGAAAATGATACAACATCAATGAATTGCATCTTTTCAAGAAGGCAATAAGCCTCAAAGGACCTCAATCTCAATCCTCCCCATCCAAAAGAAAAGTGAAATAAATTAAAGAAGATGGTGATCCGGAAGATTCCCAATATTCAATAGATTACAATAAAAATGAAGATATGAAATTGCATCTTGGAGCATTCCAGAATTTTGAAGATTTAGATTTGGAAATGTCTGATTTAATGAACATTAAACAAATTAATCATGACAAAATAAAGAAAGGATAAAGGGACAAATTTTTGCTACAATTGAAGAAACGCCATCCAAGATGTCTTTCCTATCTTAATTGAAGATTCCGTCATCCATGACGAATCTCCTACTTTTTCACAATCAAGATGTCACTTTACATCTTTTATTTTGTAGCTTTTGAAATCCAGGGGTCTTTTCTGTTTAAAGGGATATCACTTTTCCTTAAAGTTTTCTTTCTTTCTCTCTTTCACTGAGGCAAACTTCCATCCTTTGATTGTTAAGCTTTCCTCCCATCCCTCTATTGTAAGTTTAAATAAGTTGTTTAATATAAGTGTTTGCGTTCACAATAGTCTTAACAAATATATATTATATATATATATACACACGCCAAAGAAGCTAAGACTTGACTGATTAATGTACAACACTCGAGGCAGTGGTGGGGGCGCACTAATGCAGTCGAGCCCATCCATGTTGGCTGCATGACATCTATGACAACAAAGGTGGCACCAACTGCGGGGAGAATAGCAAATGTTATTCCTTTGGTGGGTGTGGTAGAGATTAACAAGGATGTCTCTAACATAAGAAATTGAGATGTTGGCCATAAGAGATAAATAAAAAATACCATGAGTGGTGTGGTCGACGTTGGTGGTAGTCTACTGGTGTGGTCGACGGTGTGCTGTTCATTGAGTTTTGGTGGTTGCTTCGGTGGCTTAGTCGGCGTTGTTGGCTGCCTGGTTGGTGGCTGAAGGGGTATTAGGGTTTGTTGGTGAAGTAGACGGTGGAGTTGTTACATCACTGGTGGTGGTTGAGCTAGTCATCGGGGACCTGCACTGTCGACAGTCGTTTGTTTGCGTCGTTAAGGCTGCGTAGTGAGCAATAGGGTTTCGATTGAAACCCTAGTAGTGTAGAAGACGATTCTTAACGGGTCGGTTTGGCTCAGCAGGTTTGGATTGTCCTTAATCCCAGTCCAGTTCGGTTCAAGCCTAACTCAGTTGAGATAGCTGGTCCAGTTCAGCAGTAGACCGGTTCTTTCTTGGTTCAGACTCGGTTCTTCACCATCTGGTCCGATTCAGACTCGGTTCTCCTCAATCTGGTCCGGTTCAACTTTGTTCAGTTTTTCCGGGCTGGTTCGCCCCTGTTTAGTAGTACAACACCTGTTTTTTGTCCGGTTTAGACTTTCAGTAGGTTTCCTTAGACCAGTTGAACTGACCCGATTCAATTAGTTTTAGACCGGTTCAAGCCGGTTCCACCAATTTTGTCTCCGGTTCAATGGTCCAGTAGACTTCTTTGGTCCGATTCAGCGGTTTAGTGGACTCCTTTTGTTTGGCTCAGTGGTTTAGTGGACTCCTTTGGTCTGGTTCATCGGTTCAGTGGACTCCTTTGATTCGGTTCAGCGGTTCAGTGAACTTCTTTGGTCCAGTTCAACTTTCCAGTGGAGTTCTCTAGTCCGGTTCAGTGATCAAGCAATCTTCTTTTCTTCGGTTCAGCAGTGCAGTAGGTGATTCTTGTCCGGTTCAGTGATTTAGTGATTTTTATTTTATTTTATTTTATTTGCTGCACTTATGGAGTCCAAGCAAGACACTAGGTTGGTTACTATTACACGAGAGAAGTATGTTCAGTTCTTGTCCCAGCAACAGGTTGTTCCATCTCCCTCCACTGTTACTTTTGTCCGGTCAAGTAATGCTTCCACTTGTTTATTATCCTCCACTCGCAGTTCCTGGATCATAGACACTAGCGCTTCTGACCACATGCTGGTGCGTCTGATGTTTTTTCATTTATCAGTCTGTTACTTCTACACGTAATATTACTCTTGCTAATGGTACTTGTTCTAAAGTTTCAGGTCTGGGGATTACTCACTTGATTCGTGATATGTTCTTATCTTCTGTGTTATTTGTTCCTCAGTTTTCTTTTAGTGTACTTTCCATTAGTAAGATTATTCGTTCTTTCAATTATTCTGTAATCTTTTATCCTTTTTATTGTGATTTTTCAGGATCTCAAGATGAAGAGGAAGATTGGTATGGGGCATGAAGTTGGTGACTTATATTATCTTGATTTTAATTCACCTACTCGGGTTTTACAAACTTCGTTGTCTCATTTTCAATGGCATTGTCGTCTTGGACATCCTTCTCTCCAGAATCTGAAGCGCAAGTTTTCAGTCTTAGTTGTGTGTCGTCTTTGTCTTGTGAAGCTTGTCAACTCAATGAGCATTACCGTGTGTCATTTCAGTCTAGAGTCAATAATGGTGTGTTTAGTCCATTTGAATTAGTACATTTTGATGTATAGGGTCCAATAAAGAATATTTTATCTAATAAATATCCTTATTTTGTGTCATTTATTGATGACTATTCTCGTGTGAGTTAGTTATTTTTTATGAAAGCTTAGTCTGAATTATTCTTTATATTTGAAACTTTTCGTAAGTAAATAAAAACTTAGTATGGTTGTAGTATACGTATATTATGTTATGATAATGCTCGAGAATATGAATCTGATCATTTTTCAGCTTATCTCAGTAAAGTTATTATTCATCAGACTTTTTGTGCTTACACGTCTCCACAGAACGGTGTTACTGAACGCAAGAACTATCATTGACAACGAAGCGCAGCTCGTGTGGTAAGATGCTTCTCCTATAACCGTTAGGTCGTGGGTTCGAGTCACCCTAAGGGGGAGGTGGGAAACCGCTGTTGATCCTCATATAAAAAAAAAGAAGAAACGCAAGAACCGTCATTTGTTGGAAGTCACATGTGCCCTGTTATTTCAGATGAATATTTTCTGATATTTTTAGAGTGATGCTGTTCTTACTGTCTGTTACCTTATTAATCGTATGTCATCTTCTGTGTTAAATGGACAAAGTCCATATTCTGTCCTTTTTCCTGGTAAGCCCTTATTTTTCCTAACTCTTAAGGTTTTTGAATGTGTCTTTTATGTTCATAATTTGGGTCCTGGGTTTGACAAATTTGATCCTCAAGCTATCAAATGTGTATTTCTTGGTTATTCCCGTATGCAGAAGAAGGGGTATCGTTACTATAGTCCTTTTCTGCGCCGATATTTTACTAGTGCCGATATCACATTTGAGGAATCTATTTCATATTTTTTTAGCACCTCAGCCTTTGGATCTGGACTTTGGGTCATCTGCCGTGCCATCTTCTCTTTCCTCATCTTCAGATATTCCGCTGTCTACTGTGTTACCATCTACTTTACCTCTCCGTGTCTATTTTCGCTGTCCTCGCCCATCAACTGAGGTGCCCGTACCGTCTTCCTTGGCACCTTCTGATCCTGATACATCAAGTAATTTAGACTCTTTACCTATTGTTCTTCGAAAAGGTATTCGTTCGTGTGTTACTAATCATCCCATTGCTCATTTTGTTTCATATGATGCCTTGTCTCCTGTCTTCTCTTGTTTTACTTCTCAATTATCTGCTATATCTATTCCTAAGCATTTACAGGATACATTATCTAATTCGGGTTGGAGGAAAGCTATGAAAGATGAGATGGATGCCTCACATCATAATGGGACTAGGAATCTCGTTCTTTTACCCTTGATAAACGAACTGTTGGTTGTCGTTGGATGTATACTGTTAAATTTCACCCGAATGGTTTTGTGGAGCGTCTCAAAGCCCGACTTGTTGCAAAGGGCTTTACTCAGTCCTATGGTGTTGATTATGAGGAGACTTTCTCCCCTAATGTCAAAATTTTCTCTGTTTGTATTTTGATTTCATTAGCTGCTAATCTTGATTGACACTTGTTTCAGTTAAATGTCAAGAATGCCTTCCTACATGGTGACTTGGTTGAAGAGGTATACATGAAGCAACCACCTGTATTTACTACTTAAGGGGAGTATGCTAGTAGTGTATGTCGGTTAAAGAAATCTTTGTATGGTTTGAAGCAGTTACTGAAGGCATGATTTTGTAAGTTCTCAGATGCAGTTTTAGAGTTTGGTCTGCTTCGATGTCAGACAGATCATTCTGTGTTTCATAGACAGACAGATGCTGGATATGTTCTATTGGTGGTCTATGTTGATGATATTGTGATTACTGTAAATGATTCCAAGGGGATTGTCTTGCAATATTGATTTCATACTAAGGATTTGGGAAAACTCAGGTATTTCTTGAGAATTGAAGTGATTCGATCTAAACAAGGTATTTGTTTGTCACAGAGAAAATCTGTACTTGACATGCTAGAGAAAACAAGTTTACTGGGTGGCAAATCGATTGATGTTCCTATAGATCTGAATCAGAAACTATTGATGGATGATGGTGTATTGTTTGAGAATTCGGGTCGGTATCGCAGATTGATTGGGAAACTCAATTATCTCACTATTATTCGATCGGATATTTCTTATGTAGTCAGTATAGTAAGTCAATTTATGGGGTGTTCTAGAGTACCATATTTGGAGGTAGTTACTCGTATTATGCGATATCTCAAACGAGCTTTTGGACTTAGATTATTATATCGTGCTAATGGATATCTTAGAGTAGAAGGTTTCTCAGATGCTGATTGAGCTGGTTCTCCTTTTGATCGGAGATCAACTACTGGTTATTGTACATTTTTAAGAGGTAACGTTGTCTCATGAAAAAGTAAGAAACAATCCATGGTAGCAAGATCCAGTGCTGAGGCTGAGTATAGGGCAATGACGAATACGACGAGTGAGTTGACTTAGCTATTACACTTTCCCCGAGAAATTGGGTTTCCAGTTCAACCTCCTTTATAGTTGGTTTGTGACAATCAAACAACTATCCATATCGCTGCCAATTGAGTGTTTCACGAGAGAATCAAACATATTAAGGTTGATTGTCACTTTTTTCGGGACAAGATAGTAGCTGGGGTGATTACGACTCCATTTGTGAAATCTGAAGATCAGCTTGCAGATATGTTTACCAAAGTATTGAGTCGTACACGTCTTACAACGATTTATTTCAGGCTTGGATTATATGATATATATAATCCAGCTTGAGGGGGAGTGTTAAGAGTATTAGGGTAGTTTGTGTAAATTGTTAATAGTATTAGGGTAATATGTGTAATTATTATTATTATGAGCTAACTATAAATACAAGTGATGTATGAGAGCTAGGTTAAGTTTTTAACTTCTCTCTGTTTTTCTCTAATATGGTGTTAATTCTCTAAACTTAACATCAATAAATAGGTTGAAAAATGATGGACTTGGTTTGGGTTAATCCAACAAGATGTGCACCTCATGTTAAGATTTGATTCAACAACAAAATCTTCATTTTAAATTTGAAATACCAAAAATAAAAAATTGGAAAACATTGCTATGGTAGTGAAATTAATTAAAACATTGAGGACTTGATTGTTCCAATTGGAATGTCAAGAACGAAGTCGAAACATGACTCATACTTGAAGAGTATAAATTTTAAACTGCTTAAACAAAAGTTATACTTCAACCTAGGCCACGTGCAATGCACGTCTGGATCAACTAGTACTAGCAAAATGAGACCCATGTTGTGGTAACAGAAAAAGGTCTTGTGCTAATCACTATTTGGGATTCCTTTTGTGTTTTTGTAGGCTAGTGATGCCTTCTTAATCTTGTGACTGATCTTCCATGTTTTTTAAAATAAGAATCAAACTTTTCCTTGATATGTAAAGTAAATATTGTTCAAGCGAAGGTGGACAAGTAGTCCAACCTATTACATGCATAATATGAAAAAAAAAACAAAAAAAAAAACCAGCCATCAAGAGTTAAAAAACTATCTTCCATAAGTTGCCATCCAATTTGATGTAATGCAAAATAGAGGGATACTTTTAAACTCCTTCATTATGGAGCCCCTTGCACCACCACCCAAGCCTTTATACTCAATCGAAAGCATGGACGATATTAATTGCGGGGCTACCCAACAAACCCCTACTAGTACAAATAATTTATTCCAAAAGAATAATGCGGTGGAACAATGTAAAAATACTCTTGCAACTTGCTCTACATATAACACACCATTGTGGGCATAAATTAGTGTAAGGCCTTCTCCTTTGTAACACATTATGGGCTTGTTTGGATGAATTTTGGGGAGAGGTTTGGATTAGCTTCTCCAAACCCTTCTAAATCCGAACTCCTCTTTGTAAAGATGGGATTCAACATTCAATCTCATTCATATCCATGTTTGGTATGCAATACATACATATGTAGGACCCATGAATATATCATAATTATTAACAATTATTTGCCATGTAAATGACTATTTTACCCTTGATCAATCTAATTCATACCCATGTTAAGGGGTGTAATTGTCTTTTGGATCTTTAGGCCCTTACCCATCTTCGCAAACCCACCCCCTCTCTAGGTTTGACGAAACCCATGATCATGGGTTTAATCTTTGGGTCAACTGCGGGCCGGATTTGGAAACCCGAGACTGAATTTTATGTACAAACATGAAATTTGAGGGAGTTTTGGACTATATTTCCCAAACCCATCTTGCCAAACCCCCTCATACACCCTTACCAAACAGCCCAAATAAGTATTAATCTTGTCATGAGCAATCATCCATGCACACACTTGCACTTTCAAGTGCACCTTAACCTTCCAAATCTTCAATGCCAGATAAAAAAGAGTAATTGAAGAATCATCAGTCAAAAATTAAAAAACATGATTTCCATGAGAAAGAACCCAATGGGCCAATGATCCAACATCTTTTGTCCAATAGTCTTGATTCAAAGTGATAAAACTAGCAAGGAAAGAAGTAAAACTAATTCCGAAGACTCTTTATTATGTAAATTCCTATGAAAGCCAAAATCTCGAACAATTGGATAGGAATCCCAAGCTATTATTATGTTTTTTTCAATGTTGTAATGTGCCAAAGAATTCCCTCATTTTCTATAAGCAAAAACTTAAGTTTGCTTTGCAATACTAGCAAACGAGCTGCAATTTGTTGCCTCTCTTTCTTCTGTGTTCGAATTGTTTATCCTCTTTCTATGACACAACGGTCTTCTTTTTAGGTTTGCTTCGACCAAGCTTGTTTTGGATGCTGTAAAGAACATTGTTTTCTGATTTCCTTCTTATACCGTATTCTATTTTTGCCATTTTCCCCATTTCATGTATCATATTTGTTGAAGGTGCAACTGCAAATTCAATCAAGGAAATTATCCCTTATTTTTGCATTTCAGGCAGGGTGTTGATATCATGCTCTCTCATATAGCAGTGCTCCTCAGGATTAGTTTTTTGGGTTTAAAGTGCATTACCTTTGTATAACTACTATGCTGGTGGATATTACTCACAATTTCAATGATTTTTCCGTGGACTTGATTTAGGAGGTTGGAAGATATATTGGATGCTTTTGCTGATAGAGTCTCAAAACCTCGCCTCTTTTTGACAGATAAGATGCAAATAGCTCTTGGTAAGCTTGGCAGTGGGTTTTCAACTTTCTTTTCAGCTGACATAACTTATTGTGAAGCTATTGTTCTACTAGTTTCCGCTAAATGTACTTGGTGATGATTTTGCTTGTCTATTCTGTAGATCGTGCTAGTTAATCATTGGTTTTGTTTTTGGTTTGACTGAAATTTTCTATGGTGCTCAATTTCTAAAATATGAACCAAGGGGAATTCATTTTTTACTTCAATTTTCGATAGTTTCTTTGAGATTTTTTTGGGGGTAATGTTTGGTAAAAAACCCAAAGGGGCCTTGACCCAGCGTTATTTCATTTATGGGACGGAAAAAATAAGAGGCGTAAGGGTATCACATGAATGTTGTGATACATGTTGTATCATGCGATTATGTGGCCTGATACACTAAAAATGCAATACAACTTAGTGAGTTGTATCACATTCCTTATGGTCAAACCATATTGTACAATTCCCAATCATAATAACCATAAAATATAATACCCTGTCGTACAATCATAAGAAGCTTGGTTTTGAGAATGCATCAAATCAATTTGTACTGTCCATTCTCGTGTGTGTTTTGGATAGTTAATAGTTTACTAATTTTTATGTGAATTCGACTGTACACCTGGACACATTAGATGGATCACATGCAAAACAATAATTTAATCTTGAAGAGGGACATTTAGAAGTTCAATCATTAATATTCCAAGTCAGTGATCTACTTGCCATTCATTTTTATATGTTGTACAATGTTTTCAGAATGGAGGGTAAATTTGCCTTGCAGGCTATAGAAGTGGGTGATCATGATTCAGTTCGGATTGGGGTTAGTTATGGCTTATATTAATGGGCCAAGCTTGATGCATTGAATGATCCAAAAAAGTTCAAAATCTTCTAGTCAAACTTGAACTTCAAGACAACTCAGTCCCCAATTTGCTTTTGCCACAAAGTTCTTCTTGGTCCCCACTTCTCAACTTCTATGTGAACGATATTTTGGATTTGTTTTATGTATGGAATTGAGATCTTGAGCCAGCTTTCTTCTCTTCTTTTTCTCCTTGTTCCCTCTGGTTCCTTGCACGTTTAAAGGCTCATAAGACCTCCAAACTAGGACTGTCCTGTTCCGAAAATCCTATTGATCAAGCCCGAACCTGTTCCCTTCAGTCCAACTTTTGCAACCTTGAGAACAAAACCAATCCTTGTTTAATGTCCATGGTTATTGTTTACAGCACTCCAAACAGCCCTAAATGTCTCCCTTCTTTGCCATGTTAAGGCTCAAAGTGTTCCACTCCATCTAGCTCTTTGTAATCCTTAAATCCCTAAATTTCCAGCAATTTTTTAGCCACAAATACCAGTGAACTAGGCCAAGTTTCTTTTCTTCTGCTACATCCGATTTAGGGCAGAGTCCCAAAAGGGTCCTACATCCCCCTAATTCGTGGGTTTTCTTTTGCTCAGTGACTTGTCAAAAGAAGAAAATAGTTAGTCTTTCTTTTCAAGGCTGAATATGTCGTATAACTGCATGTTCATTTTACCCAGGGTTTTGTATCCTCATTTTCATTTTCTTTGTTCCCTCTGAGTGAATAAGACAATAAGCTATCAACCTCAGCGTTTGAAGTTTGAACTGTCTGTAGTGCTTCCTTCAAAAGACCATAATACAGAGCAGGGTACTCTAGAACTTTCTCCTTGGATTCAGAGTATGCAACATTGATGTCCTTGCAAGTGTCTGTTTCCAGCAGATTCATTTGTCTATAAAATTTGAAAAGTATGGTGACTCTAATTAATAAATGACAATTAAAAACCGACATCTCTCTATAGCTTGTTATAAATGATGCAGAGTTGAATCATAATGTATGAAAAACCTGAATCATGAGCCATAAGGTTGCATAAAAGTATTTGCCAATCCTAGAATTCCGTCTGTTTTCTGTTTTCTGGGCTTGGAAAAGTGTGGATTTTCAAGAACGGGAATCTTATGATATGTTGGGAATTTCTTATGATAATCATCAACGCTTGAAACGTATCTTAATGCCTAAAAGTTGGATAGGATGGCCCTTACATAAGGATTATATTGCCCCCAATTTTTATGAAATACAAGATGCTCATTGAATTATAAGAAACTAATCTTCACTCCTATAATTCTGCCAATACTAATATGACTTAGCCGAGTCATATCCGACTTGGCACCTTTCTTTTTGAGTTGATACATTTGAAGTGCATATATACTAATAAATATCCTTGACTTTGAGATATGAGCAATTGTCCAACATCAATTATCACCAGTGTATTTTCTCACACAAGTTTTCATGGGAGACAGCATGCCACCAATCCCATAAGAACTCTCACACTGCATTCATTACATGCAGTATGTTTCTTGTTATCAGGAAATGCTTCTTTTAATTCCTTAAAAGTATTGCCAAACTATTGAAGTCTTTTGTTAGTTACGAACAGATTTATCCGTACATTGTTCTATTGTTGTACCTGTAGGATCTGTGTCCACCTTAGATTCATGCACATCCTCATCTACTTTGCCTGAAATTATGACATCCTGTTTAGAAGAATACATCTGCATATGACTTAAAACACTGTTAAAAAATATAGTCTTAGTTTTGGACATTATTCAGAGAAAAGAGTATTCAGTGAAGAGAGTAACGGGGGAAGATTTCTGTAGCAGGTTTCTTGCGTGAGGTGCCCTTGCATTTGAATATCTGTTATCATAATTAGTTGTTCACTTCAGTTGGGAATTTTTTCCTTCATGTTTCCCCAGTTTTTCTCCCTTTGGATATGTGGTTTATATGTTTGCTTTGTGGACATCAGTCCTGACCTTCCACACTTGACTTGGTACCCTGATTTGCAAGAGTTGATTTTTAAGTAGGCATCTTATGTCAGAGAGGATAACAGATGATTAGATGACATTTGTTTTGCCTAACTTAATGTTGGTATGTATGTGATGTAGTCAAGTTAGTTGTAAACTGAATCTATTGATTCCCTCACCTCTTTGCGCTTCGCTGACAAGTTAAATCTTTTGGGAGTAATGCATCTGGTCCTGATGAAAGAAACTGAAGAGTGATTTTGTTGTCCTTTGCATCTCACTGTTGTCCATTGGTGGAAAGGGAGTGGATAAAGATTGGGTTGAAAATGAGAGTCTTGGTGTAATTTCAGGATTATTTTTTCGTTTAGTATTTCTTGTGTTTACTTTCTTAATTCAGGTATTGAAGTATTGTTCTTCTTATTATTTTTGTTATTGTGAATTAGTGATGCCTATAAATGAGCCTCATATTCTTCCTCTCTTCTGTCTTTCTCTTTCTCTAGTTTCGCTGTTGTTAAATATCTCGTTCATAATCTCTGCAACTTACTATGTTGCTCCTGCATCAACTGGTAATCTGATCTATTTTTAATCAACTGCATGCAGCTGGTGGTTTAGGTCATGGCGTAGCCCATGCTGTCTTTTTCTGTCTTAGTCTCTTAACACCTGCATTTGGGCCAGCGACGTTTTATGTGGAGAAGTGCTCACAGATTCCATTTTTTCTTGTTTCTGGTGAGTTATAATTTTTTATTATATCTAGTAAATTTAAGATTATAAGACCTGAACAGGCATACTGGTTCTTGTAGCTTATTTGAGCCAACCCTTTTTGAAATACAACTTATATTTTACTATGCCGTTGATTATTGATGAAATGGAATTCAGATGTATGCCTTGTGCCTTTGATTTGTCAGTGCTCATAAAATAAAGTGTTACACTTGGTCTAATATATTTAATTGAACTGGAGATGAAGAGTTTTGGGTTTGACACTGTTTATTTTCTATCTTGCAGCAATTATTGCTCTTGCATTTGTTACGATCCACACTTTCTCGATGGTCATTGCCTTTAATGGATACGAAGAAGGGAATAAGTTTGACCAATTCTTTGTTCCCACAGTTCACCTGCTTGCAGGAATGCTGGTAATTACCTCTTCTATTCTTATACTGATGACTTGCATCTTATATATCATGAATTGAAACTCTAATGCACAATTGCCATTCACAAAATGCATATGCAATTTAATTGGTACTCATAGGGCTCGTTTGGTTGCCGTATTAGAAATGAATGGATTGGATAAAGGAATCCAATCTAATACAACACAGATGGACAAAAGACATGATTAAATGGGGTATAAGAATAATATGTAATTTTATCTAGTGTTTGGTAATATACAACATAAGCGTTGGCAAGTATTTATTTAGTCTAAATCATTGTTTGATTAGGGAATTATTTCATTGTATTAATATTGAATTGACAAAAGTAACCTTAATTAGTATTTGTTATGTTGATGACAACTTGATTTTATCAGTTATGGGGTTATAATTTTAAATGTGTATAATAATAAATTTGAGTTGGATTATAATACTACCGCTTCCGGTGGTATTAAAATACCTCTATAATACAGGTCTATGGTATAAAAAATATACGATAATTATATGATTAATATACGTTTTTTGAAATTAATATGGAATCAAATTTGTCTACCAAACAAAGTATTAGACCCGATTAGGGAGTTTTAATTTGTTTTGACTCCTTAATACTCCTCTTAATGCTGCAACCAAAGGACCCAAACTCATAGCCTACAACTTACATGATATACTAGTTGGTCATTTTAATTGATCTCGACAACTGGACCTTGAAACTGAGTTGTACCTGGACATTAACCTGAATTGTTTGTATATTGAAAATTCCAACTTCATTTTGAGTGAGTTTGGAGTTTCTGCATAATCAAGTTTGGTTTGATGGTTAAGTGGATCCTCTCTGGCAAATAATTTTGATTAAAACACACTGTATTTAGTATAAAGATGAAGAATTCCTTATGTGCACATGTCTTATAGTATAACAAAAACTGCAGGGCATAGTATGCACGTTATAGTACTGTTGTCTCTGAAAAGTGTTGATTAAGTTGCAAACACTTGCCCTTTGAAAATTTGTGTTCAATGTTGTTCTTGTGGCTGTGAAGCGGCAGTTAACGGCTGTTGTTTAGAATTGATTTGGTGGGACAGTATAATAATTGCAATATTTACCCAGGAAAAGATAGTTTTAAGCCAACGTGTACAATGAGCAACATCTTTCCTGTGGGGGAATAAACTCAAAAGAAAATGAAATCAGAAGTAGACAGAAGTGAAGTAGTAATTGAGAAAAAACAGATGCTCTCATTCTGCACTTGGAAGAAAATGTGTTTGTTAATTTCTCCTTTTCTCACTCGCAGACACTGATAAATCTTGCATCTGGGGGTTGCATTATTGGAATTCCTCTCCTCTATGCAATGGCAATCTTGACCTTGATGCATTGTGGGAAGATGGTTGGGAGAAGATTGACAGACATCCGAATCGGTCTGGTAAATTCGTAGTAACAGTTCATTGATGCTAAGCCAGTTTTATTTTGCACCGAGCCGATGCACTGTAGGTGTAAGCAGGTACTTCAAATTACCCAAACATGTTCCTGTTGCATGAAGACATGTATAGATCACGTAACACATTTCTTGTAACAAAAATTGGGTACTGTTTGGCAACACTTGCTTATAGTATTTTATTCTTTTTTTTTTGGAAAGATTTGTACAAGTTATACGTTTCGTCTCCACTTTGAGGAAAATCGTTAGGTTTTTTGTTTCTTCAAGTATTTTTTATAATGGCATTTGTTTGTGCATATTTTGCTTTTCCTTTGTTCGGCGTTACTCCGTTCTTTTAAGTTTAATTGCATCTATATTAGTAGAAATGTTTACATATATAAGTATATTACCTCGGTTATACTGATCAATTATGTTCCTGTTTTTTAAGATGAACTTGTTTTTAATCCTTGAAAAAATTAAAGCGTTACCAAATGGTAGGTAGTTATTATTTGAACCTCAAGGCAAATTTGTGATTCCTCTTTTTTCTTTTTAAAATAATTTTCTTCAAATTGAAACTGCATTACAAATCTGTGTAGATTTCAGTTACAAATGTTGTGGTGTAAATGCTTAACAACTGTTTGGATAATGGATATCTGAGAGAGGGAGGAAGCAGAGCAGAGCAGAGCAGAAGTCATTTGCCAACCAAACTGTATCATCAGGAACCATTAAAATTCCTTCCCAATATAAACAGTAGAACCTTGATCCATGGAGATACAGACCCATTTGTGCGGTCAGAATTCGTTCGGAGAAGATGAGAATGCCAGTTCTGAACTGAGAAAGGCGTGTGAGAAATCCTCTCACCCGCCATTAGTGCACCTATCGCTGTGAGAGGGCTGACAGCCAGCTCAAGTGGTTTTAAACGGAAATCCTCCTTTTGATCGGAAGCTATTAAGGGTGTGAGCAGCTCCGGCTAATAAAATTGTGAGATTGAAAGGCCCGAAGAACTAAGCTTCATCCAGTATGCAACTCGGTTTTTTGCACAAACCACACTATTGTACGGAGTACAGAAGAAGGTCATTAGTCCTGTAGTTAGAAAGAAGAAAGCCAAAAATACTGTTTCTCCCATTTATACTAGCTTGCTTTAGTCGATTTTATTAGCTTGACCCCTTTCTACGAGGGACAACCATCTTATTCCACCTAGTCTTTTTTCTTGAACTCCGTAGTTTGGATGGGGATTTAAAGGTATTAGATCAGTTCCTTAGAGTTAAAGATGAGCTCGTCGAACTTTATAATTTCCTTTGAGTTGCGGGTTTCTCTCTCCTACATGCATAAATTTAGCCTTGGAAAATAAAAAATCTATATCAACATAGAGTGTCGTGTGGCCGTGAGGTGGGTTTTGGAGTTGGTGAGTGGATGGGGTATTTGTGTTGGTAGTGTGGCTTAAGGTTATGGTGTTTGGTCATAGGGTGGTTCTGCCTGAAATGTGGAGAGAGAGAGAGAGAGATTGCAATGCAGTCAAACTTAAGAGACCAAGGGAGATTTCTAAAATTCCTTAACATTCAAAGTGCCATTCCTGCACTAGAAAATTTGGAACGAGAGTGTAGTTTTTAATCCGCAAAACTGGTTGGTATTACATGTCATTGTATGCCCTTTCTGTTAGTAACAACCAAAACCTCTAGAAATCGCCCTCTTGGCTAAATCTAATGTAGAACAATCTCGGGGTGGATTGGACCTTGACCTAGCACGTGACCGAGTGTGCTCAAGGTAAGGTCAAATCTATCAGTTTTTTTGATCAAAAAAAAAAAAAAAACCTGATAGATTTGTCTGTCATAGATAATGGTCTTATTGGTCAGTTAGGGCAAACTTATTCACCACTGACCCCCTTATTTTCTCCTATTAGTTTTTGATAACGGAAAAAAAGCAGTTAACACATGTTGAGTTAAAAAAAATTTAGGAGCATGAAAAGCATATATCACCCGCGATATTGGGAAATGAAATTGAAATTGATCAAAATTATGACGGCCCATTTGGTTATGGGAAAAATATGATGAAAAATCTCATTCCAATTTTTTTCTCACCCGATATGAATAGTGTCTTTTAGCCCACACAAATGGGTTAAATATAACCCATAAGAAGGGTGGATTAAAAGTCGGATAATTGAAGGAGTTGGCTCCCTTTACTACACGAGTAATGCCATTAAATGAGCTCACGTGAGAATGACAAGACAAGTCACGTGATGAAGACATTAGTTAGACTTAATCAATAGACCAAAGCCGAGTTGTTCGATGAGTTCAGTAAGGAAGGAAAGAGGTCAGTCCTCATCATGACCGAGCTGTTTCCAACAGTCAAACAGAGAGCTAAAGAGATGCCTATAACTCAGGCATTCTGGTTAAACCAATGGACATAATTTTAGGCTCAGCCAAAGGAATTGCTAGAGAGATCTCAGCAATTCACAAACAGAGTCGCCTAATTGAAGGAAGGTGTACCACCTTAAATCGAAAATCATAGAAACCCTAATTGAACAACGATCTATTAAAGGCACAAGGAGCCATGATGAAAGGTACATTGAACTCTTTTTGTCTTCTTGCAATTCATTTAGTCCTATTATTGACTTGAGCATTGGAGTGTCTTCGATCTTGGGCAGTTTGTTAATTTTGCAGGAAAGGTAAGAATGGGAGATCGAGTTCAAAGACACATCTTATCCAGAAAAATTGTTAATTTATACTTGTGAGAGGTTCGTCAACTTTTCACTCTTACATTTTTTGAGTGGGAAACAAACACCACCCTCTGTGATCGCACGAGTATAGATTGAAATGCTCTCTCTAGTACCTATGAGAGGTTACCAGCCACTTGAATGTCAACATCCTTGGGGATGTTATATTTGATTTTGAAATCTGGAACCTCAGGGGTTGTAAGAGGAGCCATTGAAGAAAGTAGTGCAAGTAGAAGAAAGGAAGAAGGTAAAGAAGTCTGAAGCCGGAAAAGGCAAAACTGAAGACAAGAATGGAAGAGATCGCTTATAAAAGGAGGGAATTCCAAAGGCTATTAAATAGTAGGCATGCCGCCAAAACAAGGGGAGACACAAGTACGTGCAATGATGATTAAGAAGACATAAAATGGCTGACAGACGAAAAGCGTATGTCAGACGTTTTCTGGGGGCAAATGAAGGGGGTGGCTCCCTTTACTACACATGTAATGACATTAAATGAGCTCACGTGAGAATAACAAGATAAGTTACGTGATGAAGACATCAGTTAGACTCAGTCAATAGACCAAAACCGAGTTGGTCGATGAGTTCAGTAAGGAAGGAAAGAGGTTGGTCCTCATTGTGACCGAGCTGTTTCCAACAGTCAAACGGAGAGCTAAAGAGATGCCTATAACTCAGGCATTCTGGTTAAACCAATGGGCATAATTTTAGGCTCAGCCAAAGAAATTTTTAGAGAGATCTCAGTAATTCCCAAACAGAGTCGTCTAATTGAAGGAAGGTGTACCACCGTGAATCGAAAATCATAGAAACCCTAATTGAACAAGGATCTATAAAAAGGCACAAGGAGCCAGAGTGAAAGGTATACTGAACTCTTCTTGCAATTCATTTAGTCCCATTACTGACTGAAGCATCGGAGTCCCTTTGATCGGAGCACTTCGATCTTGGGCAGTTTGTTAATTTTGCAAGAAAGGTAAGATTGGGAGATCAAGTTCAGAGACACATCTTATCCAGAAAAATTGATCATTCATAATTGTGAGAGGTTCGTTAATTTTTATGCTCTTACATTTTTTGGCGTCGTCTGTGAAAAAATTCTCATTAATCGAAGCAAAAAGCCAATGTTAAGATTGACAAGTGCCATCGGATCACCTGTAGCTAGTTTTGTCTTGTGGAATTCCGATTCTGACTACATAGTGTCACTTCAATCCGATAACGACGTCAGGATACATGTGAACAAAAGCCCATCTAAACCACGTAAGGATGAAGAATTGTTCCTAGCAAGCTTCAGGCCATCCAGACTACATAGTCAGCAAAATGATGATCATGGTGAATCCCTCTGTGTCGAGGGGGAAAACCACTCACTGACAAAGTTGGTCCAGTCCTTGTAGGACCGACTTGACGCCCATGACAAACTATTTAAGAAGTCCTACGCCAGAGAAAAGGAATTAATGAAAGAAAACAAGGAGGTAAAAGCTAGATTGAAGGAGATGACTAAGAGAGAGAAACGTAACAAAAAAAGCCAACGGGAAAGTCCCGACAAGAAACGCGATAGAATAGAAAATGCCGAGGAAGATGAGTACAAACAGAAAAGACCTCGAGGGCAAAAGGAGAATTCCTGGAAATATTTCATTACCGAAGAGCTCAACAATCGCCTAAGGAGACCAGAGCAAAAATTGGGAAGGGACCTAGCCAGGAGAGCAACCGAAGAATATGGAAACTGTACAAAATTCTCACCTTTCACCATGTCGATTGAAATGGGGCGAATCCCGAGTAAATTTACCTTCCCAAATTTTAAGTTATATGATGGAAAGATTGACCCGACCTCCCACATTAGACATTACAGGCAGCTTATGACTGTTCATCGGAGGAATGAGTTGTTGCTCTGCACCATCTTTCCCAGTAGCCTTGGGGAGTCAGCCATGAAGTGGTTCGATAGTTTGTTAAAGGGTTCGGTAGATGGATGGGCACAGTAAGCCGAGCAATTTACAACTCAGTTCATTACAAGTAGTAAACAACCCAAAGATGTTGGGGCCTTACTGACATTGAAGAAGAGAAATATCGAGACTTTGAGAGAATACGTTCATCATTACTAGGAAATAATGAATGAAGTAGAGACTTGCAACCCAGAGATTGTCATGGCCTCCTTCAAGATAGGATTGCCGAAGGAGAATCCCTTGTATCAATCCCTCACCTGAAGGCCTGCCATTGACATGGAGGAGTTAAGGGTAAGGATCGAGAAGTATGCGAAAGTTGAAAATGATTTATCTAGAGACGTGGGGAAAGAGCATCCCACCAGGAAGTAGTTTAGCCATGACAAACAAACCGAGCCGAATAGAGAAGTAGGTAAGAAAAAAAAAGAAGGTTTTCCCCCGAAGTCTCCTTTTATCGGGGTTAATACAATATTTAAAGAGTCGATATACAAACTATTGGCTCAGATAAAGGGGAAGTCATATTTTAAGTGGCCTAATAAGCTAACAGGAGATCCTTCAAAGAGAAATCCCAATTTTAGGTGTTCCTATCATCAGGATGTAGGTTATATGACCAAAAATTGTCGATCTTTGAGGCAGCATTTGGAAGAGCTGGTCTAGGCGGGGCATCTTGCTCAGTTCATTGAGGATGGTGCTGGAACCGATGGAGAGAGAATCGAGCCTCAAAGAGACCAGACTACGGTATCGGGTGTGATAGATGTAATACATGCTGCAACGAACCCGCAAATAATGACAAATAATGCTGCTAGGGAATTTATTCAGAAAGCTACAAAGGAGAGAGAAGTGTATGAGTTGCGATTAACCCCCGAAGTCAGGAACAAAAGAATGAAGTTTGAGGACGCAACCAAGACGATCTGCTTCTCCGAGCAGGATCTGGTCAGGATACACCAGCCACATAATGACGCATTGGTGATAATGCTCTGAATCACCAAATATGATGTGGGGAGAATACAGATTGTTCTAGGAAGCTCCTTAAATATCATATATATGGACTGCTTCTTGAAGCTCGGGTTAAAACAAGGAGATCTCAAGCCAGCTAATGCCCCTTGGTCGACTTTAGTGGGAAAATGGTTCTTCCGAAATGTAAGATCATTCTTCCTGTGAAGACTGGTTCCGTTGGGGTCATGACCAAGTTTTTGGTGGTAGATACAACCTCGACATACAATGCCATTATGGGCCGAACCTGGTTACACGAGATGAAGGCAGTACCATAAACATATCACCAGGGGCTCAAGTTCCTCTAGACGGATGGAATAGTGAACGTTCGAGGAGACCAAGTAAGTTCTAGAACATGCTTACTAGCCTCGGCCAAAGGAAGGGATGGTCCAGAAAGTAGAGAGAACAGTTCGGCAGTGGAAACATAAAAATCGCAATCAACCCTCGATAGTCAACTGACGGAACTATCGAGAAAGGTCCTAAAGTACCTTTAGGCACACAACTGGAACCATCTGACCGAGCTAACACAAAAGGTCCTAAAGTACCTTTAGGCACTAAGCTGGAATTGACCGGCCAAGTAGTATAAGACTTGTCTAAAGTACCATTAGACAAGGATGATGACAAGTACTTTCTTCTGGGCGCCTCATTGAGCCCTGAGTAGCGAAATAAAATTGTCGCACTACTAATAGAATACACCGACGTCTTTGCATGGTCAACGTATGAAATGCTCGGTGTATTGCCCGAGGTAGCATGTCATCGATTGAACGCGGATCCTAGCTTTAAACCGATCAAATAGAAACTTAGGAGGTCGGCACCATAATATCAAGAATCAGTAAAGGAAGAGGTGACACGTTTGTTGGAATCCCAGACCATCAGGGAGGTTCATTACCCAACTTGACTGTTAAACACTGTAGTAGTCAAAAAGAAAAATGACAAGTGGAGTGTCTGTGTTGACTTCATCGACCTCAACAAAGCATGTTCAAAAGACAACTTTCCTTGGTCAAAGATAGATCAGCTTGTCGATACAACTGCCGAGCACGAGCAAATGAGCATCTTGGACGCATACAAGGAATATCACCAGATCCCACTTGCCGAAGAAGACCAAGAGAATACCATATTTATAACACCTAAGGGGACATACTATTACAAAATAATGCTCTTGGGTTAAAGAATGCCGAAGCAACTTACTAGAGGCTAATAACAAATATGTTTTCTCACTTATTGGGGAACACCATGAAAGTTTACATAGATGACATGGTAGTTAAAAGTCGGAGGGCCACCAGTCATTGCTCTGACTTGAGAAGAACATTCGATATACTCTGAAGATACAAAATGAAGCAAATGCCTCAAAGTGTGCATTTAGTGTAAGGTCTGGTAAGTTCCTGGGGTTCATGGTTACCCACCGAGGAGTTGAGGTAAATCCTAATCAAGTAAAAAAAATTTTCGAATTGCAATCACCCTAGATAGTTAAGGAAGTGCAAAGACTAACTGGAATGACAGTTACGCTCGGAAGGTTTATATCCCGAGCCTCTAACAAATGTAGACCTTTTTTTCAATCGATCAAAGGAAATAAGAGAGCACTTTAGAATCAGGAGTGTGAAGAAGCGTTCTTAAATCTGAAGGCATACTTGGCCTCCCCACCAATTCTGACAACACCGTTACTCGAGGAAAGCTTATTCCTCTACCTAGCCGTATTTGAACACGCAATGAGTGAGACACTGATGAGAGACGGCAGTGTAAAATTAAGACCTGTATATTATGCAAACAAGATGCTCTTGGATGCTGAGTCGAGGTATACTCCATTGGAGAAGCTCGCACTTGCATTGATTAGCTTGACTAAGAAGCTCAAACACTATTTCCAGGCACACCGAATCGTAGTGCTCACTGACCAGCTTTTGAAAACCCTTTTTTCAGAAGGCCGACCTATTGGGTTGCATTGCTAAGTGGGCAGTAGAGCTCGGGGAGTACGACATTGCATTCGAGGCAAGAACTGCAATCAAAGGACAAGTGGTGGCGAATCTTATCGCTAAATTCCATCCTAAGAATAGTTGGGGACAGACCGGCCAAAATCAGAGCTTGATAGTAAATGGAGCTTGTTAGTTGATGGGTCTTCCAATCAGAAGGGTGCAGACGTTGACCTTATATTGGAAAGTCCAAATGGATGTATTCTGGAAAAGGCTATCAGGATTGGATTCGAGGCCTTGAATAATGAAGTAGAGTATGAAGCCCTAATAACAGGAGTAAGGCTCGCAACTGAATTGGGTGTAACCAAGCTCCAAGTATTTTCCGATTCATAACTTGTGGTGAATTAGACAAAAGGGGAATATATGACAAAGGATGAGAGAATGGTGGCATACCATGCTGTAGCAGAAAAAGAGTTGAGGCAGATACCAGAATTTATGATTCAGCAGGTCAGTAGAACAAGAAACGCCCATGCTGACGCTATGGCATCATTAGCATCTGCCATCGATCTAGCTATCTCCAAAGGATGAACTTTATCAATGTTCGTTCGGTGGCCTTTACTTGAAATGTGTGCACCCCAAATTAGTCCCTGATTTCTTGTTTGAAATTCACGAGGGGAGTTGCGACACTCACACTGGTGGAAGATCTCTAGTCCAGCGAGCCATTTCCCAAGGGTTTTGGTGGGCCTACACGCAGAAGGATGCTCAATAGTTTGTTAGGCGGTGTGAAAAATTTCAGAAATTCTCACCGATATTGTGAGATCCTCGTATCCCACATCGGTTAGGGAGAGGAAAGTTGCTAGGTTTATAAGTAAGCCTCTCACTTTACATGACATAAGGCCTTTTTCTAGGGGTATTGGGAGAAACAAAATTATAAGGGCCAGTGGATCCAAAGCGGACAATATTATGTCATGTGGAGAGTGGAGTGTTACAAAGTGGTATCAGAGCCGACTCTCGCCTGGACCGAGTGTGGGGCTCTGCCGTGCTCGCGTGTAGTGGGCGGGCAGGTAGCTGGCAGGCTATTGCACGGGGACGTGCAGCCCTAAGGGGGTGGATTGTGAGATCCTGGTATCCCACATCGGTTAGAGAGAGGAAAGTTGCTGAGTTTATAAGTAAGCCTCTCACCTTACATGACATAAAACCTTTTCCCAGGTATATTGGGAGAAACAAAATCGTTAGGGCCAGTGGGCCCAAAGCGGATAATATTATATCATGTGGAGGGTGGGGTGTTACAGATATCGAGAAGGCCAACCCAGGAATTGCTTCCATTAGCGAGCCCGTGGCCATTTGCATAATGGGGGCTAGCTATTGTGGGACCATTACCTTGGCCCCCCGACAATAAAAAGTTTTTTCTCGTTGCAACCGATTATTTCACAAAGTGGGTGAAAGTTGAGCCCTTAGCTAACATCAAAGACACTGATATGAGGAAATTCGTCTGGAGGAATATTGTCACAAGATTCGAAATCCCTAATGCACTCGTCTCCGATAACGAAATTCAATTCGATAGTGGTCCCTTTAAAACTTTTTGCTAACATTATGAAATTCGAAACCACTATTCAACCCCAGCTTTCCCTCAGAGTACTGGACAAGCAGAGATTTCCAACAAAACAATCCTGAATGGAATTAAGAAAAGGTTAAAATATGCCAAAGAAAAATGGGTTAAAAGGTTGCCGAGTGTTCTGTGGACGTACGGAACCACACCTCGGCGCTCAACTAGAGAAACCCCGTTCGCTCTAGCTTATGGGATAGAGGCGGTGATTCCATTAGAGAAAGGTTTATCGACCCTGAGAACCGAGCTTGTTTAAAGCAATAGTAACGATGTCGTCATCACTCGAGACCTTGATTTAGCAGAAGAGAAAAGACAGCAAGCGACAATACGAATAGTCTCTTATCGACCACAGATGTCCCGAGCTTATAACAAGAAAGTTAATTCTCGAATTTTCACCTTTAGAGACTTGGTCCTTAGGAGAGTTCTGAGCTCGGCTAAGAACCCTACACATGGAAAGCTTGGAGCCAATTGGGAGGGGCCATACAGAGTAGCCCGAGTGGGGGGCAATGAATACTATGAGCTCGAGACCTTGCACCATAGAATGGTACTACGCCCCTGGAACTCTGTGAACCTAAGAAAGTTCTATTTCTAAAAAGTGCATTTTTTGGAAATAGAACTCCGAAGTGCCTTCGACAAACATAAGGGTGCCCTTGTCTTAAAGATTCAGAGTGATTAGCAAGCTCTTACTGATGTACTGATATGAACGAAAGTTATTAATAAAATATTTCTAGATACATCTCTTTGTTTTCATTGTTAAACGTCTTACTGCCAAGACAGTGAGGCAATTTTTTTTGATAGAAGTGTAAACTTAAAACAGGTGCAGCCACCTGATCGAATCCAGGCCCTCAGCCAGGCATAACTATGTAAACCGATCAAGGATGGATTTGAGTCCGATTAGATCGGCGGGTCAGTGCGGGGTAGAAACAGTCTCTAAAAATACCCAGGGGGTCAGAGTATAACTCTACCGGATGACCGAGCTCTTTGAAGATGGGCCGAGTAAGGGCCAAAACTTCAAGAATCAAATTTTTTTCTAAGTATTTAAAGGTCCTTGTTGAGGGACCGAGCTCTTTGAAGATGGGCCGAACAATAGTCAATTTTTTTTTTCTAAATGTCCTTATTGATTAACCGAGCTCTTTGAAGATGGGTTGAGCAAGGGCCAAAACTTCAAGAGTCGAGAATTTCTTCGAAGTATTAAAAGGTCCCTAACGAAGGGTCGAGTCCCCTGAATAGAGACCAGGTTGGGTTTGGCCCCAAATAATTCAGAAATCTTAGAAATCAAGAGACAAAATCGATGACTAAAAATGAAACTTCCATTAAACTTCAAAAACTATTACATCTGCTTTTTAAACATATATTCTAAAAAATACAGATATTCTCCAAGTATTTTCTGGCTGAGTGAGGATGGGAAGAGCTAGGAATGGAGTGACAAGTATAGAGCTCGAAAGACTGGAGCACTCCAGCATCATTCAGTGTGGCGTGCCAGCCTTTGTTAAAATATGCCTTCTCAAGCTAGGGAATCTATAGTGCCAAGTTATTCTCTGTTTTCTCCATCCCTTCATCATATGTAGAATCCTCCTTGTCCTTTAACTCAGACTTAGACTTGTTGAATTCCTCTAGAAGACTAGCATAATCAAGCTGGGTTTGACAAAGATCCACGTTCACCTCGTGCTCAGACTCTTTCAATTGTACAATTTCTGCTGAGAGCTTCTGATTCTTCTCAGTCAAGCTTTGATTTTGAGCGCGGAGAACTTGAACTCCTTCACAGAGCTTAGCATATTCCTTATCTACAGACTCATTCTTTGCTAAAGCAGAAGCATGAGCATGGATAGCCTCTCTCATTGCTTTGTTTTTTTGGGCTATTCTAGCTCCTATTTCGTGAACCTTTTGAAGCCCTTGCAAATAAAGATCGAGAAACTTAGAAGTTTCAAAGAAAAGAAGAAAAAGAGCTCTAAAGGAAGAAACAAGTTAGATACTAAGACCATATGCTGAATAGCTTGGCGGGACACTTCATCATCAGTTAAAACCTCGTTCACAGTTAGGTCCTGAGGCAAGATGACCCCTCTGGCAATCCCTACAGCAACATTGAAGTCTTTGATCGTGGAGTCCTTCGCAGTGATCTCTCTTATTTTTGCCTTGAGAACAGGTCGAAAAAAAGGATCGATATGTTGAGAAGAGGAAGTTGCTCCAAACTCAAGTACTTTACGCCTTTTGGGGGCGGGGTCTTCGGAAAGTACCAAAATTGAATGAACTTGGTGGTCAGGAGAATGAGCAGGAATCGAAGGATCGGGCTCAGCAGGAACAAAAGACTCTGAGGCCTGAACCAAATCAATAGGTTCACTTTCTAGCAGAACCACATTGTTCGGTGCTTGGTGTTGTTTCCTGCTATTCCTAACTTACTAACATCTCCCACAATGTATGTATGATGTATGTGTGAGGGGGAGTGTCACTCTCACTTGTGACGATGTCAAAAGAAAGGGCACAAAGAAAATGAAATGGGATGAATGAAATGTGTGTGTGTGTGTGAACAAAAGTGCTCCTCAAGCGCAAGGAGTCTTTTGAGTATCGTGTTTTACTTGAAAAAGTATTCCAAGGTCGTCTCCTCAGGGAAGGAAGTGAACCATCATGAAGGTAATTTTTATTAAAGATAATGGTAAAATTATTTTTGTTTTGGAATTTGGTGATGGTTTAAGTTATGATAATAAAATAAAAACAAGTGTTGACTAATCCAAAGAGGTCATTCCAATGGGAATCTCAATTCAACTCGAAACCTTCCTCTACTGGTGCATAGATGAACGATTGATTCGTGGGAAGCTAGGGACGAGATGATGAAGATCCAAGCATAACCCGTGACCAGGCCTACGGGATATCAAAGACTCACAACCACATCCATTCTCAACCCAGTCAAACCGAATTATCGTACACCGAGAGGAGGAAAGACAATGAGTTGAAATCACATACCCAAGAGGAGGTCTCCCTTGGATTAGCCAACTAAAAGCTTAGCTACTCATGATTAAAGTAAAGACAACAAATAAATAGAAAGACATTATGAAGAAATAAAGGTTAGAACTAAGCATAAACAAAATGCATCAATATAAACAATCTTCGACAAAGAATGAGTGAATCACGTTCCACCCTTCACGGCTTCGGTGAAGCTCTAGAAAAGTGGAAGAGTTTCACTCCTCTAAGGGAAGAAAGAAGCTTTAACAATGGAAGAAAAATAAAACAAGACTTACATTAAAAGAAAGCAATAATTAATTAGCGGGTATTCCACAACCAAGAGATAATAACACAATAAAAGAAAGCAATACTACTTGGCGGGTATTCCACAACCAAGAGATGATAATATCATAAAAGAAAGTAACAATACAAAGAAAGTAATACAAATTTGGAGGGTTTTCCACAACCAAGAGAAAAACTAGTAAGCATACAAAGAAAGCAATAACAACTTGGAAGGATGTCTACAACCAAGAACTCTAGCAAAAATTTATTTCTTACAAGCCACAAAGGGGTGGTATTTATAGGCAAAGCCTTTACAAATACTAAAGATTCCATTCACAAGCCCAAGAGATGACATTCACAAGCTTCCAAAAGTTGTCATTCACATGTTTGAAAAAGAGGTCATTCACATGTTTGCTAAAGATGCCATTCACATGCTTGCACAAGATGACATTTGAATTACTTTAATCTCTTTTTGTTTAGAGTTTTAATAATTGTCATATTAGAATTTGTAGCTTTGTCACATTTGGCTCCCCGGTAGTTTGTAGCTTTGACGCATAATACCCTGAAAAGAACAACAATTAATGCATTATCCCTAATTCACACACTAACCTTAATAGGTCAATTTTGATTAGTTTAACTTTGTTTAACTAACATAATTTACCTATTAGCTTAATTAAATTATGCATTAATTAGGATTAGTCATTCGGCTCGGAAGCTTCTTCTTTAACATTTACTTCGGCAGTAGGCTCCACGAATCTAGTGTCAGAAGGAGTAGGAGGGTCAAGAGGTACGGTCAATTCGCCAGGAATGACTGGCTCGACAGTCGATAAAAAATCTAGAAAGTTCCTAACTGTCCTATTTCTGCCAGAAGTACCAGCCACAACGCGTTTGTGTTGGCGAGGTGTTTGTTCCCATGCCAATTGGATTGCTTGGCGGTCTTTGGCTAGGGATTCATTAGGCTGAGGAAGAACGACAATAAAGGACATGCATGTTGGGGTGTAGCCGAGCAAGGAATGAGCGACACGACAAAAAAATGATTCATTATAGCCCCACACTCTCTTGAGTCCATCTATCTTAACAACACTCTCCGGAGTTCTTTCCTTCATGGTTTCACCTTCAAATAAATGACAGTAAACCAAAAGCAGTGAATAATTAAATTAAGAAGAAAGAGTAAAAGAGACAGTCATCTGGTGCGCCTTCTTCGCAGGGACAACGATATGACGGAGTTATGCCAGTAGCATACTTCAAGTTCCAAGAAACAAATATCACATCATTCTCATGACCTTTGTTGGAATCTGGAAGATGGGTCACCAAGTAGCGGTCCTTCTTCCTCATCGCCAGATAGTAGTTATCTCCAGCCAGTTTGATGATATAACAGTATAAGATCTCCCATAACTCTAGGCTCAAATTTAGAAGCTTGTTCAAGGCAGCCACACCCATTACTATTCTGAAAAAATTGGGACAACACTAAATGGGGCACAACTTCATCGCACCCAAAGAAGCAAGGGATCGAGTGAGAAACGAACACCACCCTCTGTGATCGTACGAGTATAGATTAGAATGCTTTTTTTGGTACCGCTGAGAGGTTCGTCAGTACCAGCCACTTGAATGTCAACATTCTCGGGGATGTTATATTTGATTTTAAAATCTGGAACTTCAGGGGTTGTAAGAGGAGCCATTGAAGAAAGTAGTGCAAGTAGAAGAAAGGAAGAAGGTAAAGAAGTCTGAAGCTAGAAAAGACAAAAGTATAGACAGGAATGGAAGAGATCTCTTATAAAAGGAGGGAATTTCAAAAGGCTATTTAAATACCAGGCAAGCCGCCAAAACAAGGGGAGATGTCACAAGTACGCGCAATGATGGTTGAGAAAGCATAAAACGGCTGACAGACGAAAAACATTTGTCAGACGTTTTCTGGGGGCAAATGAAGGGGGTGGATCCTTTTACTACACGTGAAATGACATTAAATGAGCTCACGTGAGAATGACAAGACAAGTCACGTGATGAAGACATCAGTTAGACTCAGTCAATAGATCGAAGCCGAGCTGTTCGATGAGTTCAGTAAGGAAGGAAAGAGGTCGATCCTCATCGTAACCAAGTTGTTTTCCACAGTCAAACGGAGAGCTAAAGAGATGCCTATAACTCAGGCAATCTGTTTAAACCAATGGACATAATTTTAGGCTCAGCCGAAGGAATTGTTAGAGAGATCCCAGCAATTCCCAAACAGAGTCGCCTAATTGAAGGAAGATGTACCACTGATTAATCCTAATTAATGCATAATTTAATTAAGTTAATAGGTCAATTGTGTTAGTTAAACAAAGTTAAACTAATCAAAATTGTGTTAGTTAAACAAAGTTAAACTAATCAAAATTGACCTATTAAGGTTAGTGTGTGAATTAGGGATAATGCATTAATTGTTATTATTTTCAGGGTATTATGCGTCAAAGCTACAAACTATCGGGGAGCCAAATGTGACAAAACTACAAATTCTAATATGAAAATTATTAAAACTCTAAACAAAAAGAGATTAAAGTAATTCAAATGTCATCTTGTGCAAGCATGTGAATGGCATCTTTTGCAAACATGTGAATGACCTCTTTTCAAACATGTGAATGACAACTTTTGGAAGCTTGTGAAGGACAACTTTTTGAAGTTTGTGAATGTCATCTCTTGGGATTGTGAATGGAATCTTTAGTGTTTGTAAAGGCTTTGCCTATAAATACCACCCCTTTGTGGCTTGTAAGAAATAAATTTTTACTAGAGTTATTGGTTGTGGACATCCCTCCAAGTTGTTATTGCTTTTTTGGTATAATTACTAGTTTTTCTCTTGGTTGTGGAAAACCCTCCAAGCTTGTATTACTTTCTTTGTATTGTTACTTTCTTTTATGATATTATCATCTCTTGGTTGTGGAATACCTGCTAAGTAGTATTGCTTTTATTTTATTGTGTTATTATCTCTTGGTTGTGGAATACCCGTCAATTAATTATTACTTTCTTTTAATTTAAGTCTTGTTTTATTTTACTTCCATTGTTGAAGCTTCTTTCTTCCCTTAGAGGAGTGAAACTCTTCCACTTTTCTAGAGCTTCACCGAAGCCGTGAAGGGTGGAACGTGATTCACTCATTCTTTGTCGAAGATTGTTTATATTGATGCATTTTGTTTATGCTTAGTTCTAACCTTTATTTCTTCTAATGTCTTTCCATTTATTTGTTGTCTTTACTTTAATCATGAGTAGCTAAGCTTTTAGTTGGATAATCCAAGGGAGACCTCCTCTTGGGTATGTCATTTCAACTCGTTGTCTTTCCTCCTCTCGGTGTACGATAATTCGGTTTGACTGGGTTAAGAGTGGATGTGGTTGTGAGTCTTTGATATCCCGTAGGCCTGGTCACGGGTTATGCTTGGATCTTCATCATCTCGTTCCTAGCTTCCCATGAATCAATCGTTCACCTATGCACCAGTAGAGGAAGGTTTCGAGTTGAATTGAGATTCCCATTGGAATGACCTCTTTGGATTAGCCAACACTTATTTTTATTTTATTATCACAACTTAAACTATCACCAAATTTCAAAACAAAAATGATTTTACCATTTTCTTTAATAAAAATCACCTTCATAATGGTTTACTTTCTTCCCTGAGGAGACGACCTTGGAATACCTTTTCAAGTAAAACACGATTCTTAAAAGACTCCTTGCGCTTGAGGAGCACTTTTGTTCACACACACACACACACACACATTTCATTCATCCCATTTCATTTTTTCCGTGCCCTTTCTTTTGACATCGTCACAAGTGAGAGTGACACTCCCCCTCACACATACATCATACATACATTGTAGGAGATGTTAGTAAGTTAGGAATAGCAGGAAAAAACACCAAGCATTTTTGGCGCCGTTGCCGGGGAAGGCAAGTGTCAAACCAAGAAGGTGATTTCTGGACGACGAAGGTAAGTCCCGTGATCTTCATCATGGGATAAGGTACGTTGTCCTTGTATATATTCTTGTTTTTGCATAATTTAAATTTTTGATCCTTTGTTGCATGTGGGGGCGGGACGAGCAAAATCGATTGGTTAGACAACTCATAAACCCCAACATTAACCTTGAACTAGACCTACCCGAGGATACGGGTGACAATTTTGAAAATACGGGTGTCAACCCAAACATGCATGGGGGTGGAAATTTTGATAATGGTGGTGCAAACCAAAATGACCAAAGGGGTGAGGGATTGCCCGAACCTAGGATGCCCAACCCACGTGTTCATTTTTCCCACCTATGAATGAGGGGAACATCCAACTTGACCCTTCAGCTAGGACAATGCGGGAGTTCCTTCAACCAACCCGTAGCACCACACCATCATGCATCCTTCTTCCTGTCCAAGCTCATCTCTTTATAGTCAAACCATGGATGTTGTAACTACTCCCCAAATTTCGTGGGATCGAGAATGAAAGCCCGTATAATCACATAAGGTCCTATGAGGAGATAGTTGTAACCTATATCCAAAATTATAACATGGAGAAAATAGCAAGGATGAAATTGTTTCCTTTCTCCTTGGATGGTAAGGCAAGGATTTGGCTTGATTCTTTGGCGTCCCGCACCATGTTATCTTGGGACCAAATAGTTTCATCTTTTTTGAAAATTTTTTTTCCGGTTCATAGAACCACTTCTTTAAAAAAGGAAATCCAAAATTTTTCTGAAAACCCTAATGAGCAATTCCACCAGTGCTGGGATCGTTACAAGGATTTAATCCAATCTATTCCACATCATGGGTTTAAATCATGGCATTTGGTGAGTTTCTTCTATGAAAAAATTACACCAAATCATAGGCAATTCATTGACATGATGTGCAATGGTGAATTTTTGAATAAAGATCCTGATGAGGCCCTTGACTACTTTGCTACCTTGGTCGAAAATACACAATCTTGAGATGTTAGGGACCCAAATGATGTACCTAGGACATTACCGGGTAACAGTCAATCACAAAGAGGGGGGATATATGACTTGAAAGACAAGGAGGATCTACTTTCACAAATTTCCAAATTGTCTAAGAAAGTAGATAGCCTTGAGGTGGATAAGAGACGAGAGGTGTCTCATGTGTCAAGAGTTGAGGAGTCTTGTTCTATTTGTGGTGGTGTCGACAATTTCACATCAGAATGCCCGAGCATCCCGACACTTAAAGAAGCATATCTTGAACAAGTCAATGCCTTCAACCAACCTAGGCAATCATTTCCTTCGAATTCCAACACTTATAATGCGGGGTGACGTGATCACCCTAATTTTAGTTAGAGAAATGAGAACCCCATCCCTTATGGCTCAAACACATACACATCGCCTGCACCTCCTAGACAAACTCAATTTCAATCCCAAGGTCAAGGGCAAGCATCTAGCTCCCAATACCACCGCTCCAATCCATCTCCCCAAGGTCCTCCCCAACAAGCACCATCTAATCCTATCACCTACCAACCTCCTCATAAGAGGAACTTGGAGGATGTGCTTTACAATTTCATCCAAAACCAAACCACTTTCAACAACAACATCTCGTTTCAACTCACAAAGATCACAAATCACATCGGGTTGTCTCAACAAGAGAAGAAAAAATTTTCCGCTCAACCCCAAGAAAATCCCAAGGGTCAACATGTGGTTGAGTTGGCCGAACCCACCCAAGAGAGTTGTGAGCAACTTAAGGCGGTTACTACCCTT
>CM042194.1:21131245-21153155 GCA_023539305.1 Ilex asprella
CAAACTCAATTTCAATCCCAAGGTCAAGGGCAAGCATCTAGCTCCCAATACCACCGCTCCAATCCATCTCCCCAAGGTCCTCCCCAACAAGCACCATCTAATCCTATCACCTACCAACCTCCTCATAAGAGGAACTTGGAGGATGTGCTTTACAATTTCATCCAAAACCAAACCACTTTCAACAACAACATCTCGTTTCAACTCACAAAGATCACAAATCACATCGGGTTGTCTCAACAAGAGAAGAAAAAATTTTCCGCTCAACCCCAAGAAAATCCCAAGGGTCAACATGTGGTTGAGTTGGCCGAACCCACCCAAGAGAGTTGTGAGCAACTTAAGGCGGTTACTACCCTTCGGAGTAGCAAAAAAATTGATAAAACCATTGTGCCAAAGGTCTCACCCAAGGCTACATTGCCATTAGAAAGAGAGACTAAGGGTAATGCCGATGGGGGTGGGGTAAGTGAGAAGAAAGAGAGTGAGGCGGTTGAGAGAGAAAAGGTGATTGATGAAAGTGTGATTATTTCTCCTATCCCTACTCCTTTTCCTAATCGTTTGAAGCCACCGGTCAAGGTGGCTAATTATGCTGATATTCTTGAGATGTTCAAGCAGGTGAAGATAAACATCCCACTCCTCGATGCTATAAAGCAAATTTCATCATGTGCAAAGATCTTGAAAGACTTGTGCATGGTAAAAAGGAGGCTCAATGTTCACAAGAAAGCCTTCCTCACCGAGCAAGTAAGCTCAATTTTGAGGACAAACACTCCTCCGAAGTTTAAGGACCCCAGCTGCCCCACCATTACCATAACCATTGGAGATTGTCGGGTTGAACAAGCCTTACTTAATTTGGGAGCAAGTGTCAACCTCCTCCCCTACTCCGTGTATCAACAACTCAAGCTTGAGGAATTGAAACCTACTCCAATCACGCTTCAACTGGCAGACCGTAGTGTTCGAACACCAAGGGGAGTAGTTGAGGATGTTTTAGTACAAGTGGATAAATTTTACTTTCCTGTTGATTTTATTGTGCTTGACACTCACCTTGTTGCTAATCTTAGCTCCCAAATCCCTGTAATACTTGGTAGACCTTTTCTTGTCACATCTAATGCCGTGATTAACTGCAGGAACAGTCTTATGAAGCTCGCATTTGGAAATATGACAATGGAGCTCAATGTGTTCAACTTGTGCAAGCAACCGGGGGATGATGAGGAAGCACATGAGATTTATCAGATTGACACTTTGGTAGAGGAACACATGGAGTTACTGAGCACTTTCAATTTGAGAGAGGAGGAAGTTGTTGATATGGAGGAAGTGGATGAGCAAAAAGAATTGAAAAGTTTGAAAGGGATAGAAAAGTGGATCCCTACATTTGAAAAACTCCCACACCAAGACAAAAAAGTTATTCCCATCCGATGTACAAACACCTAACTTGGAATTGAAGTCATTACCTTCCCATTTGAAGTATGCATATCTTGGGGAAGATGAGTCATTTCTGGTGGTGATTAGTTCAACGTTGGATCCAAGGCAAGAAGAAGAGCTCTTGAAGGTGTTGAGGAGACATAAAGGGGCAATTGATTGGACAATTGCAGACATAAAGGGGATAAATCCCATTATTTGCACACACCGGGTCTATCTTGAGGAGGATGCAAAACCATCCCGCCAGCCACAAAGGAGGTTGAATCCGATCATGAAAGACGTGGTGAGGGATGAGGTGTTGAAACTACTTGACGTGGGCATTATTTTTCTAATTGCCGATAGTAAGTGGGTTAGTCTCACGCAAGTAGTACCCAAGAAGCCGGGAGTCACTGTTGTGGAGAATGAGGAGAACGAGCTTATCCCAACAAGGGTGATCACAGGATGGAGAATTTGTATTGATTACCGGAAGCTCAACCTGTGTACAAGAAAAGATCATTTTCCAATCTCATTCCTTGATCAAGTGCTAGAACGAGTAGCAGGGCATCTTTTCTATTGCGTTTTGGATGGATACTCGGGCTACAATCAGATAGAGATTGCTCTGGAAGACCAAGAGAAAACCACTTTCACTTGTCCCTACGGTACCTTCGCGTATCGTCGCATGCCTTTCGGGCTATGCAATGCCCCCGGAACTTTCCAACGTTGTATGATGGGGATCTTTAGTGATATGGTAGAGAAGATTGTTGAGGTATTCATGGATGACTTCTCAGTCTTTGGGAATTCTTTCGATGGGTGTTTGGAAAATTTAGAGAAGGTTTTGGAGAGATGTGAAGAGAAGAGTCTGGTTTGAATTGGGAGAAATGTCACTTCATGGTGACACAAGGAATTGTTCTCGGGCATATCATTTCGGCGAAAGGAATAGAAGTTGACAAATCAAAGTTGGATGCCATCTCCAACCTTCCCACGTCGAAAGTCGTCAAGGATATCAGGTCGTTTCTGGGCCATGTGGGTTTTTACCGTCGTTTCATTAAAAATTTTAGTGCATTGGCCCGACCTTTAACCAATTTGTTGTCTAAAGACGTCCCATTTGAATGGTCGGATAGTTGCGAGACATCTTTTTCAAAACTCAAAAGTATGCTTGTCACACCTCCAATTATGCGACCACCTAAGTGGGATTTACCTTTTGAGTTGATGTGCGACACGAGTAATTACGCGGTCGGCGTAGTGCTCAGTCAAAGGGAGGATAATAGACCATATGTAATATACTATGCTAGCAAAACTCTTAATGAAGCTCAAATGAATTACACCACCACGGAAAAAAAGTTGTTAGCAGTAGTATTTGCATTAGATAAATTTCGGTCTTACATCATTGGTTCACCGATAGTTGTTTATACTGATCATTCTGCTTTAAAGTTTCTATTATCTAAGCAGGATGCCAAACCAAGACTTATCCGGTGGATTCTCCTACTTCAAGAATTTAATCTGACAATCAAAGATAAGAAATGAGTGGAGAATGTGGTGGCGGACCATTTATCTCGATTGGTGGTGCAAGAGGCTGATGAGCGCATTCCCATCCCTAATTCTTTTTTTGATGAGCATTTATTGACAATTCATTCTATTTTCCCTTGGTATGCTGACATTTGTAATTATCTTGCGACAGGACAAATACCGCCACAGTGGAGCCCTGAAGACAAAAGAAGATTTATGGCAGACGTGAAGTTTTTTTACTTCGATAATTCGTACCTGTTCAAGTATTGCCCAGACCGGATCATGAGGAGATGCATGCCTAAAAATGAACAGCGGAACGTCCTTGCCTTCTCTCATTTCCAAGCCTGTGGTGGACATTTCTCGGCAAAGTAAACCTCGGCCAAAATTCTTCAGTCAGGTTTCTACTGGCCCTCTCTTATTAAGGATTGTATTTCATATTGCAAGACATGCGACAGATGCCAACGATTGGGTAGTGTGACCCGTCGAAATATGATGTCCCTTTCTCCCGTACTTGTCATTAAGATATTTGACAGTTGGGGCATCGATTTCATGGGACCATTCCCCATGTCGTTTGGCTACCTGTATATTCTTCTGGCGGTGGACAACGTGTCCAAGTGCGTAGAGGCTATCCCAACCAAGACTAATGACCACCGGGTCGTAGTCAAGTTCCTTAAAGATAATATTTTCTCGAGATTTGGAATGTCTCGTGCAATGATTAGTGATGGTGGTTCTCATTTTTATAACAGGCCATTTGCATCATTAATGTTTAAATATGACGTTACACACAAAGTGTCCACTGCTTACCACCCACAAACAATGGCTAAGCTGAATTAGCCAACAGGGAGATTAAAAATATTCTGGAAAAAAGGTTAACCCAAACAGGAAGGATTGGTCAGAAAGATTGATCGATGCCTTATAGGCATACCGTATTGCCTGTAAGACTGTTTTAGGCATGTGTCCCTACCGGCTAGTTTATGGAAAAGCTTGCCATCTGCCAGTTGAATTGGAGCATAAGGCCTACTGGGCCATAAAGACTTTGAACTTTAACATGAAAATGACTGGGGAGCAAAGAAAATTAGAAATGAATGAATTGGATGAGAGTCGAAGAGATGCGTATGAGAGCTCTAAAATTTTCAAGGAACGGGCTAAAGTTTTTCATGACAATTCCATCACGAGGAAGTCGTTTGAGCCCGGGCAAAAAGTGCTCTTATATAACTCTTGTCTATCCATTTTCCAAGGGAAGTTAAGATCCCGGTGGGATGACCCCTATCTTGTCAAGGTGGCCTACCCCAATGGAGCGGTGGAAATCACGAACCCCAAAGATGACCAAACATTCAAGGTCAATGGCCAAAGACTTAAACCATTCTTTGAGGGTTTTGAATAGCAAATGGTGGAGGAGGATTTAATTGATCCGGGGTATCCGGATTTGGTGGAGGAGTAGCTAGTATGCATATGTACAGTTGCCTTTATTTATTTATGTTATTATTTATTTCATGCCACTTACTTTTTTTTGTTTGTGTAGTGTTGTTTTTCCTGGCTCCAGATGTTGGTATTTTGTCAAAAGCTCCAATACGAGGTGTCCTATATCCCTACTCTTCTTTCTACAGTCATTCATTATAGTTCATAATTTTAGTACATTGAGGACAATGCGCGAATCAAGTTAGGGGGTGAGGTGGACCATTTGAATGGTGTACCAATGTTGGATCTAGAATAGTCTTTTTGTAAATATTTGTTCTTTTTTTTTTAAAAAAAAAAACGAATATTCGTTTTCTGCCGACACTTAAAAAAAAAACGAATATTCGTATCCTGCCGACACTAGTTTTATGCCGACACTAAAAAAAATAAAATTTGGGACGCCTTTAATAAGGCCTCCAACTTTTCTCTTTTTTTTATCCACCGGTGTTAGGCCCCCCTTCTCCTTCCTTCTTCTCCTTTCTTCTCCCTTCTCCTTCTTCTTCTTCTTCTTCGTTTCTCCCTGTTCTCTGTAAAAATAACCCACCCTTTGCAAATCCATGACCATATTCCCAAAATACTCAGTCACTTGTCTATTGATTTTTATTATATGTTTGTATTTGTACATGGTTGTTCTTCTTCTAACTGCACTTAGGTTGAAGGGTTTTCAGCCTTGCCGAAGCCCTTATCTCGAAGAATGATAATTAAATTGGGTATTTTCTTTGTAGGTTTTGGCAGATGAACGGATCTCGAGTTCTCAAACCCTAACTCTATTTGCAGTTCTGATAAATTCGAATAATTTGAGAAATAGTTCAGTTTGTTGAGGGGTGTTGTGATCTGTAGTTTTAGTTTGTTTTAGTTTTATATTTGCGTATGTTTACAGTATTTTTGAGTATGATCGTGTCGAATGCAATTTTAATTGTCTTTGTGACTGGTAGACATTAAAGAACCGGATAGGGTATCCGTAGTTTAGCAAGTATGGACAATAAAATTTTTTGATTTAGTTTAAGCATTTTTCGCACTTTTTCATCTGATGTGCATGCTGTGATAATGAGAAAAGCAAGAGATGTGAGAAAAATTGAATTCCGAGAGCAACTAGCAAAACCATTGTGTGGCAGAAGCTCTTTTGCTAAACGTCGTCGTTCCAAACGACTGGGTGCTTGTTACCAATGTGGCAGAATATTTCACATGAAAAAACATAATTAGTGTTCTGAACCAATTTTGGGTCGTGCGACCGATCGATTAAACTGGATAGTGTATGGGCATAGTAAGGATTTTCTTGACACGCCATCCTATTCCACTCTGGGACTCACACGTTATGTGCGACAAGAAGTTAGAAGGGTTACTAATAATGACATAGACACAAGTGATGACTCGGATTAGATTTTTTTTTCTCTTTTTTCTTCTTTTGACAAAGCTGTGGAAAAGTGTGTATTTGGGGATGAAAGTAAATGATCCGAATGTTTGTAAAAAGTATAAATATCTTGTTATTAGATGTGCAAAAATAAAGATGTGGGCCGAGTAAAGAATGTCTGAAAATAACAACCAGTAGCGTGGGTAGGGACTTGTTCCTGAGACGCCATAGTCTTTCAAGTTCAATTGGTGGATCTAGTCTTCTTTCAATTTTCATAGATAAATGAGTATGTTAATAATTTTGAATTTTATTTAATGTTCGAAAAAAAAATATATTTACATACTCATTTATCCTTGAAAAATGGAATGTTAATAATTTTGAATTTTATTTAATATTCGAAAAAAAAAACGGTATTTCATCTCCCATGTTACTTTCATTGGATGATTCTTTGTGCATTGATGACAATGCATAGTTCACGTTGGGGGGTGAGGTGCACCATTTACATGTTTCACCACTTTTTGTATAGAATAAGTTAAAAATGTGAAAAAAAAAAATTTGGACAATTTTTATGAAAAATATCCAATATTGAACTATATTCCCCTACCCTAATTGTTGTGGGATTTGTGATTACTTGATCTTCATTTTGAACTTTGAATTCATGAGCACATTATATAAGTTTATTCTATTGCTAAGAGTATCACATACTTGTTTGATTTTAAACTCAACCATAAATGTACCATGAACTTGTAATTTTGGCAATTTACGGGTTAAGTTCACATTTAGTACTTGACATGAATAGTGGAGATGAGTAGGAACCCATGTGAGCTTTAGTGACAATCCTTGTTGGAGGGAACTTACATTTACTCAAGGTACAATTGTTCAAATTCCACATTTATTCAATAATCTCATTTTGCTTGTTTTGGTTAGGTGCATTTGGGTAGTTAATTGATTTTGTCTTGATATATACAATGTTTTCCTATACTTATCTAGAGGTGATCTTAGGCCATTTTTGAATATTTTGAGCCTTAGCCTTCTTCTTGAGAAAATATTATCTCTAGTGCCGTGATTGAGCCTTAATTGAATTCAATTCTATGCCATACATTTGACCAAACCAATGAAAATGATAAATATTTACCTTACCTTGGTTGTTCCTAGTGCTGAGTATGAATAATCATAAAAGAGAAGGAAGTATGGTGTGGGAATTCAAACAAAAGGGATGAATAATATTAAAACTCAAGGAGTTCAAAAAAAAAAAAAATTTTGAGAAAGCCAAGAAAAAGGAAAAAAGGGTGAGAGGAATAGAAAAGAAAGAAAAAGAAACAAAAATTGAAGTGATGGTATTAGACTAGAAATCCCATAAAAAGGAAGATCTTTTTGAAAAAAAAGGAAAAAGAAGAAAGGGGTCATTCACTCGGAACAACTCTCTTTGTTATCTTATATCCTTTGTTTCCCTTACCTCAATATCACCCCAAGGCCTCATTACAACCCATGAAAGTTCTAAATGATCTAGAGAAGCATGGGGGATGTACACTTTTTAAGAAAAATTAATTTTGCTATCCAGTGCCCTAACATTCATTTCATGAGATTATGCCAAGGTTGTTTCATTTTTTATTCATGTGCTTCATTTTTGGATTATATGTGAGTATATTTCGTTTGAGCATAATATTCTATCTCACATATATACATGGAGAGTATGCCAGAATAATCATATTATGATTCATTTTTGAGAGAAACCCTTAGTGAGTTTTGTATCAAAGCTGAATTTGGATAGCTATGTGAATGTGAATTCCGTTGTGTAAATGTTTAAAATTACATGTTCATTTCACACACACATGAGTTTTGAAAGGAAATATGTACGTGGATACTGTAGAATAGCATTTAAAACTATGATGTGTCTCATGTGTGATTAGTTCAGATTCAGAGGACAAAGCGATTTTAACATCCCAGTGCTAATTAAGATGAGGGAATATGCTTTAAATATCGGACATAAAAAAAAAAGAAGAGAAGTTTGTAGGTACTTTCATTGGAAACCTTCACGAGACAAAACTCGTCCACTAGGGATCACCTAGGGGTTTAACGACTTGTTGCATATGCTAAATGCAATCGTGCTATCTACGAAAGTGATATTTTCTGTTGTTATTTATTACTAGAGACTAGTAATGTTTAAGTTGGGGGGTGTGATTAATCCTAATTAATGCATAATTTAATTAAGTTAATAGATCAATTGTGTTAGTTAAATAAAGTTAAACTAATCAAAATTGACCTATTAAGGTTAGTGTGTGAATTAGAGATAATGCATTAATTATTGTTATTTTCAGGGTATTATGCGTCAAAGCTACAAACTACCGGGGAGCCAAATGTGACAAAACTACAAATTCTAATATGAAAATTATTAAAGCTCTAAACAAAAAGAAATTAAAGTAATTCAAATGTCATCTTGTGTAAGCATGTGAATGGCATCTTTTGCAAACATGTGAATGACCTCTTTTCAAACATGTGAATGGCAACTTTTGGAAGCTTGTGAAGGACAACTTTTGGAAGCTTGTGAATGTCATCTCTTGGGCTTGTAAATGGAATCTTTAGTGTTTGTAAAGGCTTTGCCTATAAATACCACCCCTTTGTGGCTTGTAAGAAATAAGTTTTTGCTAGAGTTATTGGTTGTGGACATCCCTCAAAGTTGTTATTGCTTTCTTTGTATGCTTACTAATTTTTCTCTTGGTTGTGGAAAATCCTCCAAGTTTGTATTACTTTCTTTTATGATATTATCATCTCTTGGTTGTGGAATACCCGCCAAGTAGTATTGCTTTCTTTTATTGTGTTATTATCTCTTGGTTGTGGAATACCCGCCAATTAATTATTGCTTTCTTTTAATTTAAGTCTTGTTTTATTTTACTTCCATTGTTGAAGCTTCTTTCTTCCCTTAGAGGAGTGAAACTCTTTCACTTTTCTAGAGCTTCACCGAAGCCGTGAACGGTGGAACTTGATTCACTCATTCTTTGTCGAAGATTGTTTATATTGATGCATTTTGTTTATGCTTAGTTCTAACCTTTATTTCTTCATAATGTCTTTCCATTTATTTGTTGTCTTTACTTTAATTATGAGTAGCTAAGCTTTTAGTTGGCTAATCCAAGGGAGACCTCCTCTTGGGTATGTCATTTCAACTCGTTGTCTTTCCTCCTCTCGGTGTACGATAATTCGGTTTGACTGGGTTGAGAGTGGATGTGGTTGTGAGTCTTTGATATCCCGTATGCCTAGTCACGGGTTATGCTTGGATCTTCATCATCTCGTCCCTAGCTTCCCACGAATCAATCGTTCATCTATGCACCAGTAGAGGAAGGTTTCGAGTTGAATTGAGACTCCCATTGGAATGACCCCTTTGGATTAGCCAACACTTGTTTTCATTTTATTATCATAACTTAAACCATCACCAAATTCCAAAACAAAAATGATTTTACCATTTTCTTTAATAAAAATTACCTTCATGATGGTTCACTTCCTTCCCTGAAGAGACGACCTTGGAATACTTTTTCAAGTAAAACACGATACTCAAAAGACTCCTTGCTCTTGAGGAGCACTTTTGTTTACACACACACACACACACATTTTATTCATCCCATTTCATTTTCTCCGTGCCCTTTCTTTTGACATATTCACAAGTGAGAGTGACACTCCCCCTCACACATACATCATACATATATTGTGGGAGATGTTAATAAGTTAAGAATAACAGGAAAAAACACCAAGCAACCACCTTGAATCAAAAATTATGGAAACCCTGATTGAACAAAGATCTTTAAATGGCACAAGGAACCAAGGTGAAAGGTACGTTGAATTCTCATTGTCTTTTTGCAATTTATTTAGTCCTATTACTGACTTAAGCATCGAAGTGCTTTCGATCGAAGAACTTTGATCTTGGGTAATTTGTTCGTTTTGCAGGAAATGTAAGACTAGGAGATCGAGTTCAGAGACACATCTTATCCAAAAAAATTGGTCATATACTTGTGAGAGGTTCGTCAATTTTTACGCTCTTCCAAGAACTTATGAAATTATTATATTGCCGGCAACTTTTGGATTCTCATAAGGACAATTTAGTCAAAAAGAATGAAAAATGAAGCATCAATCAAAATGATTTGATAATCATGTTGGGTCTGTTGAAATTAGTCAAACACAACCTAAATATTTTGTATAAGTAGTTGGAATTTGTAAGGCCCAAATACACTTTGGCCTAGTTGTCGCATTATAAATGGATGAATTAGATAAAATAATACAGTTTAATATAATACAAATAAATTAAAAATAAGATTAAATAGGGTATTAGAATTGATAATACACAGTATAAGCGTTAAATAATAGTTATTTAATCTAATAAGTTGTTTGGTTAGGACATTTTTCATGGTATTAATATTCAGTTAACAAAAATGCTCTCAATCAGTGTTTGTTACATTGATAATAATTGAATTTTATCAGTCGGGAGGTTATAATAGTAAATGTATAGAATAATACGTTTGAGTTGAATTATAATACCACATCTCTCGATGGTATTAAAAAAATTTTATAATATAAATTTATCGTGTACATATACGATAAGTATACGTTTTTTAAATTAATACGGTATCAAATTTGCTTACCAAACAAAATATTAGACACGATTAATAAAAGAAGTTACAATCAAATATTTAATCCTATCGTAACACGTCTACCAAACGAGCCATTTATGCACTAACTGAATACATTGTTTTTTTCCGTATATAACTGAAAACATTGTTAGTTTACCTTAACCTCTACAAATTTTTGATAAAAAAAAACCTCTACAAATTTAAATATTCAAGAACCTTTGAACATGCCCTGATTTTCTAATTGTCAGTGTTGCAGAATTCAAACCTTAGTTCATTTTGTCTAATTGTGCAGATTTTTATTGGATGGATCATTGCATTTTTTTAATATATATATGGGAGTGCGTGTGTGTTTTTGGTGGGTGAGTTGGGCGGCCGGGGGAGGGGGGAGGAGAGGCAAATAGGATGATGTTAGTACCCTCAACCACCTGCGGTCACTCCCTGGCCTAATGTATTCTTGAAAGAGTTGGAGGATTAGATTTGCATTTGTATTTAACTCCAATGTGGAAGTTAAACATGACAAGAGTTTGATCAATGGGCAGAGTCTGTAAACTAATAAAGAGCCTTAAAATAATCTGCGAGGTCATCACAAGGTAATTCCTATAAATTTTGCTAGTGTAATTCAGTAGCAAGAAGAAGTACAATAACAAAGTCACAGCTTTTATACAAAAAAATTCTATCATCAAACAAGAAGCAACGCTATAGGAACGGAATCAGGGATGTAATTCAATGCAATCCCTGAATTAGTTGGTAAAATTCACCTTCAAATTTCAATCCAACGACTACGAGAGGCTTCGAATAAAATGGTGTTTCGACAAATAAACCAGATTTCTAGAATGAACAAAAAATAAAATGATCCGACACATACTTACCCATCGCTTCTAAGTGATGCATGGCACATTCAAATTCGAGAATTAATCTTTACAAACTGGGGTGGTGTTTCGATAAATAAACAAGATTTCTAGAATGAACAAAAAATAAAATGATCCGACACGTACTTACCCATCGCTTCCAAGTGATGCATGGCACATTCAAATTCGAGAATTAATCTTTACAAACCGGGCATAAGACAGTCTACCACTTACTCGCCTAATCCGCCTATATGCAAAAATTTTGTGCATTGAATACGACAAAAAAGCAAACAACCCATTAGTGTCCAGAGTAAAGCAGGAGCATGTCAATATTTCCAATGTTAGAAAAAATCAGGCATCAAACACTAATTTTCAATATTAAGTGCAAAGCATGAGATACAGAACCATCAAAACAAATTGCGGGCCAAAAGTGAGAAGCATGTAAAGTGCCGTATTGTTCTTAACCAACATATGTCAAAACAGTTGCCAAAAGTGATAAGAAATCACTGAGTTCCTAAGTTGGTATCGAAAAAAAATTACCGTCAACACATCCAAGTAAACAATTCTTGAATCAGTGCAACTTTCATGCAAACAAGGTTGATGGATGACATGAAGACATATTTAAAGCATTTGATATGAAAAGTTGGCCGCAAATTAGAACTTGCAAAACTGCCTCTTCATATTAAATTTATTAGTGGAAAAAAATCGAGGAATGTTGCATAGAATCCGAAGAATGTCACAAAATTGGAATTGATATAGAAATTAGGGTGACAATCAAATATTGTTGTGTCAGGTTCATGTATTATTGAACATTAATCAACTTTAACCCAATCTATTTAATTGATTGTGTCGTTTCGACTTGTTTATTTTTGTGCCGTGTTGACTTGTTTATTTTTATATCGTGTTCGTATTTGTATTGACCTGCACAAACTTTGAATACAAACTTTAACTCTAACATTTTATTTTCACTTAATTGAATCTCTTAAATTTTTTTTACAAGTTAAAAATTAACTTAATAATAATAATAATAATTAATAATATTTTTTATACAATAATTGTCTTGACAAACAATTGCAAATAATTAATATTTTATTTCTATAATACTAATTAAATATACTAATCATACACTGCGCAACCAAATTAAACAGCATAAGTAATAAAAGAAATAAGCCATCAGAATATAAAAACTCATACGTGCAACGAAAAAATCATGTCAATCACCTTCAAGTTAAAAACTTCGTGTTGACAACTAATTCGGGTTAAACGAGTTGAATCCAAACACGACTCATTAACACTTCATGTTGACGGGTCGTGTCATACACAGGTTTGTATAAAAAGATAATCAACACAAACCCATTTATTCGTGTCGTGTTCATATCGAGTTACCGTATCGTGTCAAAATTATCACCCCTAATAGAAATATGATAAAACAAGAACTCTAGAGTTTACATCTTTTGATTTACAGCTTAAGATACAATAAACCTAGGAAAAGAAAGTAAAATGAAGGAAAGATGATTAAACAAGGCAGGCAACAAAACTAGGAGACTAGGGAATTTTTCGTCAATCCTCATTCATTTATACTCACTGAGAAATTGACATAAGCTTGTGATATATGATTGAGAAAAAAAGAAATAAGGTTGAATAAATGAAAATATAAATATTGGTAAATTTTACTGCTTCTCTGTGAGCTTCAATCTGTTGGTCATTTGAGGAAGAACTTCCATATCTCTCTGTCAGTCATCTCTTTGACTAAATGGGCTCCAAAGATTCCTTCTTCATCCACCAGGCTTCTCAGGTGCCGTGCTGCGCTGTTAAAGCCGACATAATTCTTTTTTGTGGCCAAGTATGAGACTCCATAGGGAGGCCTCAAGCACTGATGATAAGAGACAGGAGGAAAACATCAATGAAAAAGTTTAGGAAGGGAAACGGAGAACCATAAGAGACACAAATATAAGCTGCAACAAGCGTGAGCAGAGAAACTTTTCAATTAGTGAACTAGAATAAAATTCTGGTGGGACTCATTCGCTAAATTTTTCTTCATTTCAACATATTTTGAATTTCGAGCTTGTCACCTCAATGAAGAAGATTTGTAGCAGTAACACTGCGTTTGAATTTTTCCCAGTTTTAATTGATCAGTATATGACATCATGAATGAAGGGTAAAAAAGAAAGCCTCTCACCTTTTTTATTAGTCCATACAGCTTCTTCAAGGAGGTTACTGAGTATGGGATTTCTGTCAATAGAATAACATCGTAACCACCTTCTCCTTGGTCTGTCTCACTAGCCCTTTCCCATGCCCTGCTCCCTGAAAGCTTCCTTGACCGCCTTGAGGAAGATTCATGCCCTATGATGCTCCCATCTTGGCTACTACACACATCCATGAAATCCTCCTCAGAGAAGCTCAGGCTCAACCCCGTTGGCACTTCAGATACATCGTTCCTCACAATAGACAAGACACTTGGGAGTTCTTCCCACTCTCCAGCATAAAAATGCACAGCAGGGGTAAGTGTTTGCCGTGATGGTGTCAATGGGCTCTCCGGCTGCCGGCTTTGCCTGTCACGAGCCTGTTCAAGATTGGCCAGGACATTTGGAATAGTTGTGCATCTGATTGTTTCTGCATTTAGGTCTTGAAAGTGAACTGTAGAAGCTCCCTGCACGTCAATGAAAAATATTATCTTGAGTTATAGGTACGTAAAAAAATTGTTTTTCATTAAGATTCAGAATGATCCAAGTGAAGTTTCTCCTGCGTAAAACTAGAGCAGCATATTTACTTGACTTACCCCTTTTAGTTCCCATGTGATCCTTCGTAAAAAGGGATAATTTAGACTAGTGTGGAGGAGAACGAAAGAAGAAAGAAGAAAGAAGAAAGAAACATGGGTACATTGAATAAATATATGTGCTCCAAATTTCATAAGCACTCTACCTAATAAAACTTCCTTGTTAAAGTCAGGAACCAGTAACAGAAAGGGCCCACTTCCAAAAAGAGGTACAAGGACCCGAAATCTCTTTGATTGTAGAGGAGTAATGGTAGTTAACTGCAGTAATTTGACCTTCTAGTTGTCTCTGGCAACATTATATGTTGTTGACTAGTGAATAGTATTTAAACTTAGTTGGCTAATAGAATGCCACTTTAAGTTTGGTATATCAATCAGGAGTGATGGAAGACAATATACATTCAGTGTCCTCATACCCATATCTACAACGTCAAGATTCTAACCTAGGCCATTGCTGTCATTTCAGAAAACAGTATTTCCCCATCTATGCATCAAGTAAACAGGAAAATTTCTCATTCTTCATCAGAAGATCAACACATTCAAGTGTAAGTTGGATTGGGAATATTTCTTTTTTTTTTATATAGCTTTTGGGTATAGTAAAATTGCAGTCAAGTATGTTGATGAATGTAGCAGCAGATTAATGTTTAGAAATACAGAATTAAAGATAAGGAAGGTGCCAGTTATGTTAGCTAACAGATATCTCTTAGTAGATGTTCAAAAAAAAAAAAAAGGTAAAAAAGCAAATTCTGAGCTCTGTTCCTGGATGCAGTTTGAATTACTCTACGATTAATTTAGATACCTGAACCTAGCTAATGGAAGAACGCAAAGAAATTAAAAATGGTAATTAGGAAAAAACATTTACAGTCTTCTATGCATGAAAGAGGATTACAGATTCGATTACCTTAAATCATTCCATCATGATGATTACCAGTATTACTAGGTCTCTGTGTTGAGCACATGTTCATTTTTTTTGATAGGATATGAACACATGTACATCCACATGTATTAAGCATCACCAATTGCGTATAAAATATTGAAAGTTGCTCCATAAGGGTTTAATTTCAAAGATTACCAATTCATAAAGAGATGCACACATAAATTCATTTTCCTTGTAATTCAGTTCCTTCACGAAACAGGAGATGGAAAAAAAGAACCACCAAGACAAGTTCTGCTATTTCCACTTTTAAAGTGAATTAACAGAGTGAGCACATACTAAAATAAAGAGAAGCAGAGGCTAAGATCAAGAGTATTATACCTTCAGGCAAGCAAATATTCCTGGGAGGCCATAGCTGCAACTAAGCTGAAAGAAAAAAAAAACACAATTAACTCTCAACTTCATATGCAGAAGGTTGCCTAACTTGTTTTTTTATTTCCAAATGCCATCAATTTTCTAATAATTATATGCACAAAAGAGATGACAGACTACGCTTCCAAGCAAAAATGAACAGGTTAGGGAAAATACTTCAATGCACAACTTAGTGTCCACAATGCATGCCAAGCATTTTCTCAACAATAATTTGGTGCCCACTTCTTCACTAAAGAATTGACATCTTTTGATTCTCAAACACTCCTATGCAAATGGGGTTTTTATTATAAAAACTGTGGGTGTCTATTATAAAAAGTTCCGTTCACATTTGATTTAGAATGATATCAGGGAAAAAAAGATGATTGAAATAATTAGCCATGCGAATATGGCATCCTTCATAAAGGTTGGTCAAAGTTCAATTTAGTTAAACTAGTGTCCCAATCTGTGAGAGAGGTAACATTACTTTAACTTTTCCTACCCCTAAAATTACCCTTCCAAAAAGAAACATTAACATCATAGATAACACAGCAGTTACATGGGTAGTCCAAGCATCTAAATTACAGGGAGGTAAAGGCGAATAACAGACAAATATGTTATTATCTTATCTGGGAAAACACAAACGTTTTTGCAAATCTTGAGAATCATGACCAAGTAACTTAAGTAAACGAGAAACTGAAAACACATCCTATTTGTTGCAAAATCGCAGCAGGAATAGGATGTAGGCATAAATAAGTACCTCCACCCCTTAATGATCCTCCACTTTGACTGCGCACATAGTTTTAGGAAACAATTTATACGCATCGACCTTTGTCATAAACTTTTTACATTACCGTATTACCCCTCATTGGAAATAGATGCTAAAAGTCCCAACCAATTTCAAAATTTGAATAAGCAATCCAAAACTGGTTATCCTTGGAAAAGTAGAATAAATATCCCCTGACTCATAAATTGAGAACAGTTAGGGACATCCCATAATCAAAATGAGGACACTTTTTCAGGGACAGAGGAGTATAATTTATTGAAGAATTTTTCCACAAAGGTATAATGTGGCTTGAATTTTTCTAATAACCATCTAAAATATATAGTGGCAAGAACTGGGAATATATATGTGATACAAATAGAAGATTTCTTTTTGGAAACTATGTTGGAAACAAATAACCTAAACAAGTGAGGCAAGGTGATCCAAACTCATGCTAACATTTTTATGTGTAGCCTGCCTTGACCTTGTGTAATAGCCTCTTCTCTATAACTTAAGTCCTATTTTATGCTTGCCAGAATTTACCTTGCTACCTGCATGTTTTGTTTATAATTTTTTTGTTGAGCAAGCACAAGACTTCTTTAACTTCCAGATATACTGAATTTGGACTGTACTGGTGATCCATGCAACATATGTTGAGTCTGCTTTTGTTATTGGGTATTCATGTGATACTTAGTAGTTCCATAATGGTCTGCTTCAAAACTGACAAACGGTAAATTTTGGCGTCATTCTAATCCTAGCAAAGGAAGAAATGTCCTGCATCCCCTATAAGTATAACCAATTTTGAAACCATAATCCAGTTTTTTAGAAAATAAATAGTTGAAAAGCGTCAATATCAATAGATAATTTAACTGACCCTTTAAACTATGGTAATATGCAGTATAAAAACTCATTATGTTACTAACTGGATAATCATATCTAGGTTGAAGCATGAAATAAGTATTGCATAAGCTTTGGCTTGAAATACCTGAAGCACCCTTTTGCCTCTAAAGCTCAATTGTCCATCCCGAATCTCATGCTTAAGGACATTTACAAGATCCATTGAGCTATCCCAAGATTTCAGAAATCCTGCACAAAAAGTGGATTAGATTATAGTCACCTAATTCAATGAACTATGTTGAGGTTCAAGCCCTTGGGATTAGTCCAAAACTTCCCAGTCAAATGAAGACTTCAATTTGAAGAGAATACTGCCTGGTGATGTACCTACCATCAGGTTTTGATGATATCGTTTCTGAGCCAGTAAAAGCAATTATATCAGCAACACTAACTCTTCCCTGCGAGGCAACAGAAGGCATCAATCAAGATAATTAATACTATAATTAAATAAAAATGCAAAAGGGATTAGAACTAAGAGCTGTGACTTGCCAGGATGAACCTCTGTCCACACACACACACACACTCATATATATATATATATATATAGAGAGAGAGAGAGAGAGTAATGCAACATCATGCTCCTGATTTATACAATAGTCCAAAATCTATGTCATGTACTTTAAACACTATGGGTCTAATTACAATTTCATAATCTTATTTCTCGTTATGTACCAAATTAAAACCTCCTAAGTGGTACATATAGTTATTCGAGACCAACAACTGATAACAATTACTCTGCATGAGCTCTGGCTGAGTCAAAAGAATGGACCACAAGAGTTTCTACAGCTATTCGTGCATATGACGGGACCACCACGCAAGGTATAGTTCGACTTAATCGCCATGTAGGAACCCTCACAAAACATATTTTGTGCTTTGGAATGAACTCTAAGAAAGAAAAGAGGCTGTACTTCTGCTAAAGAAAATGACTATCTCCCAATAACAAAGCAGAGGTAAAACCACAAAACAAGCCCCATTCCCCCCTCCCTTTCCCAACCACCAAATGGGGTTTCACTGTTTTTCAGCTGAGTCCAAGGAATTTCCATTTTGACACTTTTTTTTGCTTAGTCAGACACCTAACATCATCAAGCACTACCACAATATCAGCATGTTTGAAATATAATTCATATAAAAATGTCGTGCTTTGAAAGCTGTAATTGCATAAAAAAATAGTGAACCAATGACAACTATAGGTTCCATCTCAGCCAGGAAAACTTTATTTTACAAACAGGATACATGCACCAACCAAATCATTGCACCAAGACTTTTTATACCTTCAACATGTTGATTCCTGCCAAGTCTACATTGTCCTCAGCACACTTGTAAGTGTGAGCCGCCTACACGAAGGAAAACAATTCAATTCAAGTTCTATTGCAATGCTGAGTACACCTGAAAAAAGGCCTCAATCACACAATCTCAAAATAAAGGAACTTAAGTATTTTGTAACACATCAAGTGACTATTTGCATGAATGAAACGAAAAAACCAGACAGAAAATCTACCTTTGATGGGAGAATCTCAACAGCCGGAGATGGGAGATGCACATCCCTCTCCGAAATAGTGGACATGCTGTGACTTCCACGATCATGAGGTGCCAAGCCAGGCAAGCACTGTGCGAGCAATGAAGGTGCACGCATTGTAGCCTTATCCCTCAGATAGCAAGTTCTTCGAAAAAAAAAAACCTATCAATCACAACACTTCATATAAATATTTTCCAAAGTAAAGCATTGCTTAAGGGGTTCCATAATCCATTGTTTTCCTCATGTCTATATGATTTGGGTGATGCCAACGAACAAAATAGAATAATTAAGCTGAAATTCTTAGAAACATATTGAAGACCTTTTCTGTAGCCTAATGAGTTCATGTAATCTAATAACCATGACAAAAAAAAATTGTAAAAAAAGAAAAGAATCAGGATTATGCAAAAATGGATGTCCCATCACCCAAAGCCACAAAAAAAAAAAAAAAAAAACTAGAGTAACAAATTATATTATACCAAATAATCTCAACTCAACTCCAGTCAATGCAACAAAGCATTGTTTCAATCATTTTGGTATTAGTTGTATGAATCCTATTTCATCGTTGTGCTCTATTATATGCCATATTTTCTCCTAAATCACATTTTTTTACTATCTCATTTAAAGACAATTTCGGTATTCTCTATTCCATGCATTACCATCAATGACTATCTTATCAGTCTACCTTACTGGCGCAAGACTAGTTCTTCTATAAACATGCTCATTCCTAATTCTATCATTTTCTATTTTTGCTATGTATTCATTTTAACATTCACATTTCCACGAGATATAGATTTTGAGTGAGTGATTTCTTAATTACCTAACTTCCAATACCATAAAGTATATCTATTCTTATGTACGTCTTTCAGTTTAAGAGGCAGTTGTCAATTACACAATATACAGGTGCACTGTTTTACCTATTCCATCCTATTTTAATTCTATGAGCAAATAGGTTTACTAAATAAATAAAATAAGCTAGTATTTTGATAAACAAATGCATGATCAGCTATGTAGATGGAAAACCAAAACAATCAATACACAAATATCTACCAGATATTTATGAGGAAAGGAGAGGTTTGACAACAGGGGTTAGGGGGTGAGGATGGGTTCTATTTAAGTTTACTTTTTGTACATGTCTATGTTGGTAGTGGAATATGGAAATATCACTTCTGTAATCACCAACCAAAAATAGAATTGAGGTAATTAATCAAAATTTGATATGGCCTTTAATTTTTGAACATGTAAAGACACTAGTAAACACAAATCAATATACCAAAACATGTAAAGAAATTGATAACAAGTAAGGCCCCTGGAGACAATATTTAAAAAGCCCTTAAATTGGAAGAATTCGATACTGCTGAAGGGGGAAAAAAAAAAAAAAGAAACAAAAAAGAAACGAGCTAACCTACAATAAAGAATCACAACCTAGAAGGAAATCAAACATTAAATAGGTATGTAATATGTATATGTATAGAAGAACAAGGAAACAAATTCTAAAAAACCATGCCAAACAGGCAAATCAATTGGAAAAAAGAGAGATAAATTGCAAGAGCATGGTAAATGGAAAATGCTAACGATCAAAACCAAAAATATCTTCAATAGCATAGAAGAAATAAGGAGTAACAAGGTCAACCGATTCTCCTTTTCTCAATTTTATTTTTTATTTTTTGAGTGTTAGGCTTGTAAATTTGGTTTTCTGTAGGACATTAATTCTACGTTCATCAATCCATAATCAACTATCCAAATCACAAAAAGATTGAACATTGTGGAGACACTAAACTGTACCTTACCTTGCATCCATAAAACAAACCCATTAATCATAGAAGCAGAAATATATCTAACCAACCCTCAAATTTCCTTAAACCTTACAAGTTGAAAAAAAAAACAAAAAACAAAACTAGCCCACATCTTCAATTGCATCAGAGAACAAACCCCATAAAAAAATATAAAAAACAACAGCATCGAATTCACACAATCTGAGACTGAGAGTACAGGACATACCACACAAACAATGCAATGAATTAGAAGCTCTTCCCACAAAAATCTATACCCAACAACGAAGACCCTTCAATATATTAATAGAAGATCAAAGATCAAAGCTTGCAATTTCAGAGAAAATACACCCTGCAATGACCCGTTCTCCAAGTCAAAAGAGAACCAAAGCGAAGCATATACGCAAAAGAGGAGAGAGAAGCTTCGGACTTCAGACTTCGCAGTGTGACAATCCGACTTCATACCCCTAAACGTCCAAGTAATTTCGCAAATAGCCTCGGGCTTTGAGGCTGCTGTAGTGGTGTTACCGTAAATTTAGGGCAGAACAAGGGCATTTATGGAATACTATTTTCGGTACTCTCCGCGTGGAGAGAGAGAGCGGTGAAAGAAAGTGGCGGTTGGTCGGCTCTCGACTCATGGGCCCCATCAGTATACGTGTCACACGAGTAAATATGTTTTATTATACATATAGTAATGTTGTCTCGTGATGTAATAAATGCTTTTCACACTAAGATCACTTTAAATTTTATTTTAAAATTAATTTAAATGATTAATATTAACACTTTAAATTTAATATAAAAAATATGTCACTAAGAGTGTGTTTGCAGTGATTTTTTAAAAGTACTTTTAAAAATTATTTCTCATGAGTACTTTAAAAAAATAATAGCATTTAAAACTAGCTTATCATTACCTCTACCACCACCATTATCGCCATTACAGTCGTCGCCGCCATCACTACTAATTTTACCACCAGCACCACCGTCGTCGTTACCGCCATCATCGTTGCAACCACCACCACCACTACTACCACTAACGTCATCGCCACCGTCTCCGTCGCGACGGCCCTTACTATCACCAATTCCACCACAGTAATTGTCACCCACCACAACTATCACCGCCTCCTACATTTATCACTACCCCCCACCACTTCTCATTCCCACTACAAATTGATGCTTAAATTTCTTTATGTCTTCTACATATTTGTAATTTGATTTTGGATATAAATACAAATATGTTTATTATTTATCATTTTTTTATTACTTTGTGCCTTCAGGCACAGACAATAATTAGTCTATTAATAAATGACACTTAGATCTTTTGAAGTTTGTAAGTATATAATACTTAAAATCTTAAGTTTAAATAAACTTAATTAACGGTCTCAAATAGACTTATTTAATAGTCATCAATATATATTTTAAAATTATTTATATTGTACCATATTTTTAGTCACGAGTTATCAATAATATAATATTACAATTATATTAAATATTTAATCATATAGAGTAGCAATCGGTGTATATTTTGACCATGTGGCGGACACGTAGTTGGGTTGGTGAGGACAAGGAACAACTAGATCATTTTTTCTTTGACAAAAGAATTGGTCCATTTACTTTTTTCTCTTTAGAGAAATAGTTTTTTAGTAACTTTTATGTTTTGGCAGGGAGGCTTAAGTCAATTTAAAAGGTGACTCAAGTTAATTTAAAGTTTAAAATAAAAATATTTAAATAATTTTTTTTATATTTAGTAT
>CM042194.1:21153255-21170588 GCA_023539305.1 Ilex asprella
ACCCAAGGGAACAAAAGTCAATGCAAAACATTAGAACTAAACTCAGTGGGTCAAGTATGTGCCCCCAAAAAAAGCATCAATAAGCTAATGCAAGTTGACCCAAGAAAATGCAAGTCATCCTAAGCTTTCATTGCAATTGTAAGACAGGTTTGCGAGTGCTCCTGGCCACCCATGAACAAAAATATCCTCTGCTTGCGCAGCAACCTTGGTCGTGACACTTCCAAAACATGTCTAGCAACATTCTGTCTTTCCCTAGACATGAACAAAAAATATGATAAATCCATTTAGTATAAATAATAACCAACAAACAGTCTGTTTGAGTACCAGAGCCTCCTAACAAGACAATTGAGTGGATTTACAAGAGACTACAATGAATTTAGAAAACATAATACCCCCAACGTACCAACCTTATGAGCGGCCTAGAATTTCTTTTGAAGTCCAACCATAAAAATTGAGCAGTGTGAAGCATCTGCAAAAACAAATGATGGAAGTGTTGTGATCCAGACACTAAATTCTGTTTCACCCATGAGAATTAAATAGAATAAACATCAAGATGAAGAAGAATGTTTTTGAGAAATCTATGGCAAAGATTGTCAATTGAAAAAGACATTGATGACTATAGTCTTATACTATCAGTGGCGGATTTAGTATGGGGGCAGTGGGGGCAGCTGCCCCCACTGAAATTTTAAAAAGTTTTGTGCCTTAGGTGTAATTTTAAAAATTTCAAAAATTTCTTAAACTTGCCCCCACTATTTTTTTTTAAAGTATAGGGTATATTAATATAATTTTCAATAGCTCCTCCTCATTTTTCACTCTAGCAGCTGCCCCCACTGAAAATTTAAAAAAATTTGGAACCTAAGTATAATTTTAAAAATTTAAAGAATTTCTTAAATTTGTCCCACTGAAATTTTCTTAGAGTATAGAGTATATTAATATAATTTTCAACCCTTAAAAGCTAACTTTTGACACGCCTGTTTTTTTTTTCTTCGTAAGTCTTCGTCTTCTTCGTCCAGATCTAAGTATTTTGAGATTTTCTTAAAGTATAGGTTATTTTGGGATATAAGTAAATACATGAGTTGAGCCTTTAAATGACATTTTTTGATCAATAAAACATATTTTGATCAAAACAATGTTACAATTATACTTTAAAATTTAAAATTTAGGTTGTCTCCATTGGGACAAAATCTTGGCTCCGCTCCTGTATATTATTATGGTTAGGAACCAGATTAATCCTAAAAGGGCAACTACTCTATTGGAAACTAGGCTTAAGATTTAGCATGAGCCAAAGTACACTTACAAGGTCCAGAATTTATAGTTCTAAACAAATTTTTCAAAATTCTGTAGCACTCATAAAGTTAAGTTATAACGCAATACATTTGAGTTTCCGTCCAAGTTCATTGAATTCATTCTCACATAAAGCTATGAGGTTTTATTAGAGCACAAAATTGAGCCAAACAAGCTGATTCGATTTTATGCCAAACATAATTACCAAAGCATAGGAATCAATTTCAAACCTTGAAAATGAGTATGTATAGTTATATGTACTTGTTATTCAATGAATATCAAGTATGATACTTTTCGTGATACTTGTGTGCATATACCTAACGTATATGTTTGTAAATTAAGTAAAGAGAAATAGAACAACTACTTTGAATTCTTTCGCACAAAATCCGACATTAATCTAGTAAGGACTTCATAAATTCCAACATTTAGGCAGATACAAAACTGTTTAACTCCACAAAAACAATTAAAACATTCAATCAATACCAAAACTAACACTTACGAAGTTGTGGTGATCAAAAGGAAATGATGCAATGTTGTAGACATATGATGTTGATGACATTTTCTTAAAAGTACAATAACTCTGATCAAGGGATAAACCTTTTGCTTAAAAATAAAGAACTAATCTACCACACTATTATATGGTTGACCAGATGCGGTTGACCATTGTTTTCTCATGTGGTAAAATTTGTTAGTGTTAAGCATCCACCATTTCGAAGCATTTAACATGAGAAAAAATAGAAAATATACTTTTACACTATGAGTTTATAAACCGTTAAAAATATGATTGTTTTCACGATATAACTTTTTTTTTTCTTTTAGCCAAATGAAAGCGATAATTTAAAATTAAAAAGATCAATGCTTTTCGGTGTGATGTCCAAATGCTTCATAAGTTAACTATTTGATTTTCTTGTAGGAACAACACTTCAAAAACAAAGGGCAGCTTTAGATCTATACTAACCATAATGACAAGCCCGAGAAGCAAGATATTTAAGGTTTAAAATTATTGGTCTACTAATTTATGCAATTTAGCTATGAGAATAGGTTTTGGTTGTTTCTAAAATGACTTTGTTATTACTGCCTTGTACCCTAATATAGGTTTTATGACGCATGAAACTGAAAAATGTTTGTGAAAAATGCACCATTTCCCAACCTTAATTTAAAAAACCTCCAAGGAAAATTGATAAGTCCAAAATTTATTGAACTAGACCCAAAAAATCAAGAAGGCCCAAGTCAATAAAAAGCGACCTAGACCCAATGAATTAAGAGAGGCCCACATCACCGAAGTCCGAAAGGAGTCCAAGTCATCAAGGAAGAGCCTAAGTTATCAAGGAGGAGTCCAAGTGACCACCCCCAAGGGGTCACCCAAGAGGGCACCGCCTAAGGGGAACACCAAGGGGCGCCGCTAGGTGTTGGTCCTCTGCCTCTCCTTAGCCCTCTTCCCTTTGCCACTCCAACTCAAGTCCAAACTCAAGATCAAACTAACCCAGTTCAGGATACAAGAAGTCTGAAGGAATAGGAACACATTGGAGAATTTATCGGGATACGCATCATGAAGATCTAATCCTACTATAACTGTACTTACCAAAATAATGGAAGACCACTCTTTCACGTCACCACCTCACTGTCTTACTAAGCCTATATAATGTAAGCTCTCTCCACAAGGAGAGACATTTTGCCATGACTTGAGAACCTTGAGATCCCTACACACACTACACCTTCCTGCACATATTGTTTCTCTCTCCCAAAGTATTATATTCCCCCAAAGCGTACTCTCCCGGTGACGTTATTCATCAATTAAATACTCAGGTCACCGCCACCGTTCCCAAGAGTGGAGTAGGTCATCCGAACCGAACCACTATAAATCTTTGTGTTGACTCTATATTTACAGTTTTGCCATTGATCTGTCATTGATTGTCAATTTACTGCTCATTAATTGTGTCTCTTGATATACTCGACTGTTGATCTTGCGCAATACCGATTTGTGCATATCAGTTTGGCGCCGTCTGTGGGAACCGACTAGTTTTCTCATTCTCATTCAATCCATGTCAATCACTATCCAATCAATGAGCCAACAACCGGGGGACAACAACCCGGCACACCGGGAGGAGACCCAGCCTCCCCTCGCACCTTCGGAACCTTCTGCTACAACAACTGGATAACAACATCAACTTTTGCAAACTATGCAATTGCTGGTGAAACAGAACTAACAGATCATCCAGTTGATGCTCACCCAAAGAGACGTTGCCCCTTATCCTATAGAAGGAGCCACAATCCCTCCAACAGGAGGGGATTAACAACCTATAACTTCTGAGCGTCAGGCGGCCCCCCACCATGGGGCCTCTCATCAAAATACTCCAGGGCCACGCTAGGGTGCTCTTCGCCTTCCTCAGTGCGTAGGGAGTTCACGAGTTTTCCCCTCCTCACATACTTGTGCAGGAGAATAAAGATGGCAAAAGCCAATATGGTGACCATAAAAGCCAGTACTATCATCCGAATGAAGATGTCCCCAACCAATGGGACGAGAAAATTAGAGAGGTGCAAAACGAACTTGATGATGCCCTCAACACCATCAAGGCATAGACGCCTGAAACCATGGACTATCTAGTAAGACGTACCAATACTCCTTTTGTTGCTGATATTGTCAATTATCCTTTGCCCTCGAAGTTCAAGATGCCTACCATCGAGATCTTCGACGGCACCAAAGACCCCCTTGACCACCTAGACACCTATAAATCCCTCATGCAACTTCACAACGTGTCTGAAAAGATTATGTGTAGAGCTTTTTCTACCATCTTGAAGGGGTCTGCACGCCAATGGTTCACAAAGATCAAGCCCTCCTCTATTTACTCCTTCGTAGAACTTAGTAGATCTTTCATCTCCCATTTCATTGGGGGACACCGATATCAGAAACTTGTGACCTAACTGATTATCATCAAGCAGGACAGGGATGAAAGCTTAAGAGATTACCTCGCTCGTTTCAACAAGGAGACCCTCCATATTGAGGAGCCAGATGACAAGGTAGCCCTAGCCACCTTTATCATTGGCTTTCACACCTCCAGTTTTATGTTCTCAGTCCTCAAGAAGCCGCCCTCCAGCATGTCTGAGCTGTTGTTTAGGGCACAAAAGTACATGAACGCCGAGGATGTTGCCAAGGCTAGATGAGGTGAGTTCTCCCATAGGGGTATAAAGAGGAAGGACACCTGTGAGGACGAGTGGGAAACAGAGAACAAAAGAAATAGGATAGAGAGAATTTCTGTTAAGGACCCCCTTAGTCCCCCATCTATGAGAGAACGACAAGCCTTTACGCCGCTCAATGCTGTTGTGGAACATATCCTATTCCAAATACATGATGACCCTACAATATGCTGGCCAGAGAAGATGAAGACCGCCCCAAATCGGAGGAGCCCGAACAAGTACTATAGTTTCCACCGCGACCACGACCATGATACTGATGACTACTTTGATCTTAAAAGGCAGATCGAGGAGCTCATACAGTGTGACCACTTGAGGTACTACGTTGCTGGCAAAGGACAAGCCCCGCCACCTGGTCAGGATGACAAAGAACGTCAATAACCCCTCTGAGAAATTCAGACGATCGCCTGAGGGTTAGGAGGAGGTAACTCCAACTTCACCAGGAAAATCTTGGCCCACCTATGGGACACCGAGCACCTGAAGATTTTATCTATCCTTTATTAGTTGATTTATCTTGTTATTTGTTATTTTATGAAATAAAATTTTGCTTTGATTATTGTGACCAGAATTATTTTATTTTCCTAAAATTTACAAACAACTTACAAAAGTCAGAACGTGACGTAGTAGACAAAAAAATAAAAGGCCTTCATCGCCAGACGCCCAAACGAGGGGTCTCACCCTCTGCACCTTGCCTAGACGATGGGTCACTCCCCCTTGCACCAGGTGCCCAACTCTTTAGCACTCACCTCATCTCCATCTCAATAGAATGAGTCTCTACTACGACAGCCTTCTCCCAAAATTATACGTAGCTCGGCCTCTATGACTATACTCTCGCGCAAGTAATCACCTCTACTACGACAATCATCTCTTGAGTTATACGTAGTTCGGTCTATGACTCTGTTCTCGTGCAAGTAGTCAGTCTCTGCTACGACAACCATCTCCCAAAATTATACGTTGCTCAGCCTCTATAACTTTGCTCTCGCGCAAGTAGTCAGCCTTTACTATAACAGCCATCTCCCGAGACTATACGTAGCTCGGCCTATGACTCATTTCTCGCGCAAGTAATCACTTGGTAAGCCTCTGCTACGACAGTCATCTCCCCAGACTATATGTAGCTCAGCTCAGCTCATGCGACCCTCTCATGGGACGTCTACAACTTTGACTTTGCTCTCATGCAAACAAACAGTCTGCTTCTCTATCTAGGTAATCATGTTAGATATTTTAATGTTGGGATAATATTATTTTTGCTAGGTACATTTTTGAAACTCAAGCCGTCTGCATTGGAGTCCCAACAGTACAACAGTTAGCTCTGATACACACATGAGTCACAGTCAGAGAAGGAATGGGGGCACCATCGGGTCCCATCTCTCAGGAAGTAACCTAGCCATCAGACCTTGACCAAAAAACATTGGGGGCATCAAACCTAGCCTTCTTGGGAGGAGGGGAAAACACCACCCCAAAAAGCATAGAGAATCTTCATAATCGACCTATCAACAAGACGCCTATAATCAAAGACAATGTCAACGCCATCATCCTGAATGCCTAAGGAACTGGTGGCGCCGCCCTCTCTAGGCACCTCCTATGGCGCTACACAGGTCTTAGCGCCGCCCTCTCCATATTGAGCGCCTCCAATGGTGCCAGCCTAGACAGTGGGTCTCGCCCCCTCTACCTTGGGCGCCTCCAACAATGTTGACCAAGCACTAGAGAGGCGTTGCCCGTAGTAAGACTCAAGGCATCGCCCAAACATAGCACCACCCAGTCTCCTCCTAGTGCCACCCAAGCTAGCAGTAGACGTCGCCCCCAAAAAAAAAAAAAAAAAGATGGAGGTGGCTCCCAAGAGGCCAACACCCAAAGGAAAAAGAAATAAAAAAAATAAAAAAGGACAAAGGAGGAGTCGCCCAAGCCCAAAGAAGAAAAAAAAAAAGAAAGAGAAAAAGACAAAGGAGGTAGCGCCCAAGCCCAAAGAAGAAGAAAAAAAAAAAAGAGAGAAGGGGAGCAACAAGCATCACCCAAAAGGAAGAATTTTTTTTTTTATATATCCAATATCGATAAATTCAGCAGAGTCCTTGAAGATGAAAAAGAACCGTGGGGAGCAAGAAAACCCCTACTCAAGAGAAGAAGAAGCCCATTCCTTCAACCCCCTCTTCTCGCGAAAAGTCGGAGGCTTGGGAGGCAAATGATGAGCCCAATATTAACTGGGCTAGGCCCAATTTTAAAAAAAATGATCTAGGCCCAATGAATTAAGAGGGACCCACATCACCAAAGTTTGAAAGGAGTCCAAGTCATCAAGGAGGAGCCCAAGGGGACACCCACAAGGGGGCGTCACCCAAGGGGTCACCCAAGAGGGCACCGCCTAAGGAGGACACCAAGGGGCGCTACCTAGGTGTTGGTCCTATGCCTTTCCTTCGTTCTCTTCCCTTTGCCACTCCAACTTAAGTCCAAGCTCAGGATCAAACTCAACCCAGTTCAGGATACAAGAAGTCCGAAGGAATAGGAACACATGAGAGAATTTATTGAGATACGCATCATGGAGATCTAATCCTACCATAATTGTACTTACCAAAATAGTGGAAGACCACCCCCTCACGTCACCGCCTTCCTAAGCCTATATAATGTAAGCTCTCTCCACAAGGAGAGACATCTTGACATGACTTGAGGACCTTGAGATCCCTACGCACACTACACCTTCTTACACACATTGCTTCTCTCTCCCAAAATATTGTAATTCTCCCAGAGTGTACTCTTCTAGTGACATTATTCATCAATAAAAGACTCAGACCACTGTTGTCGTTCCCGAGAGTGGAGTAGGCCACCCGAATCGAACCATTATAAATCTTTGTATTGACTTTATATTTACTATTTGTCATTGATTGTCTATTTACTGCTCATTAATTGTATCTCTTGATATATTCAATTGTTGATCTTGTACAATACCGATTTGTGCAACATAAAAAATGATTCCAAGACCATTTTAGTGCATCATTTTGTTGTTTTCTTCAAACCAAATCCATTCCTATCAAACCAATTTTATATGAATAAAAACTTTGTATGAAAATGACAAATGAACTAAAAGTATATTCTCGAAAAAGTTTCTATGCTTTCTTAATCCCTTAAATAAGTAAGCTAAAATCATATTCATTATAGCTTCATCATAACATTACCAAGTATGTTCAAGTTCACCATAACATGTGGGTTTGTTTACATATGATGTCCTCTAGGGTTAGGTGATGTTTGATAAAACTGAAAGCTGAAAACTGAATGTTAAATTCGTGGACTGTTTGGTATCCACTGAAATTTAAGTACTGAATTGAACTAAATTATTTGATAACTACACAGAGCTGACGTTTGAAAATAAATTAATTTTTAGTTTTATTCTTCCACTCTTTAATTTCAAAATGTTTATAAAATATGTCATAACACAAATCATAATCATTATTAATATATTGTAGTCTACATTTAACAAATATTTGATCAAAATAAATAAAATATGAATAAGACAATAAGTGAACAATAACATCTGATAAAAAAAACTAATAAATAATCAAATAATATTGAAAAAATACAATAAATTAGATTTCATTTATTTTGTGTGCCGTGAAGGTATGTGTGTGTGTGCAGTGCATATGTCTATGTGTAATTGTGTGTAATGCATGTATTTGTGTGTGTAATTATAATTATGTATGTATATTTTTGTTGGATAAGACAAGAGAAAGAAAAAAAGAAAAGAAAAAGAGATCGATAAGGAGAATAGATAAGTTAGGGGTTTTGGAGAGAAGACTAATTATAATTTTAATAGGATTGTAAAATATCTCATGGTATAATTGTCATATTATAAATATTATTAAAGATGATTTTGCTGAGCGCTTTTAGCTTTCAGAATTAAGTAAGGAATCTCCTACTTAATATTGTAGCCTATTTTTAAGGAGTACTTAACATATTAAGAGAGTTTAAATTTTAGTTATCAAAGGAGCTTAATTAATAAATGCTGAATACATTTATTTTAAATGCTGAATTTGGGTTAACAAACACACCCTTAGTTTCATTCTTATTTTAGGCTATAATAGACATTTAAAATAGGCCTTTTCACAAGCATATAAAGTGATCAAATACTTCATAGATAATTAAATAATGTTATCAAAACCAAAATCAATAGAGACCTACATTGATAAATTGCGAGAATGCAACAAACCCATTTCACAAAATCTCATTAGCATATCTTGTTGCTATAACATTAGTAGACATTCTTAACAACTAATACCACCCAAATAAACAAAACCAAAAAAATCAGTAAACAAAAGCCAAATATCATCATAACCACTCATACAACACACAAAAGAAACCAATTGAAAAGCCACAGATATATTAAATTTTATCATATGAGAATTGCAAATAAATCATAAACTTCTTAGTCATTAGAACATCACCGGTAATTATAAAAAATTTCACGAGTAAACATGATGCTCGAGTCATAAGCAAAAACCACCATGTGCTAGAATGTTACACCTAAAGCGTGCATTTTTATTCGCTCGAGAAAATAAAGAAACTGCACAAATGGTTTGCTATTATCACCAATCACTTTTTGATTACATAATGAATTTAAAAATCTATTTTTTGCAATCCTAAGCTGTAAGAACCCGTACTATAATTAGATGAGAATAATAACATCTTAATATTTGTCCTAGGATGAATAAAAAGATTGTAGAAATCACGAATCGTTGTTGAAAGATTTATCATGAAATTTGAGTTTTGTGCGAATTGACTGTCGGGTCAAATTTAGTTTCAAATGTATTTAAATTTGAGAAGGGTGACTAAGTAATTTTTTAAATATTTTTAGGTCAAAATAAAATTTTCATTGAATCTGAAAGGTTGAGAAACATTGGGAGATGTAATATGGGGTGTATTAGAAGTTAGGAAGTATTCCGGAGTTAAAACCTACTTTGGATAGGATTTGAGTAGAAATGAATTTGACATTACTTTAGTATTTTGGTTATAAATTTTTACTCTAATGTCCAATGAAACTGATTTTTGGAGAACAGAAACTATACTTCAAGTGGTGCAAAAGTGTATTTCACGAAAATTTCATAAATCGACTTTTAAATAAATCAAAATTGATCTGGAAGTCAGGGGTATTATGTCAGACGCGTCTGGACAGGAGAAACACGCGTTCGAATGCACTGAACATAACTTGGACGATCTGTGTTGAGATTTTTCTCTACTTTTAATATTATAAATAGCTAGGAAATGCCGTTTGGGCCTATGTTCAACGATTGTTCATCCGAGAAAACCCTAGAAAGTTTGAGAGGAAAAAGAAAAGAAAAACGGAGAGGATTCTCGCTTTGAGATTGATTCAAACACGCTAGGTTGTCTTCAAACATCGGATTAAAAGTAGGGGTTTCTTCTTAAACTTGTTCATTGAGGTTAGAATTAATATATATCTATGTTTTGATTCTAAATCGTATATATATGTTATGGAATCATTGTTTCTTGGTTTTATTGCAAATCGTTTCATGTCTTGAATGAGGTAATCATTTGATAGCCTTAAAAACTCTCGTTCTTGTTATCAAAAACCTAATTTCAATAAATATAAATTTTACCCTTTATATTCCAAATGTTCTTGTTCTAAAAACTCTAATATTTTGCTTGAACAATAAAATTATATTTCTTGATGATCTTTTGCATATTTTCTTTAGTTTTTCTTTTGGAAATACCTATGGAATTATGGTTCTTGATTTGTCTGTGATTTGGTGAATTGATTTGGTATTGTAGCTCTTGTATGGATGTTTTGAAGAACATGGGTGATTGTTGACCGTGCATCGTAGAGTGGATAAATGTGTTTCTTACTCCGAGTGGATTTGAACGTTTCCTATCACTCGTAGTGGGGTTGGTGCCTTGCAATGACCAAACTACTATTCACTTATGGATATCGAGGCTAAGAGCTAGTATACTATTTTTGGGTTGGATTCATTGCTGCTGATGCGTCGGTATACGCTCTTCCTAAAATTATGTATCCTTGTGATGATTGGGTGTATATGTCTGTAGGCCAATATATTCTCAATATGTGTATTCATGCGAAGTCTTACTACATACCTGAGATGCAATGTTGATAATGAAAAACTGATATAGATGAAAATGTGGAAATGTTGGTTTTACTTATTCATTTAATTTTCGTTATTACGTAAACTTGAGATCTGATAAATCGTCACTGGTTTATTTCAAGAGTTATATAAATGATATTTTGGTAATATGAGACTGACCTGTTTTATACGTTTTCAAAACCTTGTTCGAACTTAGGTGGATTTTTTTACAGAGCTTAGTTCTCACCCCTTACAAACATCTTTTTCAGATTATGGTCAAGAGAAAGAACTCGAATTTAATGAACAAATTAATCTCGAGGCTACAGAGGGTCAGTACGAGGATTCTGAAGTGGAGGCTTAGAGATGTAGTCCTGATTTTTGTGCTTGGAGAGATTTTTGTGAAGTAATATTTTTATTAGTTTAATTATTCCGCTGCTAGATACTATTTGGTTTTAAATTGTAAGTTGGAGAAGTTACATTATTTTTTTGGCTTTAGTATTTATTATTTGTCAGATAGATGAATGATTTATGATTTAATGATTATTGTAGTTGCTCTCATGATTGGATGATTTTTAAATTGTAATGTCTTCTTGGGTGGATTTTGGGGTGTTACATAAGCATGGAGAAAAATTGGTTTTTGGTGTAATTACCGAGGGGAAAAAACTGATCTATTGCCTATTGGTGGAAGTTGAACAATCAATCACTAAAAAAAACATGACATTTATACAATGTGCTTCAATAGGATACACTTAGATTAATTATGCAGGAATGTGTTGAAATCAGAATTATGACACATGAATTAGCTAATTAAAAGTGCGCATTGGTGGTGACAAAAGTGATAACCTTAATTGAGGTTGTTGATTGTACTATTTTGTTTTTGCTTTGGTCTTTGAAGTGGTATACATCATCTGGCTGCTTGGTTTTCTTCAAGTCTAAGTGGTCGGACAAGGCAGAGTGAAAAAATCCTAATTTCATTTAAATCATCAAGTAAAAACTAACAAAACATCACAAATATTATAGAAAAAGAGAAACAAATTACAAGTGGAAGAAGAAACGGAGTACGACTGGTTCGGCAGTGGCAACGGGAGAAGAAGAGAGCAGGAGAAAAATGCAAAAACTGATAAAACAACACTAATGGGTCTGAATTATACAGATCCCCGTTAGTAACTAATGTAACCATTGGTGCTACAACCATTAATCTGTGGAATCTATGCAGCCGTGAATATCAATTGGGAGTGGTTATGGACCGAGCCATAATTTGAGACGAAGAGGTAGAGTCCGTGCGTTAATGTTTGACAAAGGGCTTAAGTTAAGGTTTCAAAACGATGTCGTTTTGAAACAAATAATTATATTTAATTAACCTCTAAATGACGTCGTTTTAATCCATAGAGTCTATTCTGTAACAAAATATTATTTGTCGCAAAACAGATATAATTTTAACTTTTTTTTGCGACAAATATGTATTGCCATAAAGTATTATTATTTTGTTTTCTTATTTTTCGTTATTTAACAAAAATTTTGCGACCGAAAATTGTTTTGGCGACAATTTCTTTGTCGCCCACAAAATTAACATTTAGCGCCAATCTTGGCACAATTTTTTTTGGAGGGAACATTTTTGCGAAGACTATTGTCAACGACTACAAAAAATTGTCACCAAAATATCATAAAGAGGTTTACAGTAAGGAGCATTTTAAATTGTCGCCGAAAATTATTTTTTTACAACAAATTTTATTATTCAGCGCCAGAACTCCTCGCTAAAAACTAAATTTTCTGGAGTGTCATTGCATAGGATGGTGGGTCTTTCAATACTATGGCTTCTTGTGCCTGTTGAAACTGTATAGTGTAATCCTTAGTTGCGTGGGAGATTTCCGCGGGGTTTTTAGAAACACTTAGGTGAACTATGTCGTTTCGATGCCACCAGATCAACCAACATTGTACTGAAGATAAAGTAAACTCATTTTCCTTAAGTAGCTAATGTATACCTCGTACCTATTCTGCAAGATCTAAACATGGAATATGAACGATTCTGTGTATGGAGCTTAGCTTTCATGAAAGCTTTTCCCAATAAGATTCCTACAAAATGTGAAGCCCATATTCAACATCTCTTTGACAAACGCTGCATAGATCATCCACTCTGATTTTGCTACACTTCAGGTTGTCATTAGTTGGTAAAACATTTAAACATAGCCTCCAAATTAAAAACTTAATTTTACTTGCAATTCTTTGATTCCAGAAAAACTCCAATTATGACCCCCCGAAATGACCTGAATTATCTACAACATGTGTTCCAAGGTTTTGGTTGACTGCGACATAATAAGCACTACCGATCATTGGCATTAAAATGTCAAATCAATTTATCTTCTAGACAGGTATCTAGTAAAATAATATTCTTGATAACTACTGCTTCATGGGGGAAGATGTCATCCACCAATTGTTCATTTCATCATCTAAGCTGGGAGTCGAATAAATCGCTCCTAGTAGCTTCACCACCCAAAAATATTCGATGGCATGATAGGCTTGAACGTGTTCAGTATAGATGTCCACCTATCATACCATATTTTGACCTTGGTTCCATTTCCAATCTTCCATTTGAATCCCGCTTCAATAACCTTTCTAGCTTCCAATATACTTCGCCAAGTATACAAGGGTTTACTTCCAAGACTAGCTTCCATGAAAGTTGATGAAGGGAAGTGTCTAGATCTCAATACCTTGTGAAGAAAACTCCACGCTTGCTTTGCCAAAAAAGCTAGATTAAAATCCGTAAGATTCCGAAAATCCATCCCGAAAATCATGCCTCCCCTTGATTTACTTTTACATAGATTTCTATAGCTAACCCAATGCAATTTCCTTTCCTCATTCTTCTACCCCCATCAAAGTTTGTTGTAAACAGATTATTCAACAGAGGATTTGCAGAAATAGTCAACTTGATGCTCTCTGACGTTGTATTCATATTTAAGAAGCAAAGTTACAACAGAACTCCAAAATTATAAGAGTTCAAAATGGAACCAACTACATTCAAAGTGCAAGATAAGTTCTATCTGAATAAACTAATTACAAGAGTGAATGCAATTCAAAGTGATGTGGGATAACTACTGCTATGTCATGGTTTATCACACCCCGCAAGCAAATGGGTCTAGGAACAACCATAAAATTGGATTTAAGTTATTGGAAACGAGCTGAAGATAGTCCCTTGGTGAATAAATCAGCCACTTGATCCACCATGTGAAAGTAACGAACATCAAGTTCTTTGTTAACAACCTTATTACGAACATCAACCTTATTTTGAAAATCAACCTCAATATGTTTTGTACGTGCATAAAAGACAGGATTGGATGCCAAAGAAATTGAACTGATGTTATCACACAAAATAAGAGGAGTCGTGGGAATAAAAATATGAATATCTTTAAATAAGTAACGCAACCATGAGATTTCAGCCGTTGTATGAGCCCATTGGCGGTATTCGAATTTTGTAACTGTGGTTTGCTTCTTAGCACACCGAGAAATGGGACTTAAACCAAGAAAAATGCAAAAACCACCTGAGGAACGTCTGTTAGTGGGGCAGACAACATAGTCGGCATCTAGGAAGGCTTCAAGGCGTAAAGGGCCTGGTTGGGAGAGAATGTCGTGATTGATTGTCCCCTTAACATAACGAAGTATATGTTCAATAGCTATCTAATATGCAGTCGTTGGTTTGTGTATTAAATTGACAAACCTGATTGACTAAAAAAGCAATATCGGGTGGCGTTAGTGTAAGATATTGCAAAGTACCCACGACGCTGTGATATTCTGACAGATCTATGAGTGGAAGTCCATCATTTTGTCCCAATTTACAACTGACTGCACATAGAGAAGTAAAGGGCTTAGCATCAACCATTTTTGTACGGTGGAGCAATTCTAAGGCATATCGAGTTTGGGTCACAAAAAGAGTTCCATTTGAATGGGCAGCCTCCAACTCTAGGAAATAATGTAAGGCCCCAAAAACTTTAATGGAAAAAAGTTTTCTTGAATCAATGATAAGCCCTTGGAGATGATGTGTACTATTGCCTGTCAGAAGAATATCGTCACAATGATACATAGACAGGGAGCAATTCACCTTGGACTCTATGAAACCCAAATCTTCAATATAATTCAAGAACCGCTAAAACCATGCTCGTGGTGATTGTTTTAAACTATATAGAGACTTGTGTAAACAACAAATGTGATTTGGAAATTTGGTATCCTCAAACCCTTTGGGTTGCTGCCTGAATACCTCCTCACTTAGCACACCATGAAGAAATGCATTTTGAACATTTAGTTGGCGGATGGGTCATTTACAAGAAATAGTAATGGCGAGGACTGTCCGAATGGTGGTATGTAGAGGTGTCAAACGTGTTAGGTTGAGTCATTTTGTGTCGGGTTAGTGTAAAAAATTTCTAAACACGAAGCTGACATGTTTAATAATTGTGTCGATATGTGCAAACACTAACCTGACTGGACCATTAAGCGTGTTACCCGAACCTGACCTGTTTGACATATTTAATAAATATGTTATTTTTGAGTTAATACATAACATGACATGTTTAACCTGTTTAACCCGATCTCTTTAACACGCATATCATATTTTACCTGTTTAATACCTATTTAACACACAACCTATTTACCCTGTTTGATCTATTTAACTCACATAACTTATTTAACACGACTTGTTCATCCAAAATTTTAAATAATTTTTTCACCAATAACATATCACATCTCATCGATGATATTAGTTAAAATGCATTCAAGTTTCAACCAAAAAATTAAAACAAGAACTATACTATTATACTTCCACAATAATGTTAAGAACTAATAAGTAATAATGTTAAGACCACATAATCCACATCAATCATTCATAATATATAAAATACACTGGCATAATAAAACAAAAGCAGTAACAAATAAGCAAAAACAATAGCAAGTCATTTTTAAGATCATATTCTAAAAAATGACTTGCTATTGTCATGCTACATGAAACTAAAACAAATTAGAAGTTGTAACTCCTCCAGCAAGGCATGGTGCACACAAAACTTTGACACTTCACGAATTCTAATCAAAAGAAGAAATACTTCAATCAGAAAAACAAACAAGACAAACGCAAACTAATAGATTAAACACTAAAAATAATGATGTACCTTCAATCAATGCTCATCATCAATCACAATAGAACCATCTTGGTCAACATTGATATTAACCATATTTTCTATAATGTCCTCCAAATCATTTTGTGCATGATCTACATGAAACAAATATATACATGCATAAGAATTAAGATTTCATTATTTAAAACAAGAATCCTAAAGCAATCACATAACTTATACTTATCTCTTTCTCCAAACAACCAATCTTTTATGCATGTCAAAGCCTCAACAACTTTCGGCTTCAAAGAACTATGATATTGGTCAAGAACCCTACCACCGGTGCTAAATGCGGACTCCGAAGTAACCATAGAAATGGGAACACTTACATCACGATCCATTAAAGCAAGTTTCGGATAACAAAATTGGCAAGCTTTCCAATAAGCAAGTACATCAAGTTTTTCATTTCTATCAACCCTAGGCTCATCCAAATACAATTGTGATTAACTTTTTTGTTCCCTACAAATGAATACTTCACTCTCATACGAGTCAAATTCCTACGTTCAAGAAGACAAAACAAGTTAAAAGAGAATCAATCATAATATTATATAATACTAACTAGTAACACAATGCAAGTAAATTAAAAAATCATATCATCATAAGTTTAGCTTTGCTCCGATTCATGCCATGAGAAGCTGATGTCTGTGAAGGACTAGCCTTAGAAGAATTCTACATGTACTCATAAAACAAAGAGAATAACTTTTCACGAACACAGCTAAACTCAATTTATTCATCACCATTAAGCTTCTTATAAGAAAATTCCTCAAATTGAATTTTATAACGAGGATCAAATATCACTGCAATAGCCAAAACCAAGCTATACTCCGACCAATACTTAACAAATTTCCCAAACATTTGATGTGCCATCCTCCTCATGAAAACATCCGAACTTTTCATCTCTTCACTTAAATTAAACTGAATCAAAAAAACTTCTGGAAAGTACAAATTTGAGGGAGGATACTTGGAACCAGAAAAAATAGAAGTAACATCATAGAAAGATTCTAAGAACATACAAATGTTTTCACTCTATCCCAATCTTCTTGAGTTGGACAATTTCTAAACTTAGAATCACTTAGCTGCAAATGACAAAATGCACGATGATAATAAATGACATTTGCAAGCATGAGATAGGTTGAATTTCACCTAGTTGGAACATCTTGCCGCAAAGTTCTCTTACTATCCAAAGATGCTTGTACAACACAATCCAATAACTTTTTCTTCCTAACTTGAGATCCCTTTACATGCTTCATACATTCCCGGATCTTTTCAATGACTTAACCTATTTCCCTCAAACCTTCTTGTAACACCCCGCATTTTTTTTATATAAATGTATATAGTTATGGGATAGATAATTATTGTGAAAATGAGGATATGTAGGATGATGAAAGAATGAATCACATAGGTTAAAACATTAGAAATGAATAATTGGGAGACAAATGGATTTGGGAAGTTTGAGTTTCAAAGACGTTGAAACATGGAAATGGGGATTAGATGAATTTCTAAAATCTTTTAGGTCAAGATAATGTTTCCATTGAATCCGGAAGGTCAAAAAACCTTGGGAAAGGTAATATGAAGTGCATTGGAAACTTGGAAGACGGAGGAAGAATCTGTCTGCTGAGTAGTACCGGTA
>CM042194.1:21170688-21191114 GCA_023539305.1 Ilex asprella
GGTTCCTTATAAGGATGCTTGAATAACTAAAACCTTGAGGGTGAGAGCTTCCTTGTAAGGATGCTCATGCCAAGAGAGGACAATAGTATATCATGTGTTGGAAAATAATGATATTTTTGAAATGGATGATTATGGGAATTGGTTGTTATGGTATATTTCTACTAGTATTCTTATTTAAACTTGAGATCCGTTGTTAAATGTCCTTGTTTTACTTCAAACATTATGTATGCTATTTGTGAAATGAGACCACCCATTTTATATGTTTTTACAAACCTTGTTTGAGTTTGGGAAGATTTTGCTACAGAGCTTCGTGCTCATCCCCTACAATTACATTTTTCAGATTTAGTGCTAGAGGAGGATCTCGGCATCGACGAGCCGGGACATTGGAAGGCTCCACTCGAGGGGAACCTAGATCTCGAGGTGGATATTTAGAACCGTGGTTTCTTTTGCACTAGACTAGAAAATTCTTTTGAACATTGTGTAGTCTAGTTTTCTTTTTGTAATTTCCGCTGCGCTATAATAGTAAACTTTTCATTGGGAATGTAAAGGCCAAAGATGGCACATTCTTTTGGGATATTGATGTAAATGTTATGAATCATTGCTATGAAGTCTTCTTTATTGATGGTTTATCTTAGTGCTCTCATGGTATGAATGGTTATTGAATGTAATGCCGTCCAGGGTGTATTTTGGGGTGTTACACTTCTTGAACTATCAAATTCAAAATATGAGCACAACAACATATATGAAATAAACTACAATCACACAACAATGCATCTTGCAGATTAAGTTGATTTTTAAGCAAATCAACCAACACACCAGTTGCAGCTGTGTTGCCTAAACTACGTGAAAATAGTTTTTTCTCAATACCCCAACTATTTAACAAACTATAAATCTTCTCACACAAAGCAACTCCATTATGGGGAGGAGTCATGAAATAGAAATTTAGAATTATCTTTTCTAACACCCAATCTTTATCAAAGTAGTGTGCAATGAAACTCAAGTAACCGTCAGTAACAATAGAAGTCCACAAGTTATAAGTAAAACAAATCCTACCAGGTAAGTCTTGTAGTTCTTGATAAATCCTCCTTCTCTCTCTAGCATACAATTTCATAACATCCACCCTAGTAGTATTCCTAGAAATTGGTACAACTTGGAGACATAAGTAGGTGAAAAGACTTCTAACGCGACCATACTCAACAAATTGAAATGGAAGTTCATGTCTAACAATTGCACAAATCAATAAATCTCTGAACTTCTCTGTGTCAAATTTAAAAGACCTAGATCCCAAAGCACCATTGGATTTGATTATAAGTAGCTGACTAATATCATATGTGGTTCACTTCAAACAAGTTGCAGTGTGTCGCTTGAAATTTTCAATGCCATGCTTATTATCAACATTATAAACTTGCTTACATTCAAATCTCAGCAAACTTCTGGACTTGGTTCTTTAAGAAAATTATTGTTTCCCCATACTTTTGAGGTGAACCTCCATTGATGTTTTTTTGTTGGTTATCAACACCATCTAGTTCCAGCCCATCTTTAATATCACGAGCATGATTTGATTCAACCATGACAACATTATCAGCTAGAGAGGCAGGTCCATCGATATGTTCGTCATTCAATGGAAGTGAATTCATTTGTTCCCAACACAAATGCCAAAAAAAATGTAGGCAAAATATATAAAACATACGAAGCAATACATTTTTGATCAAAATACAAAAAAATACACAAACTTTGAATTTGTATAGATTTGTTATTTATTTAGAATTTATAGATATCTGTTCAGAATTTACAGTCGAATTTGTACTACTTGAAGCACAAAATTATAGTTGTAAATCACAGTTTAAAGATTGAAGCACAAAATCACTGTTTGTGCTTCAAGCACAGTTTAAGATTTAAAGTACAAAATCACGGTTTAAAGCTTGAAGAATAAAATTATAGTCAAATTTGTACTACTTGAAGCACAAAATCACAGTTTAAAGCTAAATCACACAGAGAGAGAACACACATCGAGAGAGAGAGAACCTTTTCGGTTGTGCAATGACGAGGGATTGAACGAAGAGGGCTTGAAACCTTTTCGGCTGAGCAATGAGCCCACCTCTCATCCTTTAGACCAGCGATGGGTGTGAGTGAAAAAGTGGAAAAGAGAAATAGGTTAGGGTTATGTTTTTTTTGCCTTTATATATTTGGATAAATGGGTAATAAATGAGTTAGGTAGGGTCCAAGTCTGAATCATATCAACTTGTTTAAAATATACGGGTTAGTTGGGTCAAAATTGGGTTGACTTGATTTCGACATGAATCCGACATTTTTTTTGTGTGTTTAAACGTGTTGACCCTTTTTTTATCCATTGACCCATTTAATTTCGTGTTCGATCCATTAATTTTGTGTTTGGTTCGTGTCATGTTAATGTATTGTATAAAAAATTGACAGCCATAGATTGGTATGCTTGATTATAGGGCTAAAAGTCTTAGTATAATCCAAACGATATTCTTGATAAAAGCCATTAGCCACAAGGCGGGCTTTGTATTGGAACCATCCGATTGCTGCACACCCAAAGACCCAAAGAAAGGAATAAGTTGGATGTCGATGAAATAGTTTCTCATATGCAAACAGATAATTTAGGCCTTTGGCCACTGAAGCATGGAAAGTTTCCACCCAAAAATCAGATGGGAGCAAGGGCGGAGCCGGGATTTTTGTTTATCCCGGGCTAAGCTAAGTATTCATACGACTAACAAAATACAAATGTAAACTCATAAATATATATTTAATAATACAAAGATAAACTCATTACTCATAAACACTTACTAATAAAATTGAACTCTTCCATCTTTTCGAGAACAAAAGGCATCTATTATTGAATTTGTATCGATTGCTTCCGTTATTTCTCTTTCAATATAGACAACTAACGAATCAGTCAAATACTCATCTTTCATCTTATTACGAAGAGTACTTTTGACATGTTTCATGGATGAAAATGCTCTTTCTGAAGTTATCGTAGAAACGATAAGAGTTAAAATAAGACGAATCAACCTATCAATCAAATTGTAGGACTTTATCTTATCTGTTTCTACTAAACCACGACATAATTCTGAAATTGTAGACATACTTTGAAACCTCTCATGGCGAACCACATCAAATTGATAATGATCCAGTTGACATTTCAAATGATGCATGTCTTGTCTATCAAAATCAGCTGCATAAAATTTTTCAGCAAGTAAACAAATGCGATCAGGATTGACAGATTTAAAGTTGTCCCGAGGATCTAAAGCAGAGCTGAGCATAAGCAATTCTATTGTCTCTTCATTGAATCTATTATGTAACTCTTCTAACTGATGATTAATCGTAGCATTAAATAAGTCGATATAATAGTGATGATCAACTGTAATATTATCATTCTGTTGACTTGAACGTCTTGTCCCTTTGTACAAAGTGTTCATATCAGGTATATCGACATCAAATTTCATGCAAACTGATTTCACATGGTCAAAGAGATAATCAAAACCTTTTGCTCGCAAGGTTTGAAGTAAAAATTTTGTTGATGAGACTAAATTCATTGCATTCAAAATATCTAATGATTTATGTTGTAATGTCCGACAAAGCATATCCATAATCCCCATAATTTTGTGCATAAGATGCAAAATGAATATGAAATCGAAGAACTTCACTGCCATTAAAGAACCACCAGCTTCCTTACGAATTGTATTTGAAGATCCTTCGTTAACCATACATTCAAACACACTAATGACAGCATCATACATATCTATCAGACCGTAAATGGATTCAAAATGTGAGCTCCAGCGAGTAATACTAGCTCGATGCAAATTATCCATCTGATTAGCCCCTTTACTAGTCTCTCGTTCACCACTAGTTATCCCCCTTTCAATCTTAGTAGCTTGGACAGATTACAGTTCTGTATGACGCTTAGGAGAAACACTAATAAGATTGACAATGCATGTCAATTTGGTAAAGAATTGTCATATTAAAATCTCATCTTCAGCAGTTGCAACTAATTCAAGTTGTAAACGATGAGCAAAACAATGAACATAGTATGCATACTCACAATCATTGCGGAGCAAAGCTTGTAATCCATTAAATGCACCACGCATGTTGCTAGCACCATCATATCTCTGACCTCGTAAATCTCGAATGTGCAAATTGTGTCGAGTAAGAACTTTTGATATTTTTTTCTTAAGAATTAAAGAAGCGGTATCATTAACATGCACAATCTCAAAAAATCTCTCCTGTAAAAAACCCTGAACATCAACAATCTCAAAATAATTGTCATTTGTTCTTTATTTGATGCATCCTTTGCTTCATCAACCAAAATACAAAACTTGGAATTTTCAACTTCTTCACAGATTTTTCTCTTGCTCTAGTAGCTAGAATATGCAAAATATCTTTTTGGATCATAGGAGACGTATACTTTGCATTTCCTGGAGCTTTCTCTAAGACAACATCATTTATTTCAACATTCAACCTTGCCATCAAACTAATCATCTCAATTAGATTACCATGGTTATTTGACATTGTAGATTCATCACGACCTCTCAAGGCACATTCCTGTAAAGTAAGTCATTGAACACTATCAATGGTAGCCTTAAGATGCAGTCAATGGTAGTTTTATCAATGTGCACTGATATATTCTTCAACGTCTCAACATTTCTCAGAGCATTATTGTGTGTGGAAGTAGGACCTCCCATATGTGACAAGAAAACACATTTGACCCCATTTTTCACTCTCTTTCAACTACTAAAACCTTCAACGGTAAATGCAGGGTGTAGAGGTTCACGACCTTAAAAAAAAAAAAGCACGGAAAGCAAAATGTTGTATCTTTTGAATAGAATACTCTAGCTATGGAAATTTTTGCAACCAATTTTCCTGAAATCTTCGATTTTGAACTCCAGTTTTAGTCAACAGATACTTAGGCAAGATAGGTTGATTTGGTCCCCACTTTATGTAAGCACGTCTAACTTCATCTTGATTATAAGCAGGATGTTTTCATATCGGGATACGCAATGCGGGATGTCGTTCAAGTTCATTCTTATCAAAAGGAATCCTTGAAACTTTTGTTTGAGGTTGAAGACCTTGAGGTTCAACAACCGCAGGAATCATAGGAACATCAGAAGTTCCCATTAGACTCAGAGGTTCAAGAGTAGAATTTGATGTTTCTTCTTCACTTTTCTTTTTGAAGAACGAAAAAAATTATTTTTGCTCTTTTTCGTTCTTGATTTTCCATCCTAATAAAGTAGAGAAGGATTGAAAATTAGAGAAACAAATTAACAAGATTGAAGGGTGGGTCAAAACCAAGCAAGTCATGAAAGATTATTATCGTCATCTAAGGAGACTATAGTTTTCGTTAAGGTCAAAACTCAAGCAATAGTCAACAAAATGCTTAACATGAAATCAAATATATATAAACCTTTCATAGGTTGGAATTGAGTTGAGACTTTGTAAATATGTAGGAGAAGCAAATAATCTAACCATGTCGTTGTTTGACAGACATAGCATCTGTCATTGAACCCTCAGTTTAGAAGTAGGAGAAACAAGAAGAGTTGGAATCAATTTAAAAATACCAAAACCCAAAGCTAAAATCCCAAAACTACTAACCATGTCCGCAATAGTAAATCTAAATGGTAAGTAATACTGCTAACGTAAATGATCATGTGTACAATCACATTATATGCATGTAATTACTTTTGTTAGTGAGTTAGTAAATTCTGATCAGATTGTAATAACACTTCTCCATTGCATCCTACAAAAACTTAGTAAATTCACAATATAATAACAACCCATTATAGTTCCTTTGAGTCTAAACATGAAATGCAAATTACCTATTTCCTAATTCAGTGTATGCATAACCAAAAACAGAGAGCAATGAACAATACATATATATGAGATCTTTTGGGATCGAAGTTGTCGGCAGCCAAAATCAGTCGTTTTGCATCCTGAATAGCTCTAGTGAGATCAGACAAACAAGAACTGGATGAAGAAAATGAAGCAACCAGATCGCCCTTTAAGTGTAATACCCCAAAAACTCCCTTGGACGACATTACATTCTAAACACCATTCGCTGCATGAGAGCGCTAAATAAATCCATTAATAAGAAAATTTCATTCATCAACCATGGATATTTTAACAAAATTCGGGCAGAGTCTCTTTTGTACGGGGAGCCCTACCCAAAACACAACCTGTACAATTATACTACAATTGACCGCACAGGGTCCACATATGCATAGCTATTGACCACACCGGGTCCATTTATCCATCATAGAATAAATTTTCATTCACCATATGTCATCCATAGATATTTACCATATCCTCCCAAAATAATATGCCAAGCCATGACCACAATATCAAAAGAATATGTCAACTATGACATTTACATCTCAAAAGAATTGAAATACACTTGCAGCGGAATAACAAAAGACTAGACTTTACATGATCTCAAAGTAAATTCTCTAGGTTAGTACAAAAGAAATTATAACTCTATAGGTCCACCTCGGGATCTAGATTCCCCTCGGGTGGGGCCTCCCAATGCCCCGACTCTTCAACTCCGAGATCCTCCTCTAGCACTAAATCTGAAAAATGTTTAACTATAGGGGATGAGCACGAAGTTCTGTGGCAAAATCTTCCCAAACTCAAACAAGGTTTAGAAAAATTATAAAATAGGTTGGTCTCATTTCACAAATAACATATAATTTTTTTGAAATAAAACCGGGACATTTAAACAGATCTCAAGTTTAAACAACAGTGATAATCAAATGAAAATAGTAAAATACATTCATCAATAATAAATCATTGTCCAATGGTTCGGAAGGGCGTTTGCCGTTGCATTGTCTCATACCAATGCACCGGCCATGACGGAATCCAACCCATATGCTTATGTATATTGGTTCATCCCCGTGCCATGTACGTTAATTGCTTCTCAGGAATCTATCCAACGACTATACCTAGTTCACCCATCACATTCAAATCACAATCACTTCGAGAAAGGGCGTCTACCATCCCAATGGCAGTGACGAATCCCTCCCCAGGAAAGGTATACCAACCCTAGTTTGAACTCCAGTGAACGATAGTGGTTGCATTACCAAATGACAACCCACTACAAGTGTTAAGCAACCATCTCACCCCCACTGGGATAGACTAACCTCTAACACTCTACGGCATTTCTTGAAGGCAATTCAAGTCCGTCACAACAACCATACAATAAGAAAACCAACATACTCTCAATTAATTAACAATTCCAAAGTATTAACAAAATCCTCCATTCATGTGACAAATTTTTAATAACCACTTAAGAAAATTGCAAGAGATCAACCACAATATTAATTTATCATTCAACACAAAGCTCTATAGTTTTGAATTCAATAATAAAGGAAGAATTTAAAAAGGAAATTCATCACTCTCCAAAAATAGAGTTTTGAAGCAAAAGAAGAAATTTCATGGGTATTCAACCCTAACTTTGTTATAAACATGTAATCTTTGCCAAAAAGACTAAGAGAGGATGATTTCATATCATATACATCACATTTAGGGCAAAACATACATATATACATAAACCCTAGCCTCAATGTAAGAGAAAGAAAAGAAATCCCCTACCTTGAATTAAGATCTCCAAACAAAGTCCAAGCTCTAAAGACCTCCCTCTTCCTTTTTCTTTCTCTCTTAATCTTTCTTTAGGGCTCTAAGAGGTGTGGAATGAAAGGGGAGTGAAAGAAATGAGAGAAAAGGGGCTGAATATGGGGTTTTAGATACAACAGCCCCGAAATTTACTGTTCATGGGCTGTTTGGGTTGTCTCCAAATTTACGATTTTGCCACTAAACATTCCAATTTGATCCGTATGACTATCCAAAGATTTTTCAACGTTCCGGATTCATTTTTAATGTTATTTTAACCTAAAAACATTTATTTTTATGATTTATCTCAAAACCAAAGTCAACGTACACCCGAAACACTAAAGTTTCTATTTTACCCATCCGAACCGGCTATTAATGAAGTTTTACGATGTTTGCAAATAAAAGGTGATCAAGGGTGATTCTTAAAGCCTTTTATACTTATTTGAAGCCTAAATGTACTCATTATTCTAATATTTTGATTTAGAATGCAAATGGAGACATTAATTGTAAAACGAAGCTAAATGGACTATTTCGACATCGCTTCGTTATCGGGGCATAACTCTCTCATCTGAGCTCCGATTGAGATGATTCAAGATTCTGTTGAATGATAAGAAAGAGCTATAAAACTTTCAGGTTTTGAGTTTTGAGAGATATTGACTGCACCAAGGTCGAAAATGCAAGTGAAGTTGCAGCCAGTGCACTGTTCAAGCTAAATGGGACTGTTTTGACATCGCTTCGTTATCTGGGCATAACTCTCTCGTCCGAGCTCTGATTGAGATGATTCAAGATGATATGGAATTCTAAGAAAGATCTCTAAAACTTTCATGTTTTGAGTTTTGAGAGATATTGACTGCATCAAGGTCCAAATCGCACTTGAAGTTGCAGCTAGTGCACTGTTTCATCCCTTTTTTTCATTTCAAGTCCATTCCTAAGTCAACCAAATCCATCCCAAACCTCTTCAACACATATTTCTACACCAAACCTATTTAATACAAGTTCTAGGACCTAAAATTTTATATTTTTACTTATTAAAACTAAATTTCAACTATTATTTCCACTAACATTCTAAATCTCTACTTTTCCAATCTATCAAATTCTAACACACATCACTACACATATCTACATTTTTACAAAAATTATTTACTATATATCTATATACATATATAAAAAAAATACAGGGTGTTACATTAAGTCCCTAATCACTTCTTTGACCTTCTTCTCCAACTTAGTCGACAAGAACATCGGCCAAGAATTCGGCATGATTTGGGGGAAGTGACTAAGAGAAAATCCGCTGATTTTAGGGGAAGTGACTGAGAGAAGAGCGGAGACTGAGAGAGGTCGACGAATTTGGGGGAAGTGACTGAGAGAAGAGAAGAGGATGAGAGAGATCGTCTAAATTTGGGGGAAGTTTGCAAGTGGGATGGGTAGGGTTAGTTGGGTTGGGTTGGATATGATTTTTTTTAGGGAGGGGCTGGTACTTGTAATTTTTTTTTTTTTTACCCTGGGCTTCAGCCCACCAATAAATCCGTCACAGGATGGGAGTCTAGCTTTGTCCATAAGAGGGATTCCCGCATCTACAATATGACGATGCTTGCATTCTGAGATGCCATTTTATTTGAGTGTGTGTGGACACGACACGCAGCGAGCAAAATCCCATGGTTAGACAAGTAAGTCTTAAATTGAGTCTTATTATACTTACTCCCGCCATTCGACTGAAAGGATTTAATTTTACATGAGAATAGGTTTTCCACATATCTCTTAAATTCAACAAAATATGTAAAAGTCTCATGTTAAAATTTCATTGGAAAAATCCATGAATACTTAGAAAAATCATCAACGAAAAGAAGATAATACTTCAAACCTTTTATTGAATAATTAGGAGATGTCCATACATCATAATGAACAAGCTCTAAAGGACACGACACAACAGACTTAGACAACTGATTGGTAAACGAAAACTTTTGCCCAAAGGAAAAGACCCACAAAACACAATATCCTTAACAAAACAAGAAGAGGAAATTTAATATGCAAAACGAGTCACTTTAACACAGGAAAAGCCCTATGTCCCAAATGTTGATGCCAAATAAAAGACGAGACTCATTCAATAACAAATGCAAATGATAGTAGGCGTTGGTGTTGAATTTGGTGATGTAGTCGCATTGGATACAACCAATTTTCACTCTTGTCGTGGAAAAGCATCTTCCCTGTTTGGATGTCCTTCACAGAAAAATCATCAGCAGTGAAGATAAAATAACAATTGTTGTTGCGAGAAAACTAATGAACCAACAATAAATTGACCGAAACATTAGGACAGTGTAAAAAAAATTTCAATTGAAAATTGGAGTCATTTCTAAGAGTGGTCGAACCAAATTTAGAAATAGGCAAACTTGCTCCATTTCCAATTGCCACTCGATCGGAGCCTTCATAGGAATTATTGTTAGAATATTTTAACTAAAATAGTGTTTTTAAGTGTGGGAACTCAATCCCACATCGACTAAATAATAAAAAATACTTGAGTATATATATAGACTAGTGTTATGTGTTTCTGTATTAACTACTATTATTTCATAAAAGAGAGCGACCTAGTCCGCGCCTCACCCTGTCGTTCACTTTATTTGATCCAATTTTTCCAACAATTATGAATACAAAGATTAGCAAGATCGGAAGTAACATGTGTGGAGGCACCATTACCAGTGATCCAAGTTTGTTCATGTGAGGGGCCTGTTGATTTAACCACCATAGTGGCAAGCCGTTTGATTGGAACACGACCTTCATAAGCATGATTCATCCTTTGATAGCAATCAATTGCTATGTGGTTGTGGCGACCACAAATTTGGCATAACAAATCACAAGACTGATATTTCTGAGAGTGCCTAGATGAGCCGCTGCCACACGGAGAACTACTGCCACCAGTGGACTTGGAGGATCCTTTGTCATGGTATTTAGCATGTGTGGTAGGTGGGTTCTGGAAGCAATGTGGCTATTTCGACTTTGGTTCATAAAGAATGGTATTAGAAGAATCCAACATAGAATAAATATGGTCTCCATATTGCATCTCAGCACTAATAAAAATTCCAACAAGATCATCAAATGTGATAGCTGTGTACAAGCTTGAACGAAATTAATCGTTGCCTCGTATGCTGGCCCTACACCATTGAGAATAAGAGTGACCAAATCATCCACTTCCACGAGTTTTCTAGCAATGGCTAAGTTGTCAGCAATGTCGGTCATCTTATCAACATAATCTGAAATTGATAGATTTCCTCGTTTGGTAGTCTGTAGTTGGTTCTTCAGTTTCATTATTCGAGTATGAGACTAAGAAACATAGCATTTATCAAGTGACTTCCAAACATCTTGAGATGTAGAGCGGCGAGCCGCGGTGGACAGTATAGTGGGTGTGAGAGTGGCATTAATCCAACTAAGCAATGCTTGATCATGTTGTTCCCAGTGAACATAGTCGACATTAACAGTGGTGCTTAGTTTTCCATTAGAACCTTCTACAACCATAGTAGGACAAGGCTTTGTTCCGTCAATATAGCCAAAAAGATCCATGTTTTTTAGTAGAGGAATGAACTGAGCAAGCCATTGGACGTAGTTGGTGTGATCAAGTTTGATAGACACAAGGTGTGAGACATTCGAAGAAGGGCTGGAAGTATTAGAAGACATGGATAAAAAAAATTGATGTCGGGAGACTCGGTGCTCTAATACCATAAAATATTATTCAACAGAGGATTTGTAGAGACAATCAACTTACTGCTCTCTGACGTTGTATTCATATTTAAGAAGCAAAGTTACAACAGAACTCCTTCATTGCAGGAGTTCAAAATGGAATCAACTACATTCGAAGTGCAAGATAAGTTCTATCTAAATAAACTAATTACAAGAATGAATGCAATTCAAAGTGACGTGGGATAACTATTGTTATGTCATGGTTTATCAGTTAACGATTCCAATTCGGCAAAATAATATTCTAGAAATTTGATGCAACCCATTGTTTATGTTGTAATAGCTTGAATTGGAACTTTAATTAAAACTTACTTTCCAGCCTTTGATAAAGTGCTCCTTCCATCCTTGCAATTTCCTCCAAACTCTATCCCTAATCCCACTGAAGACTTATTTTTTAGATTAACCAACTATAGTTGGCAAATCTAAGTATTTATCATGTTGTTGCACCAGTTATGCTCGTAATATTTGTAAGACCCTGTACTATAATTAAATAAGAATAATATTATCTTAAAATTTCTCTCAAGATGAATAAAAGGATGGTAGAAACTTCGAAGTATTGTTGAAAGATTGATATGAAGTTTGAGTTTCACGCGTATGGACTTCCGAGTCAAACTTAGTTTTGGAGGTGTTTAAGGTTGAGAAGGGTGTCTCGGTAAGTTTATAAATGTTTTTAGGTCAAACTAAAGCCATCATTGAATCCGGAAGGTCAAAAAACCTTGATAGATATGATATGGGGTATATTGAAAGTTTAGAAATATTCTAGAGTTCAAACGTATTTTTTAGAGAATTTTGGTAGAAAATAATTTGACACTACTTTAGTATTTTAGCCCTAAATTTTTACTCCAGTATCTAATTGATCTAATTTTTGGACAGTGAATACTAGACTTTCAGGATTGCAAAAGTATATTCAACGAAAGTTTCGTGAATTGACTTTTAACTAAGTTAAAATTGAGTCGGAAGTTGGAATAGAAAGTAACTAGCGTTCAAATGCCATAACCATCATTTGAACTCCTGACCTGATGTCGAATTGAGTCAAATTTAAAGCAAAAATTAGAGAATTGGTAGTGTTCGAATTGTTGGAACGGAAGTTCCAAGAATCTTTGACAATGCGAAGTATCAAATACAAAAAAACAATTCATTAAAAATCCTACAAAGCGGAACTAGCGTTTACTTTCGAGATCGCTCTGGATTGATCTCGTCTCAGCACGAACGCAGAATCTAAAGACAGACACTGAAGACAACTCGATGCACCTCAAAATCTTTTGTCGTATATCCCTAACGCAAAAAATCGAATGTAGTGTGAGCTGCAAAGACTTTAAAATTTCTACTCTCTCTTAGCCTCCCTCAAAACATTAGTAATAAAGGTGATGCTAATTTATAGAGTTTAAACGTTTATATTGACTATGACAAAATCCTAAGGAGAAATAAGGATCGGACTTTCAATGGACTTGAGATTCTTTTGTTCAACCCAGAACAAACATCATGTAGTCCATAATAATAAGTTAGTCAATTAAAAACTTATTATTGATCTCCTGGGTCTTACATCAAAATTATGTTTCGAGTTCATTATTATTATTATATGCTTAATAATCTCTCCACATTTAAGATTATGAATGTCCATCAATTAAATAAATTACTGATAATTATATCACTCAACTTATTTTTCATGTCAAATAATTAAATCAACTTGCAGGGGTTGACTTGGACAAAACTTATGAGCTTTCTCAAGATGACATTATCAACCCATTTAAATACTAGGACGTAGTTTTCTTTAATAATTAATTTTCATCATACAAATAATATCGTCTTCCAATTGACCAAGCTTATTGACTCAATATGAATCTCACTCTTTGATAAATTAAAATGACATTTATTATATGCACGTGATGATTAAATTTCTCATGATTAAGAGTATAAGCAATCATAATAATCATGAGGTATTTATTATATTATTCAAGCAGTAAAAGATAATAACCTCAACATGTGTCTGTTTTATACACAAAGTGTACTAGTGCAATAATCGAAGACATCAAACAGCCTCCTGTAGTCAAGACAGATTATGTCAGGATATTACACTACAATCATACAGATGGTGTATCCAATTCTATTTAGGATTGTGAACTCATATTCATATTATACAAAGATTCGATAATCTGGTCTTCTGTGCATAAGCCTAACTTACACACCAGATTATCTACAATGTAAAATCTAAGACACACATGCATACCATATATCAAATATAATGCAAACATTTTTCCCACATAGATTCTCAATAAAATGAAAAAAAAACAAACTCCTATTAATTAATAAAACGAGTTTCATTACAAAAAGTAAACTTCTATTATATACTCTATCACGAACTCTCGTACCACCGTTCAAACATTTCTCTAAAAACGGCGTCGATAAATTTTTTAGATTTTATCCGTTTTTCACCCTATAAATACCCTGGGGCTACAATATAAAGTGTCTTTACCTATTTTTCAATTCCAATAAACCTAGGAAAGTTTGAGAAGATGAAAAGGAAAAAGAACGGGTTAAATCGTGAAGAAACGCATGAAGATCACATCAAAAACATGTAGAATCACATGATCTATAAATTAAAGGTAGGGTTTTTTTCTCAAACTCACTCATTAAGGGTTAGGAATACCTATATCTATGTTTTATATTTCTATTCAATCATATATGATAGATTTACAATGTTTTTACACCCAGATAATATGATTCATTTTTTGGAAGGATTATGTGTTTGACATCACAAATCTCTTGTTCTTGATTTAAAAACTCTAGTTCTTTATTAAGATCAATTTAAAGACGTTTCTTGGAAATTGATTGCATGCTTTCTTGAAGGGATTCTATTTTGACAATGGTGAAACTATGATTCGTGATTATATGTGAATTTTGTGGAAAAGTGTTATTATCTCGTGCATTGGTGGATGTGATGAACGTGGGTTACATTTGACCATTTATTGTAGAGTGCATAGATTCGTTTATTACCTTGAGTGGTTTGAAAGTTTCCTATCACTCGTAGTGGAATTGTTTGGTTCCTTACTAGGTTCAAGAATTTGCCTCGCTTATGCAGATAGAGGTTGGGGGCTAGTAAACTTTCCCTAGGAAAGTTTTATCACTGTCATTGCATCGGTATCCATCATTCCTAAAATTGTGTATCCTTGAGAGGATTAGTTGGACGACGGTGTATGTGAGTGTGGGTTAGGATATTCTCTATTTATGGATTTATGTTAGTCTACCTACGTACATTAGATATAAATGTGTTGATTATCTATTATTTTAAGAATTGATTCTACTCGTTTATGAACATTACTGTTTTTTACCATAAAAGTGAGATCTCATTTGTGACAACCCAAGAACCGGAGATCTTTTATTAACCGTTGATAACCTATCAACCCGCAAAAATATCCGTGAATACCGCATAACCCGACATCACGTGATAACATCCCCTTAACCGGGATTATAACCCACAATGTGATCCGGGTTCAATTATACATTGGATCCAACTAAGGTCCAATAGACCATGATTTATACTTCATTATGGTTCATTTACATCATTGGAAGGAAGGAAAACATAGGCCAAAAGCATGGCAAAACACATTAAAATTTGAGATTTTTGAAAAGTGTACATGTACTGTGTACCAGTACTCTCTGCCCAGTTTTGCGTGCTTCACCTGTTTTCCATTTCAAACCATTCCAAAGTCATCCAAAACTTACACAACATATATTTGTACATTAAACATAGTTGATACAAGTTTTATTACAATCATTTACATGCCCAAAACATAATTTTCACAAATGTTTTATAAAATGATTCAAAGGCCACAAGTCGGCCCCTCTTCAACCTTGAGGCTCAATATGGAAGCCATTCACCGGTGTATATCCCACACATGAAATATTTTCCCGTACAGGATGAGCACGCTCAATAGAGTATCACCTACAGAGGCTACTCCCTACCTAGATGCATATGAAGTGTTCACATGCAACATTCAACAATCCATAACATTCCCAGCAAGAATATACATTCAATGTTGAAATTTATCATGTCATGCTATGAAATGAAATGAGACTTACTCATGCAACTCAACCCGAGCCCTTCCTGGCTCCTTAACACATGTATGAATCTGTCATCTATGTTACACATCAAATGACGATTACCAATCTATGGTCTTTGTTGGGGTGGATATTCATGGACTTCCACCAAAGGTCACCCAACCTATAGAATTTACAGACTTCCACCAAAGGTTTCACGTACACCTACACACTTTATGGACCGAACCAAGGGAGTGCGTACCCCAACTACTGGGCCTTGCACCCGAGGGATATTCTAGTCCCTTCTTGCTACCCGGCCTAATTTTCTTTCATGCGACTCAACGGGATCTTCGATGCATATTTTTCGAGTCTACCCGTCATTCACCAAGTGAGGAGATGACGATCACCATGCACACACACTCTCATGATGCAATGTCTCTGTATAAATGCAATGTAATAAACCATTGCATGTCAATGTCATGTCACATATGTAATAAATGTCATATGGACAATTTAAACCACATATCAACATATTCCATTAAAATTTATATCAAATGTATATAACTTCCATAAATCACCATTATGCTTAATATATCAACAAACATATGTCCACATATCACAACAAACTCAAACATGTTATTTCAATTACATCAAAATAACAACATTCAATTATCCAAGACATTTAATCAAACACCTTCAAGGCACAATATAACATATAGCATACCCGCACAATCCCAAGTTCCAAGAGATCACATAAGAACTTCCACATATCAAATTCAAACTACAATTTGGTTTAAGTCATTTCTTGACTCGTTTCCCCATTTTCATAACCATATATACATAGGTCAATATCTACATACACCCAACCATTGTCCCTCGGACATCATAGGGTAGAAATAAAACTAAAGTAGGAAGAACCTTACCTATTGAAGCGTAATTCAAAGAAAAGAACCTTCAAGAACACCAACAAGGCCCAAAACTCTTGATTTTCTCAAATCTCCTCTTTGGATCTTCAGTGAAATCACTCGTTCTTGCTATTGTTGCGTGCCCCTCATCGACGTGATAGAATTTAACTCTTGACTCGACGGAATCCGACCGACGAAACTCCGAGAATCGGCGAAAGAAATCTTGGTTTCTCTCTTTTCTCCCACACTTTAAAACCAGCAGAGTTCAGCTGATATTTTGTGCAAAATATCTAATTTTAGTCCCTATTTATAATTTTAGTCCCAATTATAAGAAAGTTTTATAATTTTAATTTTTGAGGACCTTTGTGAGGTCATTTGTCACCTAGTCATCTCGTAAAGCGTGAAAATTTTGACTATCGAAATTCGACAAAATTAGTCTGAGTGACTAGATTTCACGATACGAATCCAACGAAAAAGTCTGTTACATCATACGAGCTCTAGAGAACATATATTTTAACTCTGCATTATCTTGACAAAATGATCATTTTGCCCTTTTTGCCAAAAAAAATTAAATTTACCCAAATTTTCACGTCATTAACTGTCAATGTTTTACTTCAAATTGATATATGCTATTTTGCAATTGAGATTTTCCTGTTTTCATGATTTTTAAACCTTCTTTAGGTTTGAGAAGGATTTTCTAATGGGTGCGTTTGCTCATCCTTCAATATAAACATTTTCTAGATTTTAGCATTAAGGAAGATATAACTCTAGGTGCTTAGGTAGATTAAGATGTTGCGGTGGATCATGACATGGATCTATAAGTGGATGCTTAGAAATGTTCTCTTTAGTTTGTAAATTCTACACTCTAATAATAAAACAATATATTTAGTTTCTGCTAGTTAGTTGGTTGGAGTATTATTACTTCAGTTTTGGTTGTAACCTTAGGGATTTATTTATGATTTATTTGAGTTTTATTTAGTTAAATACTGGATGATGAATGTTTGTATTGATTTAATGGTATTTTAGTATGCTTTTATGGTTTAATGAGTTATAGATAGTTGATGTCTGCAATGCGAATTTTGGGGTGTTACAATATTGCTTAAAGTTTTTCTGCTTTTACCCCATATTCATTTTTGCTACATGCCATCGTCGATTTCTTGAAATTGATCTGTTGCCCTGAAACTAATTCATAACACTGTAGAAGTTTTCTCACTGCCCTTGCTTCAATTCAAAAATAAAAAGTTGTCATTAGTAAAAAAACAAGTGTGAGCTTCTTGGCCAACCCCTTCCAATTGATACCTCTGTGATAAGCCTTCTCTTTAGCTACCCTTAACAGAGCCGACATACCTTATGCACATATAAGGAAAAGCTAAGGACATAGAGGGTCTCCTTGACAGAGACCTATCTGAGGATAGAAAGAACCACATTGGACAGTATTTAAGATAATGGAATAGGAAACTGATGTAACTCATTGCATTATTAAAGAAATCCAGCTTTTATCGAAGCCTAACTTCTCCATCATTTTTTCAAGGAACACCCACCTTATCATAGGTATTGCTCATGTCCAATTTAAAAGAGATATGGCTCGATTTTCCCAAGGTTTTGAATTTTAGAAAATGATTTAGTTCAAAGGCAACTAACACAAAAGATGTGGCATGTCGACAAGTCCAAGAGATTTTGTTGAGCACATCTGGGAAAAAATAGTGGTTACCTCTTCAACTCGGAAGTCCTGCAATAGTCTTGTGTTCATGGCATCTGACACTTTATGAATCACTTCCCTTAGCACAACTTCTAGGTTATGTTCATGTTGTCACACCCTAGCCCAGAGATAGAACAATACTTTGAAAACTAGTAGAGTGGACCGCACTCCTTGATTCACACTTGTACTCTGTTCAAATATTTACTTTAAAACGATTCATCTAAACTGTCCAGGAATGACAAAATAACTTTTATTCTCTTACTATCCTAGTAATCCAAGTACATGTAATAGTACTTCTTAAACCATAATTGAATACAAAGTTTATTTTTCCCAATTTACAAGACTTAACCATTATTCAATATAGCCCAACAAGACAAGGAAACCCGATTCCCTCCTTTATCGACTAGACTCAGCAGTGGACATTTCTTCCTCTTTGTTTACCTGAAAATACAAACTAAGGGGGGTGAGCATACACGTTCAGTGAGTGTATACAATCAATAAACACGTAACAACGATAATGAATATCACATACCTCCATATTCAACTTATCAAAATATCTGAACAATTTTATAAGCTATTACATATAAGTTCTCATAATTCTCTAACAGCCATCTCATAATACATCAATCACCATAGCCTCTAATAGAAGCATACAATTCTTGGCACTTAGGCTACACTTGCCGCATAGGCAATATCTGCCACGCAATGCAACATTCGCCACACAGGCTATTTGACAATCATTTAGTCAATATCTGTCACACAGGCCATATGTTTACCTCTAAGGCTATATTTACTAGTAAGACCACTTACCATAATCATAACACCGAACAAAATTGAATGTTGTTATTATCAAATAATAATTCATACAGTCACCTATTAACAATTTAGTAACATTAGCCTTTAAGGCTATCTCAAATAGTATTGATTATATGATATAATCGTATAGCATTCACAACATCTTTACTCACATGCTCATAAACCAATAAGGTCAATCGTTCTCTTGTTATTTCCAATAATGTGATGTAGCTCATCTACAATACAAACCATAAGCAGCAATTCACAACATCACACACTCTATAGCATTTTAAGCATGTTCATAATAATCTCAAGCACACACAGAAAATACACTCACCTCAGGTTCACCTGTAGTACAAATCCAAATTTTGGATGAGACTTTAAGCATACTGGATGTAGGGGTCGACACCTCCGTTCCTACCACACATCATAATTTTTACATATAAATACCCTTTACATATACATTTTATCTTAATTATGCATGTGTGATTTCGTATTCATGTCCACATTAATACATTTATAAATTCCTCCCCAAGTGGTGTACTTTAAGCCACCATAAACATTGCTCATCAATTACTCACTTTACTTACTTTTAATTCTAGATTTAATCACTGATTCATGTAATTGTAAGCAATTAAACCCATAAGGAACTTATTTGATAACTATTAGATACATTGATAAGTTTTTAAAAGAGTTGGACAGAAGCTTAGAACTCCACAACAAAGTAGCTCAAACTTATGTCTGATGAATCGGTTCAACATGCTCTTCAACCGGTTGAAACCTGTCCAGTATCTAGTTCAATTGGTTGAACCCAGTTCCAAAGCTTAAAATTCCAATTCAAACTCCATCTTTTACCATCCAATTCCAATTTTAACACCACCCAACACCTACCCATACCTCAAAGATACATTTTGAAATGGAAAAACATAGTAATTCACAAGAATTCCTTACCTTCGTCGTGACTCAGTGTACGCCGAACTCCTCCGAATTCCACACCCAAAAAGCTTAGAGTTGTTCAACTTTTTAATTCACCGTCTTCACTCTCCTTCTTGTGTATAAGCTAAGTTTATACTTGGAAGAATTTCACTCACTAACTCTAGAACACAAGGTGTTTACAGCTAATCCCTCAAAAACCCAAGAACACTTTTCTTTTTCTTCCCACTTCCTCTCCTAACTGGTTCAACCAAAGCCCACTTTTATTTTCTTCAAGCAAGCACCAAGTTGGAGAGACACCGTAGAGCTGGGTGTCCTCCTGACTCATTTTTTTTCTCATAACTACACAAACATCGCCCCTTGCTCCTTCAGTCTAACATTTAACACCCAAATTTCCGGACACTCTTACAATCTCATCTATACACTACTACATTATTGTAACGACAAATTTCGTGAATGAATTAACACAAAACAAGGTCAAGTTACAACAGTCAATTTGATTGACTTTAAGTAAAAGAATGTAGTGTTGACTCTCTTCGGCGTGCATTTCACATGTACTATCCTCTGATTCTCGGTGAATTTGATGAATATGCTAAATTTGGTGAAGATGATGAATTTGGTGAAGATGAGGGCCTGATTGGCGTATTTCTCACTCTTCAATTAGTGGTGGCTTTGATGAATACGAGAGCTGGATCAATGTATCTCCCACT
>CM042194.1:21198300-21225565 GCA_023539305.1 Ilex asprella
ATATATATATATATATATATATATATATATAGATTCAAACCAAAAATTTTCCAAACAAAATAAAGAGCCTTAAAATTCTTGAGAAACAGACTCAATCTCACCTTTTTCTATACCAATCTTCTTTGGCAAAGATTTTGATGAATGTTGGGCAAAACTCCATCATTGGTAATCATAACAGTCTCCAAAAACTTGCTTAACTCCTCATCATTTCTCACTGCTAGCTGTATGTTCCATGGAACAATCCGGTTCTTCTTGTTGTCCCTTGTCGCATTCCCAGCAAGTTCAAGAACTTCTAAAGAATCAAAGCCCTGATTCATCAAATCCAAAGAAAACCCGATGCACTTGGAGAGTAAGACTAAAAAGTTACCTCAACTGCAAGATATTCAAGGGCAACAGAGAGATAGACTAGAGCACCGACACCGACACGTTCGATGTACTAACCAAATTTAAGAAAACGAGCTATTTTTTTGGTGGGGGAATTGTAGGTTGGCCTCGTGAGATCTTGAGACCAACTTTGAGGACTTTGGCTTGCCATTGTTTGTTGAGTCTATTATCAATGTATGCCAAATTTATAACATAATTACCAAAATACAGCAGATTTAAACTTATTTACCATTCTACGACACATTTTAAAAGTGGACTCAACAAATCCGACTTCTTATAAAAACAGTGTTAAAAATTACGAATTCATCATATAAAGTGGAATCATCAAACACGTTTTTTTACATGAAAAGCGTATTCCTGAAATCCGCTTTCACATTATAATCGGATTCTGTAATTACGTTTTTAAATATAAAGCGTAATCTACAAATATATTTTATCAAATGAATTAGCTATACCAAATTTACTTTCATTTGAATACACAACTCCCCCCAGGCGCCCTCTCTTTGTTTTTTTGAACGTTCAACTCTCTCTCCTATCTTCTCCTTCTCTCTTCTCTCTGTGGAAGGCACATCCTCTCTCTTGTCTGTGCGATGATTCTTCTTCTATCATCTATTTTTTCTATGCTTTGCCCATTCCCTAAGCTCAGCCCTTACTGAGCGTATCGCTAAGCTTGTTCGAAGAAGCCAACTGAAGACTTCTGCAATATTCGGTTGTGAGATTCGCCTGGGGTACCTTCTGAGCCCTAATTCCAGGTATAAGATTCTTAATATGGCATAGCTTAGTCAGTGTTTTGGCAAATGGCGCAGTGGAGTGGTACACACCCGTGAGCTAGGTCTGAAGCTAGGAGAAGACAGTGCTTCACGTGTTGAACATAAAACTTTCTATATAACTAGGTAAGCTTTCAATATCCCCATTGCCCATTCCCCATCCCAAGTTCAGAAATCCCCAACTTCAACCTTTCTATATCCCCATTGCCCATTCCCCATCCCAAGTTCGAAAATCCCCATCTTCAACTCAAAATTTCCATCCTCATTCCTTGGTCTGTGTGATTCCGAAAATCCCCAATTTGAACAGCATCCTTACTTCAGAAAATTACAGTGTGAAGGTAAATTTAATTTTTTGAATTTTATTCACAATATCCTAGTGTATACTGAATGCTATTTTTGGATTAAATTATGAATATTGGTGTTTGCATTAGGAAATTGTGTTTGGATGTTATGTTAGAAGTTGTGTTTTCTAGATTTGTTATTGGTGGTTGTGTTTTAAAACTGGATGTTTGTTTGTGCTATATGGATGAGGGGTTGATGTGATGAGATGAATGGTTGTGGTTAGTGAGGGTCAGAATTTTGTTTCATGGCATCATCCAAAGTTGGTGCTTGTGGATTTGATTGGAAAAACATCTGGCATGGTTAAGTGCATCGTAACATGTTCTGGTTTAAGTGGTGAACAATCCTAGAGAAAATGGTGAGAATAAAAATGACAAAGCTAAGGTAGAGAAAATGGTGGCAATAAAAATGAAGAAGCTAAGGCAAAACGATCACTAACACGATTGATTAATTGGACCTTTACCATCAGACTTAACAACCCTATATAGCATTTTTTGGTGAATTTTTACCAACACAAACATTGAAAATCTATTGTTTCTCCATAGATTGAGAACAACATTTATGAAAGAGCTCACACAATTGATTAATTGGACCTTTACCATCAAAGTTAGCAGTCCCAACTGATTCCCCTGTTCTAATGTTGTTTAGCTCTCAAACCGTTTTTTTTTTTTTTTGAAGAAAAGAGAGAATTTTATTTAATGAAATCCAAAAATTACAAGAAGCAAAAAATAGAAACTGTTAACCAAAAGAGTAACTGTAATAAGAAACAAAACAGTGAACTATACAAAAATAAAAAAATCTGTTAAAGTCCTGTACAACCACTATTTTTTGGCCCTTCAGTACACCTCTTGCCTTGACTGATCAACATGCAACTCAAAAAATCTGAAGGTTAAGCTAACTATGATGCACATGCAACTCAGCACAAGATAATAGCGGAAATCACAAGAACTCAATCCAGCTGCAGTTCGTTGGCTTGATCAGATACCAACAAAGCAGTGGACACTTGCACATGACGGTGAAAAATGTTATGGAGTCATGACAACCAACATTTATAAGGTTCTCAACTTTGTCTTAAAAAAAGCAAGACATTTACCAATCACGTCATGTGTTGAAACAATATTTTACAAGATTGTTCAGTATTTCAATGAAATGTGTGGTTCGGCCTCAGATAGCGGCTGCGCGTTCACACCAAACGCTGTGAAGAGGAAGTCGTATGTTTCAATCAAAAAAGTCGGTCAAAATGTTACCACATTCAGTCGTACCGCTGGTGAGGCATATGTGGTCACTAAAAAGGGTAATGCACATGTACTAAATATTTCAGGCCGCACATGTTCATGTGGAAAGTAGAATACATATAAAATGTCATGCTCTCATGCGATAAATCTTTTTTCAAAGAGGCATTTAGACCTGTGGCAGTATGTTGATCCTATATACACAGTTGTGGCTCATGATGTGGCTTGGGCCCATGAATTTCATCCAATGCAGCATGAAAACTATTGAGATACGTGCACTGGTCCAAAAGTATGTCCTAATCCTAATCTACTACGCACGAAGGGTCGTCCCCAATCGACTCGCATCCGAAATGAAATGAACTTACGTTAGGGCCGTAGTATGTATCAATACAGATTGTGTGGTCAATCAGGCCACGATCGACGCACATGCCCGTCAAGAACTGCACAAGATGTACGCAGGGGTCAGTGAATGTTGATGTTAATGTAATGTTGCTTTAATAAATGAACTTTGTTCAGCTGAATAACTATGTTCTCATTTTGTAATGATGACAATGTAGTAGTTGTGTTTATGTAATTACATCGTTGTTCATTATATTCTGCATATTATCACATTATTTACTTCTTGCAGATACTTAATTAAAATAAACTGTGTCTGCATCCCGATGACCAATAGTTGCAAGTAAGCGCATACAACATAGGGTATGGCTTTTGACAGAGCGAAACGATTATTACAAGACTGAAAATTTACTGACCCAAAAGAGTATTATGCTAGACTAAGACGAGAATGGACATTCCGTGCTAATGAATCATATGATTTAAGCACTAAATTACGAGTATTGGGTATGCCCGTGCCAGGTCAAAGATCTATATTGATGCAAAGGAGGAACATACAAGATTACTAATCAGCAGTTAATTTAGTGCAGAAGGAGAACAATAGAATGTTGGTTCGTAAACGACGATATTATATGTTTCAACTTGCAATGGACATGGTACAAAATGCATATGGACGAGACACTTCAGTTGTAGAGCATTGTAATGTATTAAATAATGAACAGTACATATCAGATGCAGAAATACGTGTAGTTGTTTGATTTTCTCAGATGTTTAAAATAATAAACAAAACAGATGATCATTATCTTATTCTCATATGAAGTGAAATGTAATTTAATGTGCATGGCTATAGGTTTAGTGACAATCTCTTACTGCACTGTAATTAAATGCACTTAAGGTATGGAGCGTCAAGAGGCACGTGACTTAGTACACCCAGGACCTGGTGACCCAGCAGTATTGTACTTGCAGGCACGACATCAATCCACACAGATATGGGATGGACAGACATGTAATTTACTGCCTACAAAAAATTTTGCTAAAATATAAACCTAAAATTGTTTATATATGGCTTTATTTAATTGTTAAAGGAATTAGCACCATTGAAGTGTTGTTAGGCTGAGGCGACTATGCGACGCTTACGACGTCCCGATGATAGGGTATTGCGGCGTGTTATGATTGTCGATTTTTATGATATACACAGTATTGGTTATATACAGCTCGACTACCATTTGGTCACTGCACTAGTTGAGTGGTGGAGGGTGGAGACGCATACATTTCATTTACCTATTGGGGAGGCGATGGTTACATTTCAGGACATGACACTACTTTCCGGACTCCCCATTGACAGTGATGCAGTGACTAGTGTTGACACACATCGTATTGTGCAGGAGTGATAGGATTATTGTGAACTGTATCTAGGCTTTAGACTTGCAGACACTGCTCTATCTGGATATAGACTTAAGATGACCGCCCTTGCTATTTTTGCCGAGCCTCTTCGAGCAGATGTTGATGCGATCACCATTGATCGATATGCCCGTGCATGCATTTTGCTTCTCATTGGGGCTTACAACTTTTCAGACAAGTCTATGAACAAGGTTGGTTTTATATACTTACAGCATCTTGAGGACTTAGATGCATCTGGGCGACTGAGTTAGGGTAGTGTTTGTACCGTAAGATGTGTCGAGCCACTAGCCTAAACTCATATGACATTGGGGGACCGCTACTTACATTACAGGTATTGTTACATTTACATGTAATTATAAGTTACGTTACATTGGAGGACCACTACAAATTATGTTACATTTAATTGACTAGTTGTGGGCGTGGAAGCGGCTTGCGCATATATGTCTAGATAAAGTACTACCGCATCAGGCAGCAGGGGTAGATATAGCCGATGCATTTCACTCTCCGGACGTCCATATTGCTGGGATTGTTGCAGATATACCCGGTGCTGCTGAGGAGATTGCTGAGCATCATGAGCCATTACCTAGGGGTCTGTTGGGTTGTAGGTGTGTAATGACAAATTACTAGTTGAGCGTACTAATGTATTTTTCATCGTTGATCGATCTAAAATATTTTGATATGCAGGTGGAATGTGCATATGACATCTTATGTACACAGCCCTAGACACGTTCTCAAACATTACAAAGATCAGCTAGACCAGATGCACGATGAGCAGGTTCTAACAATACACCAACGTCTAGTAGAATAAAATGGTAAACAAGTTTAAACTAGCATTTATATTACATTTTTTTTGTAGATGGTGTGGATGTCATATACTGCAGATGTCATAGCAGACTTACCAGAATACTGCACTATTGGTAGCGATGTATGGATGGCGCGTGTACCACTTATATGCTTTGCTGTAGTAAAGTGGCATTATCCGGATTGTGACATGCGCCAGTTTGGATTGCGACAGGTTATACCTGAGCCATGCGACACTGGCTCTGCTCTTCATGCTACTGATCGACGCGGTAGGGGTGGGTATGATTGGAGACTTGTCCATCAGTCTTGTGTTGATGTATAAATCCATCGGTGAGACCATCACATTGTGGGGGAGGCACATGCATCAATGACTGATATGAGTTTTCGCACGTACATGGATTGGTATGGCCGTATCACTCGACAATTGATCGGACCTTCATTAGATAGGCCACTTATCGGATTTAAGCCTATGGATAGTATAATCGAGATATTGGTAAGATAATAGCTAAGTGCATTTGTTATTTTAAGCATTATTTACACTTACAAAAATGATATTATCCTAATGTAACATCTATTTACATTTACTAGAGCATGCACTTGTACAGATTTACCATATAGCAGAAGATGCCCTTCAGGATGGTACAGACGTCGCCCATGCACAGGCATTGCGAAACGCACAATCTCTTACCTCCACTTGCCTCTAGGCGATTCGAGAAGACCATCGTCTCTATAGTACAATCCATCCCCAGCCTCCACCTATACCACATACTGCACCGCGTGCACCGCCAGATGTACATATTCGGCCGCATGGTATTGTTATACGTCGACACAGACCTGCACGTCACCGACTAGACATGAGTGTACCAGAGCCTACACCAGGACCTAGTGCACCTCACCATCCACATGTACGGTCCGTATTACCTGCAGAGCCACCGTCTACGTCAAGTCCCCCACGGACATCAGCACATATTGCACCACATCCACCACCATTGACCGATACATCCATAAAATCTGAGTCTACCCCAGGGCATGTATCACATATGGCAGGACCAAACACATACACATTGTATGCTTCAAGAGTTACATTGCCCGGTTAGCCTATGTGTCATGATGTATTGATGACATCATATCTTACACATGTTCATATTTCACAGCCAGTAGATGATGTCTCGCAGGGTGATGTTACACAGGGTGCCACGACTCCCGCAGTTGTACATAGGTCACTTCATCGAGCTACGACTCCAGTTGCCCATATTATTTCACTAGTTCGCGCTCGAGGTGGTAGATTTCGAGGTGTTAGAGGCCAGGGTGGTAGAGGACGATGTGGTCGAGGCATAGGAAAAGGTAGAGGTAGAGGCGGAGATACTATTCTAGTCGGACATCCGGTGTCACAGGTCATCCATGGGTAGGGCTGTCAATTTTTAACCTGGAACACGAACCCGACCCGAACCGAACCCGACACGAACTCCAAAAAAATACGATTAGTTGACACGGTAATAAATAGGTCAAATTCAGGTTCGACACGAATAACACGATTAATGTGTACTGTAGATAAAAAATAATTATTTAACAAGTATTATATTCTTAAATAAGATTTTTTTAATTTTTTAATAATTTTTTATAATTTTTAAATAATATTATATTAGTTGTTATCAAATTAAATATTTTTTTATTAACATGAATATTGACCCAAACCCGACACGTGCCGAAATGACACGACACGAAAAAAATACGGCAAAAAGTGACACGACACGAACTGACCCGACCCGACACGTTTGACACCCCTATCCATGGGGATCCTTCACATTTAGAAGAACGATGGTCAAAACAGCTCAGAAAGAAGCCGTCTTGTGGCACTTAGTGTTATCATGTTTTATTACTTTTTGACTAATATTTTCACATATATGTAAAATGAATAGTATGCAGCGATTGTTGTTGGTTGTTTGGTGGAGTGTTTGTGGTTGTGTGGTGCAATGTTTGTGGTGTTGTGGTTGGGTTTTGATGGTGTTTGTGGTTGTGGTGCGTATGAAATTGTGGTTGTCTTTGTTTTTGTATTGATATTGTGCATACAGGGTAATTTTATTGTGGTAAGGTAGATATTTAAGGGAAACTCTGCCAAATTTTTTTAAAAATACATTATGTTTAAAGTCAGTTTTTATAATACATACTTAATTCCAACTTGTAGTCTTGTGTTGTTTTCAAATGTATATGTTTTTTCAATATATTATTTCAACTGTTATGATAAAATAAGACAAAAAATAATACATTATATTTTAGACCCTAAAATATGTTCAATAAAATATATTACACAACACTGTTAGTACGTTGGTATCAGTGTTATGTCATCATCATCTCATTTATCACAGCACTGTTTCATTGTCTAATCACTATCATTTTTTACTCCCCAATGTATGCTCAGTGCAATATTTTATTACTCAGTTCAATTACTCAAATATTTAAATAAGTTACATTTATGTTTACATACAGATACAGATACGCACACAAATGTTATCAACAATTGGGTCTCCAAGTTAAACAAACGATGACTCATTCTCAATCAATCACTACCATCATGAAACATTTTCTTCATTCAATTCAACAGAACCCGGTAATTACACAAATCCCCATGGAGTAACATGGTATGAAAAATTACGTTTCTTTAAGAATGAACCAATCAACATTCACAACCCTTTTACCGAAGTCGGTCATGTGATGATTGGACCTGCAACCATTGTTTCGCCTCTAGAGTTTTATTATCACCTATCGGGATCAAGTTAGTTAAAATCTTATTTTAAGCGCTGTGAGCTTGAAGTATACTGTCGTTGGCATGAATTACAAGTGTCACTGGCACGTTCAGCTAAAACGTATGTGGAATGGTGCACAGATAACTACAATGATATCCAAGAAACACTAGCTCTTGAGAATGATCAGATAAAACGACATCTAAATCGATTCCACCTTATTACAAATGCAAAAATTGAACATTCAAAGCCTGAAGAGGCTATCAATACAATACTATCTGATCCATCCTTTACTTCTGACAATGAACTTTCTAATTTTGAAGAATCAAATGATGATAATCATTATGAAAAATTTCTCTCAGCTACTATATGCTTACATGGCACATCACTATGTTGTTGAAAATATGATCATCATTAGAATTATTGTAACTAATATGTCGGTATTTTGTCGTTTAAAATAAAATCTTTTAGTTTTATTTCAGCAAAAGACTTACAATCTCTTCACTTTTAATGTTTTTTTTAATGTTTTTAACGCAAAAAAATATATAGCTTTCCACCGAGTTTAGGATTTGTTGCTTGGGTTTGGGGGGGTACGATGGGTATTCTCTTTTTTTTGGGGTGGGGTGGGGTGGGGTGGGGTATGAGGGTAACTTTTTTGAAAATTAAAAAATCCGAACTAAATAGTTTTATTATTTTTGTTTAAATATGGGGTGGTAATGACATTTTACTTGTGCGGCTATGGGAAATCTTGTATAAAAATAAATAGTCCCAAGCAATTGTTTTTTATTAATATTTTTAATGTTTTTTATTCATATTAGATGGAGAGGCATTTAAAAGTGGAGTCAGGCATTTAAACAGTAGTCGGATTCCGAAAATCCATTTTTTAAAAAAATCGGTTCTCTTAATACCGATTTCACAGAAAGCGGATTCAACATATCCGCTTTCATGGTGATAAATGTGGCTTTAGGAAATACGCCTTCATTATAAATCGGTTTTATAGAATCCGCTTTATATAGAATTCAGATTTTTCAATTCCGCTTTTAACTCAATTTCAAAATTCTGCTTTATCTGAAACCGTATGTTTAGAGTCCGCTTTCTTAATGAATTTGGACTTTCCAATTCCGCTTTTAAAGAAAATCATAATTACTGATTCCGTTTTCATAAGAAGTCGAATTTGTTGAGTCCGCTTTTAAAAAGTGTCGTAAAATGGTAAATAAGTTCAAATCTACTGTATTTTGGTAATTATGTTATAAACCTGTCATACATTGGTAATAAACTCATTGTTTGTTGGTAACTAATCATGATTGAATGAGTTAAATTTTCCATTGTTTGTTGGTAACTAATCATTAATGAATTATTGGTATTGATTGCATGTTACTTTTTTTTTTAATTGTTACTGTTGAATATTACTATTTTTGTTTGAATGCATCATTAACTTCTTATGTTGCTAAAAAATGCTCATGTGTTACTAGTTTGAACCTCAATTTTGTGAGATGTTTCATTTTACTATTTTTTTGACCATGTTACTATTGTTTTTTGTTAAGCATGATACTGTATTTGTTGAGCATGTTATTATTGTTATTTTTTAAAATATTAATATTCAATGTTACTATTTTTTTATTGTGTTTAAATGTTATTATTTTTTGCATTTGAATCTTATTACTTTTTATTTTTAATGTTATTATATAAGAGAGAGAGAGAGAGAGATAATTTTAATCTATATATGGATATATATAGATATAAGAGAGAAATGATTTTAATATTAGTCAAACTCTTAAAATTTAAGATTTTTAGTTTTCAAATTTATTTTAATTAAATATAATTACTGGGGTATTTTAGATAATAAAAATCAAAATAGACTTATTATTAAATAAGTTTCTTTGATGGACTTATTATTAAATAAATTCACAAAAAGGGAGCGGCCCCTAAATTTTCCAAGAAAATATACCATTTTAGTCAAAAAAAATAAAAACAATAATACTTCCCTTTACATTACATTTAAAATAAATAAAATGGGAGAAGAGAAGAAGAATAGGTAAAAAAGTCAACTGCAACAAATCACGTGGAGGAAATAAGAAGACTAATAACAATTACAATTCCTTGGACCAACACAATCCTTAATAGAGTAATACAACATTCTCATGCTAAAAATTATCAAAAATTATATTAAAATTTGAGACATTAAAATAATTACTAAAAACAATCTAGAAGACACAAAAGTCAGGCACAAACTTATAAAACTTTCCCCATACAACTTATAACAACTTGACATTTTTTTAGAAAGTAATCAAACATTGGTATTTAAAAATTCAAGTCGTCTCTTTGCACGGTTAGTATTGTGAGTAGAGGATGACCATAAATAAGTAGTGCTTTCTCGTGAAAGAATCAAAAAAGTTTTGACAATCTTTCTCCTTCTCAATTGTTGGAGGCAATCCCCCGTTAGATCATACCACAGCTTGTAGTATTTTGCAAGAATATAATACCATCACACTTTTTTATACGGTAGAAAATCGTGAAGTATATCAAGTTTGTTGTTCAACCTGTATCTGTTTTCGTTCATGTAGATCTGTTTGTCAAAAATAAATCTTAATTTCCTTTTGTAAGGTTAATAGACAAATAATTTTTTTATAATTAATTATACGCACAATCAATAAATTTTGGGACTACAATTTCAATATAAAATTTGGGTGTGGTTCGATTGAATTGACACATTCATCGAATCTCAAGTTTTATCGCTTGATAAATTTGATTGATAGCAAATTGCTATAGACTATCACCAAGCGTTAAATCAGTTGGTAAAGGACTGTTCTAGCTTAACCAAGATCTCGAGTTCGAGTCTTGGGAACGTAACTGCGTTCGGTAGAGAGAGCTTTGCCGTCCTTGTGGTCATACCCGGCTCGAATCCGGATTAGTCGGAGCCCAAAATGACTTTCGAATATCGGATACTCTGACCCAAAAAATTGCTATAAACTGCACCCTTGTTTTACTTTCCAAGGAAAATATATAATTTTTTTGTTTTTATTTTGATGTTTTGAATAACTCATTTTTCATTTATTTTCTCCGAGCTTGTTTATTTGTTTAAGCATAATCGTCCATGTAACACACCGACCTCTAATTATCTTTTTTTTTCATGCTTAATGTGACAACAAAGTACTTTTAATAATATTTCGTTATCACACTTTAGATTATTTAAGGGTCCAAATAATTAGCCTAACAAAAGAATTTTAAAGCTTGAGAAATTGTCACATTCAAAATTTTTTTTTTAAGGTTATAAATGTCTTGTGTTTAACGGGAAAATAGCACCGCATTAATGTTCTTCAAAAGGTAATTTTGCACAATTAAAATAAACGATGAATGATTTGATTGAATTTTGTTTTGATAATTCTATCTGACAAACGTAATGATAACTTGATTATTTGATAAAACACCCGAATTGACACAAATTGTGGTGATTTTACACGAGATCCAACATTTTTTTGTTGTTTGAACTTTGAGATAACTATGATTACCAAAAAAACATTCATATTTTGTTTGATTTTTCGAATTGAAGAAAGAAAAATATAAAATATATTTTAAATTTTGATGTAATAATTATTTAAAATATGAATCCGGTAACTTAATCAATATCACCACGTCAACACCATCTTAATACAACTTTTTGGGTGGTCTAAAAATTTGCCATTTGGCAAAATCTTTAGCCAGACACCGCATGCATGCATAATTTACACTGAATGGACCCACACATGTAATTGAAAGATATACTCGGACAAAGGGCGCGTGATTTTCAGTTAACTTCTAACCGTTCATTTGTTGTAATTCCAATTCTGCCCTCGTTGTGGAGTGGCCTGCACAGGCTATAGAGCGAGTATAGTTTGTACATGAACATTAGTGAGTCTATTATGACTAACGTACAAAATCTCCCATGTGATGTACGAGCCGTTATCCAAAGTGACACGTTGGTCTAATTATCATTATCCATATCATTATCATTATCGGTATCATTATCATTTTAAAATAAAACCCAATACCGCGATGATAACGTTATCTGTGGGTCTTAAGATTAATATTGAATGCAAGAGTGATAAATGTCACCATTGATGTTGTAGTATTACTAGCCAATAATAAATTTTCAAGTGACCAAGATGAACTCCATTTGAACTTACATGAATGAAGAATACTGAATTATTTACTGGTAATGCGGTTATTAATTTTTGTGGGATATATTTTTTTATTTATTTTAATATTATTACTAGGTTATTTGTTACGTCACATTATTATGTGGGATTACCGTTGTAATGAATATTTTTCTCATCAATAGTAAATATTGGAATGATTAGAGAGGGAGCAATGAAGGTTTTGTTTGTTATTATTATAGTAGTGATCGCCACGTGCAAGACACATAAATAATTTTTCATCGCTACCGTTATTTGTTATCCCCATTCCCACCCACTATCTCACCATTATCCATACTCTACCCCATTCTAACATTATTAGAAAATACATATTTATATGCTGAATAGATATTTTATAAAACTTTGAATGTAAAATAGTTAATAAATATGATGATAAATTCAAATGTATGGTAGTTATCAAAAAGATTTGAAGTGATTACATAACCCATACGGCAGAGTTCAATTTGAGGAGGCCAATTAAATAATTCAACATTATGAAAAAATAATATTTGAGGAGAAAAACTTCTCAAAGACCGTATGTGTTTACGTGACTTTCTGAAAGTAATTGTGTTTAAAAACAATTACAATTTTTGCAACATCTACTTGATGAATACAAAAACACCTGAAGATTTTCGAAAACTTTATTGAGACTCTTTGAATTTCTTGAGTTGTAAGAACACTTCTAAAGCATCAATCTTCAAATTTCTATTTATAAAAAGTTTATCATTATTTTGATTTCTCAGTTTTAACCCTCTATAACTTTTGGAACAAGAGACCATCACTTTTTTATTTTAAATAAATTTGATTGATCATCCTACTGTTTTCTTAAGTTTTGTTTTATTTTTACTCTAAAATCATTGTACTCTCTAATCCCTATCTGTTTTTCGAGACTATCTTCATTTCCATTTCTAGTGTCTTTTTTTTTTATTTTAAATTTTGGTGCAACTAATGACATTCTTTACCAACTTCAAAAAAGAAGAGGCCTTTGGATATTACTTCTAAATGAGTAAGTGATTCAACAGTGTCATTATCTTTCACTTATTAGACACACCGTAATTTCTCGTGAGATTCGACTATCACATCTTTATTTGGATTTTTGAGACAAATTTTTTTGACACATTTTTTCAAAATTGCTATCTTCTTTGACAATTCTATTTTATTTTTGATTGTTTTAGAGAACCTTTTTTAAAAATTGATAACTTCTTATAGACAACCCAATTCAAAATTGCTAACCTCTTAGACACCCATTTTTCAAAATCTCTGAATTTATAGTCAAATTTTGTGACAGATACATTTAACCCAGGGCACTTTAATTCTACCAAATACATTTAACCAAAATGACAACCAATAAACACCCCTTAGTAGGTGAGGTGACTCACCTCCAGGTAACAATACTTACCCCTTAGGGTTTGTTTGGTTAGTAAGAGAATGGTGAAAAAAGGGGGAAAGAGAAAAAAAAGAAAAAATTCTGGCGTTTGTTTAGCAGGAAACGAAAGTTTCTCGGGAAAAAAAAATTTCCCACATGATCAAACTTTCCCACATTTGATGGTTTTTATTTTCCACAAAATTTGCAGGAAAATTTTTTTTCCCGTGAAACTTGTTTATCTGTTGCATGATTTACCACTTTGTCCCTATTTTAACATATCACTACTCTTCTCAGCAGTATGGATAATTCAGACAATTACATAAAATTTCTTATAACTTTCTTGTTTTTCAAACTACAAAATAAAATTTTCTTAAAACTTTTTTACAAAATTTTCATCCTAATCAAACACAAACAAGAAAATATATTTTTTTTTCACTTTCTTTTCTTTCACTTCACTTTCTATCACTTTCACTTTCTACCATTTTTTTCTTTCTAACCAAACGGACGCTTAAACAACGTTTTCCATAAGTCGGTAGTTGAACATTTTCATTCGGTCGCACTTGCCTGCTCATCCATGTCGTTTTCAGTTTCAACTTCAACAACCTCCTCAACCCTCTTCACGCTTTTCTTTTTCCGTCGTCACGGTTTTCTCGGAAAACCAATAAATTTTCTTGGGGAAAGTTCTCATTTTTCTCGTAGAATCCTATCAGCAAATCACCCCCAAAAACTTTCCATAAACATCCGCTTCAGTTCCTTGTAATCTTTGCGGAACACCCAGTGACTAATTTTTTAAGTCTTTTAAGTTCCTACAAAAAGAGTCGCATTTCCATTTTTAGATTGGATTTCGTCTTTTTGTTTGAGGGTTCCAAGCATTTTGGTCGTGAAATAAAAAAAATTGCCCAAAACTAGCTCTTGAATTTTGTTTTGCTTCGTGGGTATCTCGTACTTCTGAATTTACAGTCAGAAAACTACGAGAATATTGTGTTGTTTTTATCAATTTGAACCCATTAGAGTTAAAAAATTCCTCATTTTCTGGGTTGAAGGCACAATTTTAAGCTTTTGCCTTGTCTAGGGCTGTGTCTATGCGGTTACACAACCTAACTTTTGGTTGATACTTTGATTGTAATCCTGAAGTGGGTCTGTAGCAGAGTGGTCTGAAAGTGACTGTTTGTGTTGGGTCAAACCGAGTTCTAAGGTGAGAGATTGATCGTTTAAAAGTGTTCTGAGAATCTTCTCGTTAATATGACGATTGATTCGTTGCCTGGGAGTTCAGGGTATTTAGATGCACGAGAGAGAAAAGTAACTTATTTCAGCAATCCATACGTACTGGGTTTGACTGTGGTTGCTGGTATAGGTGGTCTGCTTTTCGGCTATGACACTGGTATAAATTTAATATCATCATAATTATAATTGATCTGATAAATGTCGATTGTTCAAGTATTTGCTGTATAATTGCTTTGATAAATCCATATACTTCAATGACTTGCTGTGTAATTACTTTGATAAATCCTTGTCTTTCAATTAATTGATGTATAATTGGTTTCATATATTCTGATTCTTTAAACTTATTGTTTTCTTTGGGTGCAAAATAATTTTTGAGCAAAATTTATTCAGCGGTCAAAGGTGCTTGGTGTGCTCTAAAGTAATCAGGTTGGATGGCTCGTTCTTTATTATGAGTTTGCTTGAAAGATTCATTTGTTTGAAATTTTGTAGAGCCTATCAATTTTCTAGTCCCGGTGTATGTAATTGACCTCCTTTTTTTTGTAACTATTCAGAATTCCTTGCATATAATATTCACAGAGCAAACTAGTGGTTTTTTATTTTGTTGCTTTTTTTTTTTTCAGTTTCATTGTTGTTGTGGAACCGACATTAATGGATGAGGAATTTTCCTTTTCTCCTTTTCATTTGGGGCGTTTGGGTTTGGATGTGGGGTGGGGTTGGTTTCCCTCTCCTTGATTCTTGACCCCCGAATACTGGTTATAGGCTTTTGGCTCGCGATTCTGAAGTAAATAGAACTTGTTAAAATTTTTGGATTTACATCTAACTTTTGAGACCTGGAATTCTTAGAAATTTTCAGTGGGGTGAACTTGAATTCCACTCTCAATTAAAGTCCTATTATTTGATTTTCTTTATAGTCCAATTTGTAGTTTTCCTTTTCTTTTTGGCATAATTTTGAAAAATGGCTGAAGTACTGAACTGTGAGTGACTTTCTAAACTAAATCTCTAGAGTGGCTTCGTCTTTTTAGTTCTTTTGAGTATTGTTCCTTATGAAAGAAAGAATCACCTACGAAGATGACTAGCTATGGTTTAGTTTTTTCTGCTTGTTTTATACTCATTCTTTTATCAATAGCATGATGTTTCTATGGGTAAGCTCAAAGGGTATTTAAAAATCTATACAATTTAATCACGGTAAGTGTGGGACAAATAGGATCTGAAGAAGACTTGCATTGGTGTTCTTCTTTATATCCGTTTTCTGATGGATGTTTGTTTGGCTTTATTTTTGGACTGATGTTAATATTCTGAATAATTATTTTTTCAAAACACACCTTTGGTACTTGAGCATAATTCCTATACATCAATGATACAATAAATTATGGCACACCAAGACCCGCAGTGGCAGGAGCCTCATGCCCTTTCTAGTTATCCAGGATTTATATAGCACTTGCAGTTTCCATCAGTGGCAGCGCGAAAGCAGCTTAACGTTTCATTTATGATGCATTTGCTAGACTTCCAAGAGATGGGTAGTAATTGATAGAATGCTTATATTTGTGCCATGAACTGATCATCCTCCCCATAAATGGCACCTTCCAGATAATCTCTGATTAGGAATTCTGCAACCTGCTATCCCCATTTACGTCTTTAGTCAACATTCATCCGATTCTGCAGTGCTGTGTAATGAGTTTCAGCATTATGATTTGGGTTTTTTTTTTCTCCCGGAGGACTTGTCTCTCCTGATACACTTTGTTTTCCTCCTCGAAAACCTTCAAACTTGGTAGGTGCTCAATAAGACATAATTCAAAAGTAAGGTGTTTATAGTTGCCAAATCAGCCGCATCTCCGAATAGCATTCATATATGAATAATTCTATGTTGTGTATTTTATTAATAGCAATAACTCGTGTCTGAAGACACTCTACAATAAAAAAAATTGAACATTGATCATACAACACTTGGATTTTAAATAGCAATCTATTTTTTATTTTCTTTTCTTTAATTATGTAATTTAAAATTAAAGTGGACAGAGAGAAAATAAGAGAGGGAAGAGAGAGGTAGGTGTGGATTAATGGGGTTGTTTGGTATTGGGGTACATGTTGGTTGAGTTGTTTGACATTGGGGACTGTGCAGAGAAAATAATATTTTTGAGTGGGAAAACCATTTTTTAGATGAATTTATACCATTTGATCAAAGTAGATGAGAATTGGATTAATCTTGACCGTTGTTGTGTTTTAATAAGTTGAGAATTCAACTTCCCTTCTTTAATGTTAGATAGATGTTATGTCCGTTTGTAGACTCTTTTGTTCATATATGGATCTCAGATTCTCTTCAACTGTGAAAATCTACCTATTATTATACAGTAATAAACTTATTAGTACACAAGGCAATTCTTTTCTTTTCTTATTTGTAAATGCTGCTTTTTGAAGTTTCGCTCATTGTACTTGTCATATGAAAAATTGAAGTACACCATATGAAAAATTGAGTCCTTGATCTCTAATTTCCCAATGGCCAGAACTATCTGCTAATTCCAACAATGTCACATTGACAGATAGCAAATGGTCCATTAGCTTATAATAGCATTATCCGAAGACTCTGCTGTCAAACACTCCTCTGCTTCTAATTGATGAAAGTTTGCTTAGTTTGACGAATTTCTGCATTTTAGTGATGAATTGGGATCGATTGTTCGACACACTCCTCTGTCCCTTGCGCTGTCTGCTGAAAGACTAAGAAAAAGGAATAGTAAATGCTTCAGCAGGACAGGGAAAATAAAAGCTTCCTAATTAGATGGACAGTGCATACCGTATGAGTTCTCAAATTCAAATCTTACTTGGGACAACGCATTTTTCCATGATCACTACCTTCGTGAAGAGAGTACATGTTGTCGATGCGTTTTTCTTCTTTACCTCTTTTTGGAATTTTATTTTTCTAGTAGATGCATCTACTCCTCTAAAAAGTTGTTTAGTATTTGATTCATTGTTTGTTGCAGGAGTAATATCAGGAGCTCTGCTGTATATTCGAGATGAATTCGAGGCTGTCAATCAGAGTAGTTTCCTACAGGTATTAGTTCTTGCTGACTGTTCTCTTATATTTGATTCGGTTCCTATGAAGAAATTGTGCCTCATTTTATTCCTGGATAGAGTAGGCCGAAAACAAGAAACGAAAATAAATAGTTTCCTCCCTTGTGGTTGAGTGCCAAGAGAAAGCCATAAGCAAGGGGGGGGGGAGGATGAGTATGTACGTCTTTTGTGGGGAAATTACAAGTTGGGTTTACTCTGGGTAATAATTTTGTAAAAATGAAAATTCAATAGTTTTTATATCAGAACTAATGATTCCATATCCCCTTCATCATTGCAAATCCAAATAAACGTGAAATTAAATTTTCAAAAATTATGACATAAATAATTCCCCAAAAATGCAAATCTGTTAAGCTAGGATTAAAATTCTCTCTGCGATTGTTCTACCTCTTTTTTTTTTCTTTTCTTCATTTACTTTTTGTGTTTGCCTATTTTCTTGAGTAACTTCTCTTTACAATTCAAGAAAATCATCATAATTGTGATTTTTTTTCTGCTGTTGAAGTTTCTAATTTTTAAATTGACAGGAAACAATTGTCAGCATGGCTTTGGTTGGTGCAATTATTGGAGCTGCAGCGGGGGGATGGATAAATGATGTTTATGGACGTAGGAAAGCTACTCTTTCTGCTGATGTTGTCTTTGCAATAGGATCCATTGTCATGGCTGCTGCTCCGGATCCATATGTTCTTATTTTTGGACGGTTGTTGGTTGGCTTGGGTGTGGGCGTGGCATCTGTCACTGCTCCTGTGTATATTGCCGAGGCATCCCCGTCAGAGATAAGGGGAAGTCTTGTGAGCACCAATGTGCTTATGATTACTGGCGGGCAATTTCTTTCTTACCTCGTGAATCTTGCTTTCACAGAGGTCAGACTTTTATTGCTCTTTCATTTCAAGCTTGCTTCCATATTATATTGTTTGTCCTGATTCAAACCAGGTTCTATTATGAAGACACTTAAAAGTGGATATTGACGATGGGGATTGTGCTTCTGTTTTGAAATTTGTCTAGTACCTTTTCAACAGATTAGGTTTGCAAGGAACTGAGGAAGTAATTTTGTTCGAGTCGGGCCATTGGTCCTGTTTTGTTTTAGAAGTGAACTCAAAATCGGTTCTTAATATCCTTCCCTAGTTATTGAACTTTGAAATTCTTAAACAACAATCTACTCCAAAAGTTTAAACAGTTGGAGAGGGTATAAATTAAGTATTTATACTTCAACATGCCCCCTCACGTTAGGCTAGATTTTTGGCCTAGGGTGGCGGCAGATTTGAACATTAGATACCATCTTAAACAACCATCTACTACAAAAACTTAAGGTGTTGGAGATGGTGTAACTTATTTATTTATACTTCGACATAAATAATGCTCAATTTAGCAGAGAATATTGATTTATTCATCCTCTTGTTATGCATTGATGTAAAAGTGATTCCTCTACTTTGATAGAAGTTGGACAATCTATGTATCCACTCGATCACAGCAGAAAATTATTAAAAACTGTACGGTCGAACAAAGACAACAATAGCTAGCTATGGACTACCTAAATTCTAATTAAATTGTCTGAGTTTCTTCGGGAGGATGTATCGATGAGGATATTTATCTTTTCTTTTCTAGTCTTAATACAGGACTGGAATATTTGTTAAATGAAAATTGAGAGATCTTCTTTGATTTGGTATTCTGTAACATCCTTAAGGATGGATTCTTACCTCAAATGGTAGGACTCGGAGATAGGGCATTGTACTATCAGTAAATGTCTTGATCCGTCATCTTATTTAACTTCTCGGCCTAATAATATTCTGTTACCTTATAGAATAATTGTCGAACAGGTACCTTGGCTTCACTATCAGAGTAGGTAATGAAAAAACATCAGACATCGAGCTCACTGCTTTTCTTATCTCTCTCTCTTTCCTCTACTACTTTGAACCATCAACATCAATAGTTTTTCACAGAGCATATTTATTTCTGTTGGATGCAATAGTTCATGAGAAATCTATGTTTTGTTCATGCTTACTACAATATTTTCTTGGCATGAAAAGTTTTTCATTGTGCAGTTCAAAAGAGGCAGCATCGAGATAGAATATTGGGGCTTGCATTATAAGTTATTGCAATGAGTAACTGAAGGAACCTTTCTTCCTTTACTTGCCTATATTGGTTGTAATGTCCTTTAATGGCCATTGACATCTTGCAGTTGATTGCATTGTTTAATGGGAGAATGTGTTTGATTTTTTGTCCCCCTGTATCTATTAGCATAGGGTACATATTAGATCAAATATGAATTTTGTGGGATTTATGCCCTTGGGGTTTTAATGGTTGTTCAACAGTTATTGAACTCCTAATGAAGGACCTTTTTTTTTTGGCAAACTCTTGCTGGTTCTGCTGCTTGGCCCGCTAAAGAGGTCATTTTTTGACAAAAGGGGAGACATTTGCCAATTTCCCCAGTTGTAGAGTCATTTGACACACATTTGCTACAATTAAGGTGGATTTTCCTTCCATTGTTTACTGTATTTGTGTATTTCCTTTTTTTTTAATTATTTGGTGCTGATGGTGTCATCTGTTCCTTTTGCCGGGTGTATTCTATTATCTTTCCTGGCCTCATGGCATAGGTGGAAGTGACCATGGTTACTGTGTTAACTCTTTACTGGATTGCGCATGGAAGTTCATCAATCTAGCATTGCTGTTAATTTTTCCAAAATAGAAAGTGGCTGGTGTCCATAACCTTTTGTTGTCCCGGCTGTGCTGAGATTTGATTTGCTATTCAGTATCTCATTTTCCTCTTTACATTGTTCAGACTGCTAAATTTAAATTGTTTCCACTTTTCATGAAAGACAGACATGCCCTTGAAAAATTTGTACTCTATCAGCCCTTTCTTTGAGAGAATTTTTTTTCCAAGACTTGTTTGTGGAACTTTTTCATGTTCCAGTTTATGCCGAGGACTTGATAATGAATTTTTGGCAAGAAAATGGATAAAATCTATGTTTTGATAAAGTTTATTGAAGTTCTCATGTTAAATTCCACTTATTATTCAGGTCACGCTAAGGTTGAACTGAAACATTGGACCATCAGACCACCTTTATATGATCCAGTGATGGCCCGGAAGAGAGAGAGAATTACAGCAACCAAGATTATATTCTTTTCAAAATTATGGAGAAATTGATTTTATAGTCCAATAAATAAGCTTAACCAAAGAACTAAGAGCTAGATTGGTACTGTTGCGGCTTCTTAGAGGCTGAAGAATGTAAAAACCAAACAGAACCTTGTACCATGAAGGTTTAATTTTAACTCAAGCTACTCTTACTTTTTTAGGAATCATGTTTCGCTTTCTTTTAGGTCAGTTTTTGTTTTTGAATTTGAGATTTTCAAGTTCTGAATTAGAGTGATAGTCCTAGTAAGAGTAGAGGTCATGGTCTGGTGCAATGCTAGATGCATATGCTGCCAATCATGAGAACACCAGTGTGAGTGTGAGAGCAGCTATTCTATGCAATGGTGTAGGAGCTTAGGTATATACACTTTTCGCTCTCCAACATCCTGTATCGGTGGGACCATACGTTGCTTGTGGCTTTTAGCACTAGGAGGTGGAGGAAATACAAAATCTTATACATATGTGTAATGTCTTAGTTGGTACAGTATTTTTGGGTTGCAATACATTTTGAAACCTTTATCTAGTTCGCTTTCACTACTATATGTAATTATATATAATAGTAGATCTATAAACACCTAGTCGATTAATATTTCTTTTACATTTGTAATCAATTTTCTATTATCAAAAATCATGTATAACTATACATCCATATGCACATAGTCAGTTAGTGTTTACTTTATATTTGTGATACATGTTCCAAAGTGAATTGATTTGGGGTGAGTATTATGATTTAGTTAAACATTTAGGTGATTTGGATCCAAATCCCCTTAGTATTTGTCCATAGGTTTGTAGTGCCATTGTGATCTAGATCCAAATCCCCTTAGTATTTGTCCACAAGTTTACAGTGTCATTTTCTTGAATTTCTAGTGACCAAACACCTTCGAGACTCGGTTAATTTTAGTCCATTCCCAAGCTAAATACAAAAGCTTTCTCTAACCTGAACCTACCATAAAATCAATATAGGTGGCTCTATACTGATTTAGAGTGCTGTCCCACATTAATCAGTTTGTGAGAGCTTGTAAGAGTGTACTCAAGCACTTAATTATTTGTTCTTTTATATTTCTACACTGTTGACAGATAGCACAAATCCTACATCCTGAATATTGACATTTCCTGACAGTTTCCTAAAATTGAGTGGACAAGTACGCTGATGCGTCTCTATCCATAGGTGAAACTATAGCATGTTGGAATGATTTCATTATTTTTTTTCCGATTGATTGTCCCCCAAGAATTTCTAAAATTAAATTTCATGCCTTGCTTTTTATGTTTGGCTGTGGTATTCTTTAGTCTTTTACATTTTTGAGGGGTACTATGTGTGAAGTTTCTGCCATTTGAATGGTTGAGCAGGTCCCAGGGACATGGCGATGGATGCTTGGAGCATCTGGAGTGCCTGCCGTTATTCAATTTTCTCTTATGTTATTCTTGCCCGAGTCCCCGCGCTGGCTTTACCTGAAGGTTCAAAAATATTTTATACTTATAAGAAACTTCTTTTCATGGAACTCTGGTACCTTACCCGATACTTTTGAAGTTATTGACAGATTGATAACCATTTCTATGAACCTGCAGAAGGATAAATCTGAAGCCATTGTGGTGCTCTCTAAAATTTATGATCCTTATCGATTAGAGGAAGAGATTGATCAGCTTGCTACTGCATTAGAGGAAGAACGCCAAAGAAAGAATGATGTCAGATACTGGGATGTCTTTAGAAGCAAAGAAATCAGACTTGCATTTCTTGCTGGAGCTGGACTTCAGGTAATATATAGACTTCACCAAAAAAAGTGCTCTATATGCTTTTTTTTTAGTCTTCAAAATTTGACCAAGGAAGTTCTTTTCGTTGCTGCTCTATGGGTTGGTTTAGTGTTTTAATTAGATGATAGAAATCAAAAGGGAGAAATTAGATAAGCTTAAATTGAAGAATTTGATTTTAGTATTATTATATTATTTAGGAGATATTTGTTTGACTAGGATTGTTTTAGTAATTTTAGTATTGAGAGTTTTACTAGGAAATTATTCTAGAGTTTCAGAGTGTGTTTATTAACCCAAATTTAGCACTTAAAATACACGATGAATGTATGACACTTATTAATTAAGTCTGCTTGATAACTAAAATTAAGATATCTAATATGTTAAGTGTTCCTTAAAAATAGGCTAAAATATTAAGTACAAGATTCCTTACTTAATTCTGAAAGCTGAAAGTGCATAAGAACATTTTTTATAGTTTTTTCAATATGATAATTTTACCTGAAACTTTTCATAATTCTATTAAAACTCTAAACTGCTCTTTTCTTCAAAACCTTCAATCTCCTTAGCCTCCACCGTCTATCAAACAGGTCAGGTGTGTTCTCTTCTCTTTTTTTCCTCCTATTTTCTTCTGCTCACACACAGAGATTAACTCAAAATCACACGCAAACGCACACACACACACAAAAACACATGCAAACACACACACACACACAAACACATGCAAACACATAATCACACGCAAGCACACATTGATTTTCCAACAGACACACTCACATAATCATATGCGTACACCCACATAATTACACACACACTATCACATAGATTTACACACATACTTCACACACAATGATTAAATTAAGGCACCCTACAAATATTAGTTTAATTCATCGTTATTATATTCTTAATTTGTTCAATTTTTAAAAATGCAATTGTATTTTGGATGAGATGCAAGATCTAGTTTTTTGAAATAAGTGACCCATTATATTCTGTTATGTGTAGTATTTCTTGTGAGAGCAAAGCACACAGAGAGCAGTGAATATTATTACATCAATTGACAGCTTTAATTGATTAATTTAATTTGAATTAATTTTATTAACATGTTTGTTAAATATATAGTACAATATGATAATAGTGATTATGATTAATGTTATAAATTACTTATAGTGATATATTGTAGTTTTTTTTATTGATAAATGCATATTTTATAAATTTTTTTAAAGTAAAGAGGGAAAAGACAAATTTGAAAATTAATTTATTTTCAGACGTCAGATTTTTGTAGCTATCAAACAGTTTGGTTCAATTTAGTACTTAAATTTCAATGGTACCAAATAGTCTACGAATTAAAAATTCATTATTCAACATGTGAAATTCAGTATTCAATTTTTTGTATTCATCTTCCAGTTTTATTAAATATCACCTTAGTATGAGACTAATTTGGGAGTTTGATTAGGAGATTATCATGGTGGTAGAGTATGAGAACAATTTTGTTTTGGTAGCAGTGTTGAACTATAAATTTGGGGGTAAACCCTATTGAATCTTTGTGGAGATTTGTATTTATTGACCTAATCTTGACCTCCCTTTCGCCTTCTCTTCTTCTCCCTCTTTTTCTATTCACTTATTTCTTCTTCTCTTCCCATCTTGCATCATTAGGACATTCACCTCTCTCTTAAACAAGCCTTTTGGTGTTGTTAATTGTTAGATGTGGTAATTCTCCATATGGTTTGCTTGTAAAATAAGGCTTCTTGAGTTGGGAAGTTAGCTTTGAAAATATTAAAATAACTTTCTGTTTTTACGGACAAATATGATTCAGATTTTCTCTTGCTTTTATGTACCACCCAATTCCAACTAGAGCTCGCCAATATTCTAAGAGTGACATCAGTAGTAGATATGTAACATATGTTAGGCATTGCCTATTCATAGAGTCAAAAATAGTATGACTCCATAGAAAAGTTGATACAAGACATAATTAAATGAGATTAGCTTGGTTTACCGTCTAATTTACAAATGTGTGCAAATGAAATCAAAGAAATTAGAAAATATTTCAGTGAGGTTCTTTATAGCCAAGATAACGTATCCAATCCAAAGAAGATGGTGCCTATTATATCCCAATTTGAAAAATGGAATGAAGCCATTACGAGAGCCTGACGTGCATAAGCAGTGATTTCAACATCAACATTATTGCAAAAGTGGAGTGGATCTATACAGTTTGCGGTCAACAAAGTTGTACCATAGCTACTTTGGAAGAGCCAACTATCCAAAATAAGGGCATCTCTATTCAAAAGTGACAATCAAGTGTCAAATGATGATTATATGTAAATAACAAAAAGTAAAGGCTCTTGAGACCTGTGTACTGGACAAATAAAAGGCAGCCATGAGAAGTCAAATAATAGAAAAATTAGAGATAAGATAGACATGAAGTCTTTTTTAAGTGACCTTGTTATAAAAGCAAGACTAAGCCTAAGGCATGTGACAAAAGTTTTTTAAGACTCCAACAACTCCCTATCTATTCACCTAACTTTGAATAGTTTTGGTAAACCTTTTCTAGTAACCTCTTTTTTTTGCAAAAAGCCTCATACAAAGTTTGTGTTTTGTAAATAGCATTTGAACAAGGTTGTTCCTAGTCCTTTCATATTATCACCAAGATTTATTTTTTTGTAAAACAATATTATAATAAATTCTAACTTTTATATACTTGAGTCTTTGTATTTATTTCTATGTATGTTCACTTTGCTTGTTTCATTAATAGCTATTAGAAAATCCATATACCTGTTATTGTTGGAAAGCCCATGTCCCATTGTTGACTGTTAAAGTCAGATTTTTTCGTTGTTAGTCTTTTAGAGAACTTGGTTTTAGGGCACCTGCAACCTCACCATAACAGGAGGTCTTAAGTACCATCAAAAGTCTACCATGAATATGTAGCTTCAAGTCTAGGAAAATTGGAATAAAATTATAATCATGTTTTACAAATTACTAGAAAATAAGATAATAATCGAAGTAATATAAGTGCTAGTTTAAATAGTATTAGTGATAATAATCTAGGGCATTCTCTGAAAGCGATGCGTTGCATCTGCACTGGGGGATTTCGAAAAATGGGCAAGGGGCGCTGCGTTCAGTTGCTTGGATGTGGTAAAAAATTCACAAGGGTTCTTGGATCAATCTTGACGAGCGTGGGAAAGGAAGTTAGTCCAAGGTACTAGACTTAGGTTAGCAACTTGGAATACATGAACATTCACACAGGTAAAGGAATGAAGTTAGTTGAAACTAAAATTAGAAGAAAAGTTAATGTAGCGTGCCTACAAGAAACTAAGTGGGTAGGGGCTAAAGGTAGAGAAATTGAAAATACTGGCTATAAACTTTATTATAGAAGAAAAGATAGACATAGAAATGCAGTATGAATAATAGTAGATTTGTATTTTAAACAAGAAGTGGTATCAATTCTTATTAAAGGAGATAGAATAATATTAATTAAACTTGTAATAGAGGGAAGTATAATTAATCTTATTGGTCCATATACACCTTTTATAGGATTAGATGAACACATTATGTTGAAAGTTACACCATTTTTGAATAATTTAACATTTTGAAGTAGATGACTGTTTAATATGATATTAGAGCAGGGGATGTTGTGTTCGAATCTCGTTGTCAGCCTAATTATGAAAATATTTTTGCGTGCTAGGTCTGAAATTTAACCTATATGTTAAGGGGTTGTTGAAATATAAATACTTAAGTTATACCCTCTCTAACAATTTAAGGTTATGGAATAGGTGCTTGTTTAATACATTAAAACTCATTTTGGGAGGATACTAATGAATTAATGAGAGTAATATCTATGGGAGAAGGAATATGCATAGGTGGAGACTTTAATAGCCATAAGGATTGGATTGGATATGAGAGGGTACATGGTGAACATGGATTTGGAGATAGGAAAGATGTTGGATAATCCGTTTTAAATTTTGCTATAGCATAATAACTTTTAAAAGTGGATTACATAAAAGTCAAAACAGATTTTTTTCCCCAACTAGATGAGGTTGATCGTAGATTATGTAAGGACTACAAAATCATTCCAAGCAAGAGCTTAATCACACAACATAGGATAATGGTACTAGATATAAAGATTAAAAATCCAAAAACTAGATGGTGGATTTTGAAAGGTGAAAAGATAGTTTTGTTTAAGAATAAAATACTAAAAGTAGTGTGGAATTTAGAAGATGAAATAAATATAAAGTAAAATACAATAGTAGAACATATTAAAAAAATAGCTATTGAGGTTCTTGAAGAATTAGGGGGTAATGGACTTTTATCAAGAGAAATTTGATGGTGGAATGATGTGATTCAAATTGCTGTAAAAGCAAAAAAGGTGCTATAAAACATAGCAAAAAAGTAAAAATGAAGAAATATTTAAAAGTTACAAGCTTGCAAATAAAAAAGTAAAAAAAGGGTAAAAGAGGCTAGTTACAAAGCATATGATGATATTTATTCTAAACTAGATACAAAGGATGGGGATAAAAGTATATAAACTTGCTAATTTAAGAGAAAGAAGCATCAGAGATGTTAGTCGTATTAAATGTGTTA
>CM042194.1:21234316-21265131 GCA_023539305.1 Ilex asprella
CTCTCTCTCTCTCATTTCAATTTTTTTGCTAGTTTTGAGAACAGGTCATACATTTAGTAAGGTTGTTACTTGTCTTCATCATTTGATTGTTGATTTCTTTATTATCTAGATAAGCTTTCAAATCTACAAATTTGTATAATCATGTTGACAAAAAGAAATTATTGTAGAAGGGTCTTAAATAAGCTAGAATGCGTGTGAGCTTAAATGTAGCCACGGGTGACGGGAACATTTTTCACATTCAACTATCTCCCAATTAACATTGTAAGATTCAGATTTACTTTAATATATTTTTTCTTCATTATAATCAATAGTAATATTACCCGATTGTTGACTTCGGAAAAAAAAAACTATCGCTACCCATTTCAAATACAATTTTTTTTTTGCCCATCATTTCAAATACATTTATCCATAGTGGGGAAGTCATGTTGTGGCTTGGGAAAAGCATGGCATCCTCTCATGTTTCTTACTCATTTGTATCCCTTCATTTCATGTAATTTTAAACAAGTTTTTGTACCTAATCCCTAGAATAATTGTAATAAAGTGAAAGATTAGATTTGCACTCAATCTTGCCCCTCCTACACCTCTATTAATGAAGACTAGACCAGGTGTTACAAAAGAATAGTGATAGTATTTATTTGTCATCAAATGTTCCTATGCTCATATTATGTTTATGTAATTGAGAGAGTACTTGTTTATCGGATTAACAACGAATTTCAAATATTAGATGAGATCTACGATCAATCTACTAGAAACATGGATTTTATCGGGCTCTTTATTTCTATGTCTAATTGACTTTTCATTATTGTTGTTCTATCTTGATTAAAAACAACCTTTGCGATGGAACCCTATTTGAGCTAAAGTTTAATGATATTATGCAATTGATGTTGCCAAAAAGTAGGGTTATCATATTTTATGTAATAAAAAAAAATCTTGGGAATCCGCTTCCTCCTTTACTCGTATCATATAAATTAAATATAATCCAAATCTGTAATTGGTACATCACCATTGAATATTTTAAAAAATAGTAAATATAAGTTGTCAAACTACATCAATTGTATATTATCATTGAATGAACAAGTAAAAAAATTTGTTTATCAAATCCAGCCAATTAATTTTTTCACATAGCATCAGAGACATGAATTTTCTATGGCAGGAAAACGTGATGAGGAAGTATGTTGTCATACGCAAGAAGCCAGGAATTATTTTGGTTAACTTTTTGTGTTATCGAGAATCGTTTGAATACAATAACTCTAAAGTCATGAATATAACGCGCTAACTATAACTCATGGCTCTAAATTTGTGACTATAATGTAAACCTTGAAGTGTATAATCATAAATGAAGTAGATGAGTCAAGCCAATTAGAACTTAAACTATTTTAACACGATCATATCCGTTAGATTTTACTAGTAAAAAATAATGGATTTTTCGGAAGGGGTCATTCATCCCTAGGTATAAGTTTTTGGGAAAATAATAGATAAATTATTCTTATTATTAATTTGAGTACTTCAAAGACTTTTTTTCCCCTATACTTTGTTCTTGAATCCGACCCTTCTAAATAATCTTAGTAATAAATAGGATAAAAGATGAAAAAAAGAGAATGCCTTATTGATGAAAGAATTGAGAAGAAGTGCTACACAGTATTTAAAATAAATCATTAGTTTAATAATTAAAATTCAGCTAAATAATTTAGAGGTTATGAGTTCGAGCTTGAATGCAATTACTTTGTGCAAAGAAAACCAAATATTACATCTATATTTAGGGTGCGTTTGTTAACTCAAATTCAGTACTTTTTTTTTAAACACCAAATTCAATACTTAAAAAGAATATATTCGACACTTAATAATTAAGCTTGTTTGATAATTAAAATTAAGATATTTTAATATGTTAAATGTTCGTTAAAAATATATTAAAATATTAAATAAGATATTCTTTACTTAATTCTGAAAATTAAAAGTGCTTAAAAATATCATATTTTATAATTTTTTCAATACAACAATTTTACGATAAAATGTAAAAATCACATTGCACACACCCACATCGAATCAATCACATGGTGTTTTTTGTTTCTTTTTTTAAGGGGAGATAGTGTCAATGATCGCATTGACTTAATGTTTGAACTTTGGGGATGAATTTAATGAAATTGAAACTTTAAGGACCAGACTGAGTTGAATGATAAATTTCAGGGAGGATTGATATAATTTACCCTAAAAAAACCACCGAACTTAAATCCTTAACTGTGTTTACATTTAAGCAGCGAAGTCAGACATGTTTCTATTCCTATGAAAAATTTGAACAAGCAACCAAATCTATGACAATATATACACGATTCAGATAGCTGAATGATATGATTTTGAGGAGACTTACCAACTGGGCTTCTCTAGCCTTTCTGGGTATTGCTTTGCTGTTATTCTACAGATACCCATCTCCTTCTTCTCCTCAACACATGGCTGAAGAACCCAAAACCATCTATGATTTCACAGTCAAGGTATTATCTTATTTTGCTTTAATTTACTGCCATTACCCTTGTGTTTTCTGCTGGATTTTGTCTCTTATCTTTTGTTCTTGAGTTCATCCATCGGTACTGATTTGGGTATTTCAAATTCCAGTTTGTGTAAATGTTCTTTATCTATGAAATTCCTTTTTTGGTTACATTTTGTCTTAGTATTTCAAATTTACATTTGCTAACTTATGCTTTTTTGGTTGTTGGTGTTGCTCATTATTTTTTTGATCCTTGCATGCTTTACTTGATGATGATGTGGAGGAAACTACTTTACATGAGTTTCTGATGTTTCCTTTCTTTCCTGTTTCTATTTCTTTGTTGTTCTTTGCTCCAGTTAGTGTATCTAAGTCTAACCTGCTTGAGCTTGATTGTTTAAATTCTTGCTTGGTCAATTATTACGAATTTTATTCACTCTCTGCTATTTTGCTTAGAAATTGTTGTTTCTGCCCCCATTTTTGTTCCTTTTTTTAAGATTGTTCAAATTTTTTTATAAAGTTCTAATGGAATTGGATTTCAGGATATCGGTGGAAATGATGTACCTCTAAGCAATTACAATGGAAAGGTGGTTATGATTGTGAATGTTGCTTCAAAATGGTAAATAAATCGGTCTCTTTCTGCTTGATATATTTTCTTATTTGATTTTAAACTTTGATCTTTCTGTTGTTTTTATTAGATAAATACTTATGTTACATCCCTTTCTAATGGCTTACGTTTTTGGAGTAGATAATTATTCAACATAATATCAAGTCTAAAGGTCTGGAGTTTGAATCTCAGTAGGCCTCCTCCCTACAAAAAAAAACAATCACGTGGATGGACCGGGGGCCACATGCAAGGGGGAGCATTAGATAAATATTTATGTTACATCCCTGTCTAACTATTTAAGTTTTTAGAGTAAATGGTTATTCAACTTTTTTTGACTTCTCTCTCTCTCTCTCTCTCACACACACACACACAATAAAATTGCCAACAAAATATCCAAAAAGAAACAGATGTGATAGCCCCAACTGTTATCCTAACTTCTTGTTGGACTCAAAATTTTATTCTCTTTTATAAAATTATTAATCAAGTAAACAACAGACCAAATCATTTGTTATTCCACCTAATTGGTTGATTTTTGAAGCCTAATCAAGAATTTTTTTGTGGGAACTTTCTTTGTTGTTTTTTAAGTACCAAAGCATTTTAAATCAAATACATATATTATATTGAAGATCTATACTTATACATATCAAAGATTCTTTTTTTTTGTTTACAAGTAAATATTTGTGTCACGCTCCAAATCCATATTTAGACGTGATCTAACTAATAACATTTCAAATCATGAGAGCATAAATCAAAATTGTTTGATGTTGTTGAACCTAAAAGTTATTCACCTCATCCTATATCAATTGTTACTAATTATAAAGTTTCAAAGGGTTTATTTATAGATTGAGTTGCTACTTTATCTCTACCACGGTACCACCTCATCCTATATCAATTGTTACTAATTATTGAGTTGTTACTTTGTCTCTACCGGTTAACATGCTTCCACCTAGATTAGTTTGCACAAGACTGCGAAGGATGTAATGCGTCAAGAGTTTGTTTTCTATTTTGTGGACCTACAGTATTATTTCCTTCAAATACAAGCTTCTTTATATCTATTGGAGTTTTACTACCCTTACAACTCTCCGGAGAAGTAACATTTTGATATCTCAGGGTACTTATGTTGTTGCAAATCTTCGAAGAAGTGTTTTTTCCCTTAGATGGAGAGAATTGATAGGGATCGTAAAGGGAATAGAAGATTAGGATTTTATTCTTTATCTGTTGATTATTTGATTAGGTAATATTTTTGCAATTAGGATTGTTTGGAAGAGTATTTTTAGTATTGGTAGAACATTTAGGGTATAATTAAGGATGTAATCCCACTACACAATCAAATTATGAATATGAATTGATTATTCTCTATAGAAATTTGTGTTTCGTAACCTAACCTTGGCAAGGATTCAGTAATTTCCTCCTTTTATTATTTCTTCTACTCTTCCTGTTCTGTATCATTATGTTTCCTGATTTGTATGTGCTTGTGAACTACCACTAAATTTCTCCGGCATGTTTGAGTGTTTCAAGCTATGGTTTGACATTTCCACACCTTTTCTCTCTTTTTGTAGCGGCTTAACACAATCGAACTACAAGGAGTTGAACATTTTGTATGAGAAATACAAAGACCAAGGTCTGTTGTGTCTTTCTTTCTGGAGAATTCTATAATTTTACTGATTAGTGTTTTCCCTTTATTTGAAAGAGCTTAAGGGTCTCTTTTAAGTCCGTTTTTGTTCCGACAGGTTTTGAAATATTAGCATTTCCTTGCAACCAGTTCGCTTGGCAAGAACCAGGAAGTAATGAGCAGATTCAGGAAACTGTATGCACCATGTTCAAAGCTGAGTTCCCAATATTTGCTAAGGTAGTTGGGTGAATGTTATTTATACAAAATTAATTCTATTAGACATTTCTGTGTAAGAGCAGTTAAACTTGTTTGTGGGTCAAGCAACAGCATAAATAGCAAGTATTGCATGCACTCTTTGGGGGCCATAGGGAACGATCTAGTTGTTCTATCCTCACTCCTTAAAAAATGGAATTGAATCCTAGTTGCAGGTATTCAACCTGATATCTCAAAGATAAGGAAGGAACCACTAAACATAAAAAGGCTTGTAGGAATGCCATTTTTTATTCAACATGTGCTAAATTATTGGAAGTTTCTCTTCTGAAAAATAGAATCTTGGCTGTGTAACTAGCTGTTGTCTATATTAGGAAATATTAAGAGCAAACTTAGATCTTAAACCAGGAATTTTGAAATAATTCTTTTGGTAAATAAGAAAGACATCTTAGAAACAAGTGTATCCACCTTAAATAATATCAGTACTTGTTACCACTGAATGTTTGTGTGTGAATTGGATGGGCCTTGGCCCTTGGGGCAAATATATTTCGAAACCAATATCAAGACATTTTAATTGATTTCCGGCTGTCACAAAGTTTCTTTGAACAAAAATGTCAACCTGACTGTGTTTCTTTTTCTGTAAATAAATAATTCTATTTCAAAAAGAAAAATATGGATAATTCAGAATGTGCCCAAAGCTCCCCAAGGAAACAAACTACCTCCTCTAGAAGAAGAATACCCTGACTACGCAGAAAAGTGACTCTCAACAACTACATTTCTGTCAATACCAAAACACAGCCTTTATCTTCTTTGCTCTCGTATTGCCATGATGAACATAATGTTGCATTGCGAATCAATAATGGGTATGCACACAGCATTAGGGAAGGACATGTGAAATTGATCCTCTCTATTCTTTATAGTGATTGTCTTTTAGGGGGCTTTCTATCTCATGATTTTACCTTTCATAGATGCTTGGCTTTAAGAGAAAGAAAAAAGATGATTGATTTTCCCCTTCTTTCCAAAAATACTTTTGGATTGAATGATGTTTCAGCTCCTAATTGCTTCTTTTTCGCACTTAATCCTCATTTTAGTTGAAGCAATGAGCCAATATTATGTGTTCAGTTTCTCTGATCAAAATTCTTCATGATGTTATAGATTGAGGTGAATGGCAAGAATGCGGCACCCCTCTACAAGTTCTTAAAATCAGAGAAAGGTGGGATATTGGGAGATGGCATCAAATGGAACTTCACAAAGTTTTTAGTTAACAAAGAAGGGAAGATTGTGGAGAGATATTCTCCTAGGACATCACCTCTTCAAATTGAGGTTTGTGACTTAACATTTGGTGATGTTGTTAGAAGAAATGTATGCATTACAGCTTATTCTTCTCTTTTTTCTTCTTTCATCTCTTGCAGAAAGACATACAAAATCTGTTGGGAGCTTCTTGAATATCCAGGTCTGTTACTACTCCTCCTCCTCCTCCTCATTCAAGGCAGTATAAAACCGAAAGTTGCCATAAAGAAAAGGGAAAACTGTGGATTATCCCGTGGTTTAGTCTTGTAACAAATTACCTCCCTAAACTTTACCAACCAACACGTAAACCCGTGATGTTGGATTGGATCAAACTAAAACTGTTACATTTTCTATCTAAATTGATGGTATATTGTCAAAATCACTCAATTACCTTAAATCAAAACACCTCCTCTTTGTTTAATTGGAAGTTAACCTATATTCTTTAATTGAACTAAGTTATACCTATAACCAAACAACTTCATCTTCCAACTTATCCGTCTCCTCTTCTTCCGCTTTTCTCACTCATAGTACACCCCCACTCATGCACAAAACACCAAAAACCTCAGTGTGTGTGTGTGTGTGTCAATAGCTTTTGTATGTGAAGCAAACTTTGGAAACAGTTTTTTGAGTTAATGCAATCTTGAACTCGTTCTTGTTGGAAACTATCTTATTGAGTGACATCATCATTATTATTGCATGTTGAAGTCTTTGTTTTTTGAAAATACTCTCATCAGGTGACACCCATTCTCTTTCGAATGCACTTGAAAAGATGAAGCCACTCCTTGTGGCATATTTTTGGTGGCAATCTATTATGAACACGTGGTAGAACTCACCCTTGAAATCTTCTTGCAAGGGGAGGTGCCCAATAGTCCATATACACACATCTAAGTCCATACTTAGGCATTGTGGGATCGTAACACTCCACCACACTTTCGTAGTCAACGTCTACAATGCCCACTCTATCGACATTGACCCAAAATTGGTTCTTTTCCTTTGGCGACTCCATTAACCTATCAATATTCAATGACTTAGCGCAATGCCCATACATAATATCAAGCCATTTAATCCTACTTATAAATCACTCCTTTTGTGACTCGAATACAGAGAGTCGTAGTTCATACTGTGTTTGATCCCATATTTGATGTGGTGACAGGCTATGATAGCTGTTGTAAAGCAGAGAGGGGGGTTACTCAAGAGTTCTATACAAATATCTAAGTCCATATTTAACTGATCTGGGATCGTAAGACGATCATGTTGATGCTGATGGACTCATCTCACTTCCTTTCTCTCTCTGCCACTATATATATAGTAGTGGACCCTTTGCCTTGATTTGTTGACAGTGATAAGGAGTCAACCCATTTGACCCAAATTACAAGGTATCATATGGTGTTACTAGATTGGTGCTGCTAGTGTATGCTGCTAGGGGAGGGGCCAGATGGGTGGGAGGAAAGTTGTATGGGCATTTTTGTCATTACTCATTAGATTATTAGTTTTGGAAGGAAATAATTCCATCCATATGTTTAATGTTTAAACAATCATCTAATTCAAAAGCTTAAGCTATTGGATAGGGTATAACTTAAGTATTTATACTTCAACACACCCCCTAATATGTAAACTATTTTGGGCCTAGCACATAGAAACTCTTTTAATAAATAGGGTGGTGATGAGATTCGAATACAAGACTTACTATTTTGATACCATGTTAAACAACTATCTATTATAAAATCTTAAACTGTTGGACAGGGTGTAACTTAAATATTTATATTTCAATATAGTGTGCTTGATTTCTCGTCAACTAGAATGTAAATGTTAATGTTTTCACTTTTTTTTTTATAGGAAACATAACTTGTATTAATAAAACTTGGAAAGTACTTCAAAAAGGTTGGCTAAGGAAATTAACCTAGAGAAAGAGCAGATGAAAAGGGAAAAAAAAAATAACATGAAAGGCTTATAAATCACAAGAGACTTTCCATCCCGTTAAAATAGCAAAAAATGGGACTCCCCTTGAATCCTTAGAAACTAAAGCCCAAAATGAGCCTAAAAAGTGAATCATGATCTCATTACCTTCCATCAACTCGCTTCGGTCTTCAAAACTTCTTGTATTCATTTCATTTTGAATAACCCACCAATTAGCAATGATAGTACAATTCTAAAGAGTCACACCTTTATCAAGCTTTTCCAGGCCTTTCAAATTTTCAACAAACAAAGAAGTGAGATGACATTGGAATCATCCAACTCAAACCCATCATTCTAAATAATTTATACCGCAAAGATAACACAATGGGTGAGACTATTCCCAGCCTAAAAATATTCATCCTCATCCAATTAAATTTTTTAAAGTGAAACCACTAAGCCCAACCTAGTTTATACACACCCCATTAGTCTCTAATGGCTTGTTTGGTATGTGGGTTTGGATAGAATTTAGAGGGGGAGATTTATGAAAATAGTCTAATGCGCCTTCTAAACCAATGTTTGGTTCAAGATCTGAGGCCCGGTAGTTGAATTCTGGCCCACTAGCAACAGTGGATTAAAACCCACAAATAGGGGTATGATGAAACCCATGGAGGTTGGGTTTTAAAAGTAAGATTGGATTTGTAGATAAAAAGACTATCCAAAATTAATTCTCCTATTCACCTATTAATGGACATTTTAGTCAATTGAGTAACAAAAAATAATAATTCTTGTACATGATTTGACATGAATTCGTGGGCCCCACATGTATTTATGTACTTACCAAACATGGTATTGGATTGGGTGAATTGTTTTAACCCATGTAGAAAACCTTGGGTTTGAGTTTAGAAGAGTTTGATAAATGCAATCCAATCCCCCCATAAAGACCATCCAAACAGCCCCTAAGTCTACCCCACTAGATATTTTTCACATTAGGGATTAAATCCACCTATCTTCAGCCATCTCATAAATAATAAATAACTAAGTTCACCTTCTTCATATACACTCTATCAGTGAGTCTACTTACAAACCACCACGGCCTCACCACCACTACCACCACCACCATCACTTTAAGTAGACATCCAAATTTTCAAGATTCTGCTATGAGTCGACTTTGTAAAGTTCGGAGCCATTCGATATGAAGAATTATTTGTATTGGCCACTCGACATTGTTTCTGTTGACTCTTTTTGAAATCCTTTTAGTTGAGACAACAAATATAAGGTGAAAGGTGCTATACAAACTTGCTATGAAATTTGGATTTCATACCCAACCAAGCACAAGGTGTAAAAAGTTCATAGCAGATGAAAATTATTGTCTTTCATCTTTGTGAGCAATTAGAAATGAAGGTGAGAATTCCCAAATTGCATGGACCACGTGGTGATCACTGTGGCTCACAGAGTCCAACTGTGAAGCATGATGATACGATCATGTACCTCTCTTTGGGTGTGTTTCTATGATTTACATCTTCCTGCTAGTTGCATGTAGTCACAACAAATATATTAGTGGAACATAAAAATTCGCTCTTTTAGAAATTTAGGCAATTTCTACCAATTTACTTTGCTACAGATGCACATTAGATACACAATATGCATTCTTCAAGTGGTGGCAGTGGCGGTGGCGTAGTGTTGGTGTTGGTTACTGTGATGATGAAGGTGGTCAAGCCTGTCATACATCAAATGGCTTTGATGTATTTGCTGATTGGCGGTGGCATAGTGTTGGTGCTGGTTATGGTGATGATGAAGGTGGTCAGCCCTGTCATACCTCAAATGGCTTGATGATATTTGCATAATCAGCAAATACATCACCGGCTCTTATTTTATCTCATGTTTTGCAAGAATGACCAAAACACCAATGAACTTTTGTTCTTTCATACCGTTGTTCTTTCTTTCTTTCTTTCTTGGTTTTATTAGTAGAAGAACATGTAGGAAGTAAGCTAAAACCACAAGATTAATTTTTATAAACTGCTTGTCACGGGCACAAGTGCGAGATTAATGTGCATGTTTCAATACAAGAATTTTAGTTGATGGTGAATTAATTTGCGTTCCGGAGAGCTAATGCGCACTTAATGGATAAACCTGAATATTACAATGCTTTTGTTTGGATGCAGGTACCTCCAATAGCACATGTCCAAGCTAGGTTCGACTACAATTGCGAAAGAGGTATAGTGCCAAAGGTTATAGCGAAATAAGTGTTAGTTACAACTAATTTGGGTCAAGTTATTGCTCAATGGGTTCAAGTTACAACAAAATGTAAGAATGACCGAACTTAAAAATGCTAAGATCCTAAATGTAAGGATCAATGCTAAAACGTTAGAATTGATCCCAAACAATTCCATTTTGTATTAACTTCACCTGATTGACTTGTAACTTCAACTTTATTTTTTAAAGAAATATCAGTAACCTACTGAAAAATTAGGTTTTGGGGGGGGGGGGTACCTTAGTCGTATCCACCCAAGCTTATAAATTGGAAAGCCCTTGAAGTTGCAAAAGAACTATTAGATAGGAAAGTTAGGTTTAATGTTGTGAGACATCTCTGCTGAGTATAAAGATTTACAGTATAAAGTCCTGTTGTGAAAATAATGACAAAATTGTCATCAATATTAATCTGAATAATATTCAAACAAAAATGTGGTAATACCCCCTGAATATTTCCTGAATTTCTTCAGCTAGAAATTACTTTCCCATAAGAAGAAAAGAGAAAGCCTTAGAAGCTACTGACGAATTGGGGACCTCAGCTTTTAATTGTACCCTTTTGTCTCATTTCTTCACTGACATTGCAGGACACGCTGAAAGAGTCTGGTTCAAATTCAAGAGGGTCAAGGTTTGCTGCATTTAATGTTGGTTTATGTTTTGAGTTTAACTGTACTGCTGTGCTCCATCGGCATAGTCTTACACAGGTCTTTCTTTGTGGTTTATTGTTTACCAGTCTCTGGTTAAAGTATTGGACAAATAAGCAATTCATATTCTCTCTCTCTCAAATTGACGTAAAATACAGTAGCAGGAATATATTGGAAATTTCTATATCAATATTTTTTTGCAACTGTGGAAAGGAAGATACAAAAAATATCCCTATACCCGGTTTAGATCAAACACAATGATTCTAGGGTCTTTTGATACTGTTTCACGGGCTCTTTTAATGTGGGAACAGGGTAAGAGTCATGATCTGAATAATGGGAAAGTTGGATGTAATTGATCCAATAATGCAGGTTCGAGTTCTGCTTGTGATCTTTTTCTTCATCATGAGCACACAACTTTGATACAAATCACACCCGGATCTCTGCCACTCTATAGCCTTTTTCTCTAGTTTCCCTTCACAACAATGGAGAGATTTTCTAGTCACAGCAAACCAGCCCCATTCTTTGTTTTTTAGAATGACTCAATACAGTTGAGTCATTCACTTTTTGAACTCAAATAATCCCCAACTTATTCTGGTCGTGCCCACATGGGCGGGCGCCCCGATTCAAATTCAAACCCGGATACCAACAATGTTTAATAAATTCTAGCATTGTACTTGCCATGACAAGCAGTTGAATTTCACTGAACAAAACACTTACCAAGCTGTTGTGTGGTAGCTGCACCTGATAGCCTGCCATTGTCTCAAAACTCACCTTTCAATTTTCTTTTTACTCTTTGCCTAATTTCCATAAACCCAATTTAATTTATAGGGTTTCTCATTTTTTTTTTCAAGATGGGTGGATGGAACTGTTGAAGAATCAAGGAAATCAAAGGGGCCTTTCACCCATGGATCAGGAAATATTGATAAGCTACTTCATGAACAATTTTATGGCCACATTACACAGGTGAATGAAGTATGTATTTGATTTTTGAAGACAAAAAATTATACCCTACGGCTCTGGTAAAATCTAGGAAAAGAAAAGGTAAAGTAAAACCCTTTCAATTTTTAAAAAAATAAATACATTCCTTTTGAAGTAACATTTGACAATTTTCCTTCTCTTCCCCTTATTTTCCCCTAGATTTTAAATCGAGCTAAAATGAGTCATACACAGTTGCAATGGTTCGAGTGTTTTGGAATGCAAGCTTTTACCTTTTTTGCAACAAAATAATAAAGGAAAAAATCACCGGTAACTATATAACAAGGTGAATAAAAAACCGTAAGAAAAAATCCTCAAAAATGTAAACAAAATGTCTTCCTTACATATCTTTTTTAAAAAAAAAAAAAAAAGAGTTTGTAAATGATATCGACATTTAAAGGAGACAAAAAATACCTTTCTTTTTTTTTCTCCCGCTGAAAATATTATTTTCATAAAGTAAAGATCCAAAAACAGGTTCACGAATACGATCAATATCTGCCGGAGAAGCAACAACTATAGTCAAACAAAAAAAATAAAAACCAACGTGCAGTTGATACCTTGCAAGAACATCCAAAAAAATATGAGCACTTACCAATTTATATGGTATCAAATTGTCTAATGCAGCGGTTTCGTCATATGATTTCAGGCATCATGAAATAGTTGATTATTTCAATCCAAAATACTAAAAGATAAGCATTTCTGGACAAAGTCCATTTCAAATATAGAGATTAGGGGACCACAAAATAGTTCCTATTTTAGGATTATGTTTTTTTTTTGATTTCCAAAGGTATCCCCAGGTTTCGCCCAGGACTAATCCTCCGAGGTATGGGTGGGTGCTGAAGAAGGGACCTCTCTCAAGAAGGTGTGTTGCATCCACAAGGGTTCGAAACTGAGACCACTTGCTTAAGCGATCAGAGCCCTTTCCACTCACTCAGGCCAACCTTCGTTGGTATTTCAGGATTATGTTCAACCCGTAGCCAATGAGCTTTTATACAGAACTGAGAAGAAATATAATTCCTCACAGGGTAAAAAATCCATGTTCATGACAATGTTGTTAGCAAGGTCAAAGTGGCCTTGTACCAAAAATGTAAAAGATCAAAAAGAAGAAGAAAGACAAAGCTAAAAAGAAAGGTCAAAGTGTCCTAACGTCCCAATCAGATTGAGCTCCAGAAATGCTCTTGCAAAATATTGAAGCATGACAACTCAACAACTTCAATGTTTCTACCTTGGATCTATTTGTCGTAATTGGACGTTGATCTTGAGTTTTACACCCCCACAAAAAGCCTTATTTCATTCAATAAAATGTTTAGCTGTTGACAATAGCTGGAACATGTTAACAAGCACAGTACAGCAAGAGGAGTGAATTAAGGAGTCAAGTACCATATTCTTTGGAAACATGCATTATAAATAGTTGGATCGAAGTGTTTACCGTTGCACCAAAATTTTTAGCTGCTAGTAAAGGCACAACTTCTTTCTTTTAAATAGCTCAACAACTAGGGCCGACAGGTCGGGCTGGTTAAACTCTCCACAGGGAAACTTGTTGCACCTCCTCTAGGCCAATGACCTAACCCCCTGCAGCTATCTTGGAACTTGAACCAGTGACCTTGCTCTGCTACCAGTTGTTGTATTGAAGTGCTAGGCGTTACACCAAAGGCTTAAATTGTTAGTAAATGCACAACTTCCTTCATTTAACTAGCTTTGCAACAAGCGCACACGGGTCAGCCCGATCAAACACTCCATCAAGACATAGAGAAAATTGTTGCACCTCCTCAAGACCAACATAAATGATCACGCCAATCAATATGACAAGAGAAAGAAAGCATGATTATCCATTATCAGTTGAGTTACATCTCCTGCAACCCCGATGCAGGATTCCGTTCCTAATTGGGACATGGGTGCTTAAGTATTATTATCAACCAAAAAGAAAAAGGAAATGGCTCACACATTTATCAACACATCTACAAATATTAGACGCTTCAACTGAGGAAATGGCCAACACATTTCATTGTTTAAAAAAAAAAAAAACTGAGGATTTCATCAAATACAGACCCATAGATTGTCTAATGCCACTCCATTCCATCCAAATACCTAAACATTATTGTGGTGAGTCCCTCTTATAAGATGCAACAATGGACTCTGGTATAACAAGTCCTTTTGTCTCTCTTCAAAGGATTGCCTAATGTACAGAGTTCGGAAGAACTTAACCAGGCTACTTCAATAAAGGGCTCTGTTAATTTTTTTTCAGGTATACCATATAGGAGCAAGAAATGATCTTGTAAACTTGAGTAGCAATTTATGCAAACAATCTGTCTTATCCAGTATCACACAAACAAATTAATGTAGATGTGTCAATATATATTAGCACTCCTCTAACATGTTACTCACTGAAACAATGTTCTAAATTATCTGGTGCGAAAGAAATAACCCTTGTTGGTTGGTCATATTTGCTCAGAACTACTAATTACTGCCACCTTGGGTTTGCAGATAACATCCACGTTCCCCTCTAGCAATTTATGAGCTATTTTCAACTTGCCAGACTTCTGAAATGCACGTTCAAAAGCATCCCTTATGTAGATTGGAAGATGCACTCCCTTTTCAAGCATTGATCTCAGATTTTCATAAGCCTTCTCTAATTGGCCTTCTTTACAATGCTTCAGCAAGATCTGCATTTCCATTTTCCCTTCCAATTTCATAGACAAATCCATCTGCTTATGTACCCTCAATAGTCTATCCACTAAACTATAGGTGTGAAAATGTGGATGCAAGCCCAATCCCAACATTTCAATTATTAAGCTATAAGCAACTTCCCAGTTCCGTACTTCACCATAAGCATGTATTAATGCAGTATAGGTCACGACATCTGGAAGGCATCTATTCTTATTCATAATTTTAAAAACGCTGTCAGCGTCATCCAATCTACCCAACTTGCAAAGCATACATATTATGGAATTGTAAACCACTAACTTTGAATTGAAGCCCTGCGAAAGCATCCTTCCAAATATTTGGCTAACTTCATCTACCCGACGATGGTCACATAAAGCCTTTATCACAACTGTGTAATTATCTTCCAAACATCTCAGGTTCCTCTCTTCTACAACATTCAAAATACCAATAGCTTCTTCCATCCTCCCAAGCCTACAAAGCTCCGATATGAGCCTATTAATAACAAATGCACTTGGTAATAAACCTAATTCATGAGCTTTCCAAAACACTCCAGTTGCAGCCTCTACAGCTCCACTCTTTGCGCTAACATTAGGAACCAAAATGGTATAGGGCCTACGGGGATGATTCACTCTAACTTCCCCAATAGCTCCCTCTTTTGAACTTAATGAACACAACTCCCGAATAAAAACATTAATAGCGGACCGTGTTGGCGGCAAGCCGGCTCGACCCATTTCATGAAAAAGATCAAGGGCAGTCTCAAATCGATCAAACTTACACAAACCAAATAGAATATTACTATATGAATATGTGTCCGGTGACTCAATCCTTCGAAAAATTGCAATAGCAGCATCAACAAAATCCCCAGAAGGTTCCTTCTTACAAAGCACATACAAGATATTATTGTACACAAGATTATTGGGTTTACAACTGAACTTTGATTCCATTTCTTCAAACAAGCAAAGGGCTTCCTGAACCCTCCCTTGCCTACCTAAAAATCTAACACAAATTGCAAACGCCCTACACGAAACTTGACAATTATTCGATGAAATTGCAATCAGAAGACATTTCAAGTCATCAAAAAGCTTCCTTCTACCCAAGAAATCAGTCATGTATTCAATCACAGAGTCATCAAAATGAAAACCCATTTGCAGTCCAGCCCAAGAAAAGAACTCTAATGTCTTGATCCTACCCAACTGTTTATAATTCATCAAAATTTGCAGAACAAGTCCAGAACTAAGCCTGTCTTTGAAGTCATTCAGTAAAGTATCAAGGTTGCTTTTTTCAGTACCAGGATTAGAAAGTATAGAACAGATTGAATTCACATCAGAAGCACTTACAGAATCTGGAATTCTTGAGAATTCAGGTGATGAGACAGTGGGGACAAAGCTGAGGTTTTTGGTGATTTGAGTGCGTTCTTGGGTAATGGGTTTAGGGGTTTGGAAGGTTAATTTGTGAGTAGTGGAAATAGGGTTTCCAGAAAATGAAGCAATAAAGACTTTGCATAGATTTGAACAGAGATAAAGGGCGCCATGCCTGGTTCTGGTGCCGGAGAGCATTGAGATTTTAGACCGCGCATAGACGAGAGCTCTTGATGCATACTAGGAGTGTTTCTCTAAACCCGGTCCAAACCGGTTGGCCAAACCGGTTCTTTTTTTGGGAAAAAGGTTTTTTTCAATTTTCTTGTTTTTTGTTGGGATCTAATTTGATCAAAATTAGGGTTTTTGAATACATTTTCCTCAATGTTTCACACGATTTCCACTTTGATATTTTAATGTTTTTTCTCAATTTCACCTTCAACTTTCTAGCAATTTTATTTCTATCTAATATATAACTTTCGTCAAAAAACTTGAGAGAAATACAAATCACTACAAAAAAAGAGAGCATGTGTATATTACACCACACATAATTATCTTTTCCTATGTTTTTAGTCGGATTGAATTGAAAATTTTCCTAGGTTCGTTTATAAAATTTGTAAAAGAAATTTGAGGATCAAAGTGAGAATATTGTAAACTTGGACCAAATTGAGAATTATTGTAAACTTTGATGGTAAAAACATAATTAATCCTAATTTTTTTTTTAAAAAAAAAATAGTCCGATGACCCAGGTTTCTATCCAAGTTGTTTTCACAATTCAAACAATCAGGGCCCGATCCCGAGACCTAGATCAAAGATGTAGATTAATAAAGATTCAGTCATAATTTTAATTAGGTCAAATCTAATCTATCATCTTAAAAGACCTAGTCTATTACTAGTATACGTGAAGATCTCTATTTTAGAAAATAAAATCTATGGAATGCAGTCATTGTGGTGTATATCACCAATTTCACGGAATCACCTCATCCGTTACGAGAATGATGTCGGCCTCACAAAGCCACTCTGATCCCTGTTATGAGAATGACGTCTCAATCAAGACTCACTCGAAGCCGTTACAAAACTTTACTTGTTTACAAAGTGTTAACCCCACCTACACATACGGGATATCACTCATCCCTCAACACTCTACATACTTTAAGTAATAAAATTCTTTGGCCACCGTAATCATTTCTTATGGAGTAGGTCATTCAAATCAAACCACTTAATTTGTGAGTTTAATTGTATTGAGCATACTCCATTAGATACTTGATTGATTTTTAATAAACACTTTTGTGCATCATCAAAACCTTTGATGTACAAGTCACAATGAGCAAACCTTTGTTCCAAACCCCTCTCTTGAGAGTCAATCATATTCCTTCAAAAGGAATTTGAAAACTTTGGATGTGAGAACTCACAAAGTCGTTTTCGGACAAATTTTATCGTTTAAGTAAGCAAATCAACACTTTGTAAACAATTTATATTGTTTAAAACAAAAAAAAGTTGATTCTATAACCCAAAATGGAAAATCAATACATGATGTAAGCCAAACTTGAAATACTTATGGAAAGCATTGATGTACTTTCTAATTCAAAGATTGCCACAATCTTTCCGTGGCATGCTTGAATTCCCTTCTCCATTCATCTTTGCTTGCTTGCTTGTAGCAATGCAAACCAGATGGAAATTGTCAAACCCACGAAAATGTGGATGCCATAAAGCAAAATCTAGATAGTTTTTCACTTTGGTAACTTTCATTAATTCGGAATCCATCAAACAAAACCGAACTCACCACCATGTCACGACCCGAGTCTATATTGGGGTCAATTTCATTATTTAAGTCCTCAAATCAATAACTTATAATTAAATTTTTTTGGCTTAAAAGTAATAAAATGACCGTTCAACCCCAAACCTTGCAGAAAAATCAATTAGAGACGAAACCCGATCTTGAAACACTAATGGAAAACATTCGATTTACTTTTTAATTTAAAGCTTGAAAGACAAAACATTGTCCACATTCATTAGTTTTCATAAAGACTTTTGCCAAGGTTACTTCCCCTGTTCAAACTCTAACCAAATACAAACAAGCTTCTCACCATCTTTCCGTGGCATGTTTGAATTCCCTTCTCTATTCATCTTGCTTGTGTGCAGCCTTGAAAACCTGATAGAAATTGATGGGCAAGATCCAAATTAGGCCTGACCCTGATCATAGATTGAACCTAAATCATAAAAAAATATTGTCAAATTTAGTTCCTAGCTTCAGTCCAATTCAAAGTTCCAAAGTCTAGGAAATGTCTGCGCACGTGGAATAACAATTATCAAGATAGGCATTACTTCAAACTAATGCACATCTCTAATTGTAGTTAGCCTCCCCAATATGCTAGTATCTTGACTCTCACGTCACCGCCTTAACTAGGACTCTATGCCCATAAATTGTAAACCCCCTACACATAGGACAGGACTACACTTTGAGCATACTCTTGCTCTCTCACTCTCCTACTATCTTGTACTCTCTTATTTTTTTTTTTTTGGGGGGGGGGGGGGAGTGGGAGAGAGAAGGGGGACTTGAACCCTTGATACAACAAAAACTAGATAGTTTTTCATTTTGGTAACTCTTATTAGTAGAGTTATCCAGCCACCGTGCCACCTTCAGTAATTAAGTCATCCAGATCAAACTACTCAATCTTTTTGCATTTTATTATTAATTATTTTACACCACACATTCGACTGATTTGATTATACATAATCAATTTTATACATCATAAAAAATTATCAAAAAAAAAATCTAAAACCTCAAAAACTACATAATCTCCAAAAATAGTTTCACTTTCAAGTTCAATCCTTTGGTTAAACTGTACTTTCAATTCAACTGTAAACATTAGCAAGAAAAGTGCAGAGGCAAATTCCCATCACTTAGTTTTTTTTTTTTTTTTGAACACTCCATGACATAGTTGGAAGAAACAAAAATCACCCATGTGAGCATAATCTTTTGGAAAAAATATATTTTAATCCTCCCAACTATGACCTCAATCTCACTTAGCTGAATAAATTACGTAATTTCTGACATTCTACACTGCCTCAAAAGCAAGCGTAGATTATCTTTTGATACAAAATATCCACTTGTCGAGGAAAAGTAACAAAACCACACAATTTGCGGGTAAAGAAATAGAACTTTTCATCCAATTTGTAATAAACATTGATTATTAGGAAAATATAAAACAAAAAACCATAGTTAAAGTGTAGTGTAAGAAACATGATAATTGAGAAAAGCTATCTGCAATAAAGATCATAGTTGAAAATATCCTTGGTGTAATTTGCCCAAATCTTTCCCTTTTGTCAAAGTAGCACAATAGCTGGAATTTTATACTAATGGGAAAGAAAACAAAAAAGAAGCAACATGACTGATAAGACTCTCTTAAATATTTCATAGTGGGCAGCTCCACCAAATGGACAAACCCCATTCACATTCCATTTACTGAATTTTCACCTATGTAGGGAGTAGATTCACACAACAAACATAGTAATATTTGTCATTGGATTGAGAAAACGTCTTTCAACCCCCGATGAAGTAAAGGTGAGAGTTGATTGGCCGAAACAACGATCGGCCTAAGTAAAGACGGGTCTTGTAACTGATCCTTTGTTTGGAAAGGACTTAACCAAAGGCGGCTTTTAAGCCCCCATCAAGTGATAAGATGAGGACTGTGGATAAGCTCCAATGGAGACCCCCTCTTATAACACTGCTTAGTGATAAGGAGGGGGTATTAACATGTACATCAACATCAAACATCAACCAGTAATATCATGAACAAGATGAGGAAATGTAATTTCATTACTATTCTAGTTTATTCTTAATGTGCCCCGGATACAATTATTCTACACTTTATCGAAGCCTTGGGCTGAATTATGTCAGACTCATTGCTGGTATTGGTTAATCTCAGACCTGAAACATTCTTCTTCCTCTTCAGGTTCTCGTTTCGACTTCTTCAAAGCCGGCTCTTCATTGCCAGATTCCAACATATCCATCTCCAGGTAAAGAATTAACCGGCGTCTGCCCCTGCAGGCTCATCCTTTGAAAGGATAGGTCCATGCTAAGAAATTCCCATGTTGAAGAAGATGTTCATTCATCTCCCTACAACCGAATAAAGTAAAGAACTCTTGATCTCTTCTAGCTGCATAATTTCACAGTACATGCTACAGTTTGTGCCCAAAATTTGAGTCTCGCTTTCACGTCTTCAGGGTGGTCACCTAAGGCAGTGAAAATGAAACAGAAAGTTAGAACATGTTTCATACCCAGCCTTTAATGGCCACCACAAATTGGTGAGGCATGTATCTTGGTATTTTTGTTTTAACATAATTAAACTACGATTTAAAGATTCTCTAGTTCATGTAACAACACTCTTTCGAGCAGTCGAAATTAAAGATGAGACAAGCATGTGAATTTTGAAACCAAATGGTCAATTATTTTGTTCTATTTCCGGATCATCCTCTGTCAATAAGAAACTAGTTCACCATTCTTTCTACAAACACATTACACAGATCATATAACAACTAAACCCAAATCTACTTTTACAAAAAAAAATAACCCATAAACCACCTTCAACAGAACATAAAGGTTACAAAAAAAATCAAAGTCAAAATGTGGTTAAAATCTTCCAGATCAAATTCTCCATTATACATAACAAATACTTTCAGACTGCACAAAGCTTTCACAAGAAAACCAAATTTTCTACCGAACAACATTAGCATCCAAAAATCACAACCAAAAACCAAGAATTTCAAAAAAATAAAATAAATAAATAACTATCTAGCAAGGAAACAAAACACTTAAAATTAAAATTCTCCAAAAGACTCACAAGGACTAGATACCTTAGCCTACCATTTTCACAACCTAAAACCAAGAATTTCCAAAAAAAAAAAAAAACAACTATCTTCCAAGGGACAAAAACTTGCAATTTGCGCAATAAAGCTATCATATTGCAGAAAATTCACAAATGACTCACCAGGACTAGAGATCTTCCAATTGGCAATAGGACTTGAGGTCGACGAAGCTGTTTCGGACAAAGTCTCTGGAGACTTTTGATGCTCGTCAAGAAACTTCTGGCTCATGGAATAACAAAGCTCAAGAGCAGGCAAAGTATTGCAGAGCTCAGGAATTTCATCATAGCTGAACCCAAAACCCAGGTCCAAACAGCCCTTAAGCTCATCCAAATCCTCATCAGTCAAGCTCTTTGTCCTCCCCAGCTCATCTTCATCAGCTGTCTCAACATACCCTTCAAGGAAGACTTGATTTTTCTTCTTCTTGGTCTTATTTTTGAGCCATGGATCATCATTCTTGGACCACCCAGTTGATGGGTTGGTGATAGTTTCCTCTGAAAGTTCAAGAGTTTCAAGGTCTGGGTTTGGGTCATCTTGGGGGGTGTAAGAATCTCTGGATCTTGATTTAGATGACCTCCACATCTTTCTCTCTCTGTGGTTTTCTTTTCTCTCTCCAAAAGTGCTTGTCTTGTTTGCGAGTGGAGAGTCAGCTTTTAAAGGACACAAAAAGTGCCCCTGTATGCCACTTCATGGTTTCTATGCATATCCTCTTCATGTACACATGCACATGCACATGCACATGCACATGCAATCTATGTATGTATGAGTTTTGTATGCATTGCATTGTCATAGCATTTTCCATTATTGATCGGGTGACGCCACACTAGTGAAACATTATTTTTCTATATTATATTTTTATTTAATATTTTTTAAAATTAATTGTTAGGTGTTGTACTTGTATATGTGATTAGGTAGAATGGGACGGTTGTAGCAAGTCAATGGTGAAAATAATCAAAAAAATAAAACTTAATTATTGTGTAGATTATCATATTTTGTTTTAGTAATAATATGAATCTCGATTTTTATTTTTAGTTTTTGTATCACAAATTAATATGAATAAATCGTTTAGTAATTAAATTCTATTAATTATTTTAATGAAAATTATTTGTCCAATTATATATTTATATTTTGCGTCAAATATTTATATTCTACAATGCAAAGAGATGCAATATGTGTAAACAATAAACTTTTCAACTTCATTGGCATTTAGGTTAAACGCGGACAAACAACTTTAAAAGTAACACATAACCTCCTATAATTTTTTAGTAAACTTGAACAATTATGAATTTCGAAAAAATTAATATTCAAATGTCAACAGTTTTTACAAAATAACACGGCAAAATGTCTTTAATTCTCTTATACATATTATATTTTTCATTCTCCATTTCTGTAAAATTTTAAAGAAAACCCTAAAATTGCAATAGGTCTTTAAAGGGTATTATTCTCGTTATTTGTGACACTTCAGTTTAAAATAACAAATAATTATTTTCAGAGTTCTTCAATTTAAAATGAAGTGTCACTAGATTAAAATACATGGAAATTAATTTTAATTCAACCAAAATAAAAATAACCCAGATCTCATAAAAAGCATGAAAGGTGAGTCACACTCCAAAACCAAATAATGAAAAATAGACCAATTGATAAACTAGCAACACACACACACATTCACTTTAAAAAAATAGGGGATGAAATCACATGAAGAGTTGCTTTGAAGTAAAGGTATCTATGCTAAAATTATTTTAATTATTAGTAAGGAAAATGACTTTTTAGGACCACACAGCCACACAGGAGGACTGTGATCTTGTGGCTAGTAGAAGGAGAAAAAAGGTAGCTTGAAGTTGCAACTCCAAAAAAGCAATGGCTTCAAAAAAAAATTTGATGGATATGAAACATGGAGTAAAAATGCTCTGTCTTTTTATAAGTCGTTGGGAAACATGTGGGTCTTCTTCATCTTTGGCAATAATACAAAAACTAGTGTCACACAAAGGATGGTATTTTGGCAATTTTACAAGGATGTGTATAGTATTTGTAGACTTAAGTTTTTAGGTAGGTATGTGCTTCAAACACGTATATTGGCCATTACATCAATGGACTTCCAGTCTCCATTAGCTAGTACTAGAATCGATGACTAGCGATCCTGTTTTAACTCTCTAAATGATGTAACATATTGGTAATGATGACGGTATTTAAAGATGAATGAGATAACTCTTGGAGTTGAAGTTACAGTAATGATCAATGAGCCATTGGGCCAGTCCCTGATCAATAATGATGCAATGTCTCGAAAAAAATGGCACATGCCTCTGGATTTTGAGTTGATAAAATGGTGAAGTAGCTGACTATTTGAGATTATTGTGTATTCCATGTGTGAGAATCTCACATCTTTAATTTTTCATCCGAAAATGTAACAAATGATTAGTTTGGGAGAAAGTGAAACCAATACAAGTAGTTGAAGAGAGGTAAGAGAGATCAAAGTTGTATAATTTTTTTTTACAGTATCAATACAAGGGTAGGAGAGTTTTGAATTAGGGACCATTAGGACTTCAGTCCTCATATAGTTGCAGATTGGGGCAAATCTTTTGGGAATCCGTGGTAATAATTTCTCAAATATTGCAACTGTTGACTATTTCTCAATAAGAACTAAAAAATAACATGATTTATAAACACAATTAATAAACAGAACAGATTAACATCAAACATGCACAAGTCAAGATGAACATGATTAACACGACTAACAGATATTGTATGAATAAAATGTTTCATCTTTATCTTTTTTTATCAAATAGTGATATAAATCTTTTCGAAAGAAGAAGATTCTTTGATTTTGTTTTTACTACAATAGGGGCATAGTAGATTTTTAGTTTATAGAAAAACTTTCAGCGGTGGTTTGGTTAAGATATAATAGAGTCTTAGTTTTGACTTTTTAATCCAAGGACACACGACATGATGTTAAACAAGTTGGGTTAATGTCAAGGCATTTGACATAATTAGTTACATTATTTGAGTTATAACTAATTAATTCTTGACAAAAACTCAAAATAAAACAACTCGATAACTCAATTATCACTCCTAATTCAGATTTCTCAAGGAGCATGCCAAAAAATCTGCTTTTACGTAGGCCTCTAAATCCAGGGGAGTTGTGATCTAGGAATCTTTGGGAATAATGCCTCCAGTTCCTGATCCTTTGGGTGTGTATTAAAAAAAAAACACCATCAACTTGCCAAAGGATTGAGTAAACCTTGTTTTTTTCTATATTGTAAGGGAATATTCAATTGCCTCATGTGTCAACCATATCAATTATATTCTATATTTTAATACATTCCCACTTACTGAAAACCATTATTAATCGCATTATTGTTCCAAGTCGTGGGACTCAGTTTATACTGACGAGTTTAAATTCAATTGGGTCAGGTCCAATAAATTAAGTAAGTCCAAGTCAACTAAAAGGCAAGTTAAGTCCAATTTGTAAATTCGATTCAACTCAAGTTCTGAGGAGTCCAAGAAAAATTAGAACACATGAGAAACAATTATTGGGATATTCCCTCTCGAAAATCAAGGTAATCTTTTATGGCAATAACTTTTTGTAAACACCCAGAGAATTAGTATCTTCGTCCTCAAGTCACCGTCTTAACCAATGTTTTGTGTCTATAAATTGTAAATTCTCTCTACATGAGAGGACACATTGAACTCTGTCTCTACATCTCTCTATACACACACATAGCTTGTCTCTCTCCTAAGCTATTGTACTACTTCTCACAAAGCTAACCATCGGTCTCTCCCCCGTTCACCTTACTTCATCAAGAAAGACCCTCCGACCACTATTGTTGTTGTCCAGAGTGGAGTAGATCGCCCTGACCGAACCACTATATATATCTGTGTTGGATCAATATTTACATTATTGTCGTTGACTGTTTTATTAATTGTTCATTAATTACACTATATCACACACTCGATTGTTGATCTTACACGAGACTATTTTGTGCATCATCGTATACCATAGTCCGAAGAGATAAGTACATGTAATGCACAAAACTCTCGTTTGTACAAGACTCTGAAGATATAACTGCAACAGTTTAGAAAACTCTTTTATGTAACAGCTGACCGTCTTATCTTCATTTTGCACCGACTGACTGGTTCTTAAATTCGAACCCGCAATAATATCATGTAAGAAAATGAGAAGTTACGGTTCTTTAAGATCCACGGCAACAATAGATATTCATGATGAGGTGATATTACATGAAAAACTCAAATGTATATCTGCAAGTGGCCTTTGATGACAACACACACGATGTTTCTAGTTTACCTATTCACATGTATATTTGTTTTGTTGCACAAAAAAGTTTTAACAGTTCTCTCATTGTTTTTCTTTTGTTGGAGTTTTTGTGATAATGATTTCATGGTTCTTAGCCTTATCCAGGACGAATGTGAAAGCAACATGTCTGAATAAGAAAATTAAAGGCAACTAGTTGATTGAGACCCCTTTTGCCCACATCCATAAATATTGGATCGAAATTTCTTTGGAAATAAAAGTTCAGAATAATCGGAAATTGCTAACGTGGAGAGAAGCCTGTCCTCGTAGGTAATTTATACCAGTTATTAATATGTTTTACTAACTCAAGGTTGTACTCGGTGCACAAATCTTACCTATTGTAGGATCAAGAGTGACAAACGATAAATTGTTTTATTTCAATTATGGATATTTTAATTCTCTAATTTGAACCCACGATATTTTTTTTTTGAACACACACTAGACACAACCTCTTAAAAGAGAAAGTGGTCAGTGAGATATTTAAATTAACACACACACCCAAAGCAATCTCGATGTGGGATTTGTCCAGTCCCCCGACACCCCAGTGGATTATCATAACCGCAGGGTCTTTGACCCAAAGTGTGGAATTCCAGTCCAACACCGAAACACCCATACATGCGTCCCAAAGGGCTTTGATTTCAGTTTTTTTGAACGCACACTATACACAACCTCTTAAAAGAAGAAGTGGTCAGTGAGATATTTAAATTAACACACACACCCAAAGCAATCCCGATGTAAAATTGCCCGAACCCACGATATATCACTTGATGAATACTGATAGGTCCGACTTGTGTTGATAAATTTTAGTATGTAAAATACAAAAACAGTGGATATGTCACATTATTGTGGTTTAGACATTAAGAGGGTCCCTGTCAGTATGACAAGGTAAAGATCAATGGAAATCTAAATGGGCAAACAAATGGCATCAGAAATGAAAGGACCAGAATAAACCAAAATGAACTTACAGCGTTCCTACCCCTTTCTGCTCCTATTTTTTGTCCCAAGTAGATTGAGATGTAAAGGATTTAGAAATAGGTTACTGTAGGCTTAGTGGCTGGTTTCAAGTTTAGTACTACATACCTTGTAATTCCTGTCGACGAAACAGATTTGTATTTCGGCCTATCCAAATTCGAATTCAACCGTGTTTGAAAGTGCATATCCGAAACTATTTTTAATATTCAATGCGCGTTATGTTCTCATTCTACATTCGAATATGATAAAAACAAAAATTCAATCCAAAACCCTAAGTCGATACGTATATACCATGAAGTTTGTGTACCTTAAATATTTGATATCCAATTCAGAAACTTAATCCGATCAGAATACCCATATTAAACCTAAATTTTGCTCAATTAAATCTAAATTTCAATTGATATCATCATATAATCATCCAAATTTGTCATACCATAATCAAGGTTCATATCGAAATCCATAAAAAGGGATATAACATATTCGGAATTCAAATTCAAATTCAAACAATCAGTCAAAAATCTCAATCCATCTCTGAGTAGTCGGCCTTGGATTTTGATGATGACTCGGATTAGACGGCCCAAACCCGGTTAACCTCAAGGGGATTACTGGGTCGATTGAATATATGCGGTGAGTGATTGTGACGAAAATTTAAGGAAGACACAAGGGATAAGTGGTTCGCCCCAGCCGATGGACTGAGGCTACGTCCACTATAACCGGAGCTTCTTACTCCTTGAAGGTGTATATTCAGATTTTTGGGAGTTATTGGGTGAATGGGGGAAACAAATGGGCAGCACGTGCCTACAGTTAACCGGAGTACATGTATATTTTCCGTCTATTGTTGGAACTCTTCCTCTGTCTTGGTGGGATGATACTGTTCTTCTTATACTAGCTCCCCGCTCTAGGGTTTTTCTTAGCGACTTCTCCTTGTGCTTCTCGACTTGGTGGGGGACCTTTTGTCTTCCCTTTGCCACTGGATCCTGCTAGCCGGCGCCACAGTGGTTACTGTTCCTACGACGAATCGCACCACTATCCTCAACAGGCGGGTTTGTCTGTCCTTGATCTCAGAGGTGGTCCCTTGCTCTTTTGACGTGTGGCCTGGTGGGGTGCACTCTTGTGTTAGGGTACGATTTGGGTTAGGCCACCATATTCGCCTGGGTCTTTCCCATTCGTTGGACGTGGGTATTTCCCCTGGGCCAAACATCAAGGAATCTGAGCGTCCCGGGCCAGCTAGGCTTCTCTCCCGAGGGTGGCATTTATCCTAAAATTCCATCCCGATCAGATTTGAATCGAAATTCTATCTATTGGCTTGCCTACCACCATTCATGGGTGATGCATTTATCACTGTGACTTGATTAAAACCAGCCAAAGTAACCATGTTCATGATTAGGTGGCGATTAGGTGGCGTTATACGTAATTAGGCTTGTTAATCATGTCAGATATGAGTTTGTGTCAGGACTTAATGAATTCGTATAAAAAAACACTATGTCTATTGTATATCGAAAAATAAGTCTAGCAAGTGGTGTCATACTAGGTTTGTGTCATGTATCAATTATGTATAAGCGATACATAAACGAGTCATGTTGTGTGTTTTTTTTGATTGATTTTATTTATATCCAATTTATTTGTTAATCGTGTCGTATTAGGTCCATTCGTTTATAAAATGGGTGATCACTTGAAAAAGGTCAAATACTTTAATTTCATGTTATGTTAACGAGTCGTACCGTATTTCTTTCTTTTAATGTCTCCAAGTTGTGTTTGATGAGAAAAATTCAAAGCTTCTGATCTAAATTGTGTTGTTTTCTATTTTGTTTTGAAAAATATTATCATTGTTGGAATAAGACCTTGACCAATTATTTTCTTTGGTGGGACAAAACTGAGCCATTGGTCAATTCACACTTCCCACAAAATCCTGATATTTGGTATTTGCTTCCAACTTGAGAAAATTTTGATCCGGAATCTTTGGAAATAATGCCACTACCTCTGATCTTGTAAGACATCATCAAATTGCCAAGGTTCAAGTAAATCTTGTTATTATATTATCTATAAGTACGTCAGTTATATTGGGTGAAACAAGTCCACATCTAAAAATATTCTATTCATATCCGATTCGTTTATTAATTCGTGTGTGTAACGCATCGTATCATATCGAATTCGTATCGTATATGAATTGTATATAACTGATATATACATGAGTTGAGTCGTGTCTTGTATTTCTTTTGATTGACTCACTCATATCCGATTCGTTTATTACTCGTGTTGTATCGAATCCACTGGTTTATAAAACGAGTGACTTAAAAAAGACCAAAACCCTTTAATTTTGGCGTGTTAACGGATCGTATCATGTTTTAATACCTCTATACATAATATTATATTTATTACGATATACTATAATATTATAACAGATGATAAGATCGTAAGCTATTGTATGGACAACTGTTGGACTAATAATTGTGAATTTGAATTAAAAAACTGAAAGGATGGTTTATTCAAGTTTACCCCAATGTATAGACTATCGAGAACCTGACTGAATGATTATTATTATTATTTTTTTATAATAATGTTATCTATGTCGACCAAATCATTCATGATCTTATATTTTAGTTAATTACCACTTATTAAAAATCTTATAAGACAGGTCTACCGGTACAGTTTGGCTGTTATTTTGGTATGCTAAACACACAAATACATGTGAGAAAAGATAAAATAATACTCCTCTCCTTTTAGTATTATTTTGTTGTTAAGATACCTTTGCTTGATTTATTGATTTTGTTGCTCAACTAAGTTATTGAATCGAAACTATCTTAATTTGAGGATTTTCTTGAGCATAGTGGATAAAAGTTCCAAGAAAGTCAAATAGTCACGGGTTAAACTATCAATAACAATAGTGGTCTGATTGGTACGTGGGTTTGTGGGGTTTTGAAACATGGGACGGGGAATAAATCCCCTCAAACTTATGTTTGACAAATACATGTCTAATTCATGGTTTATAATTCAGTCCGGTTTAGGCCCAGTCATGAAACCCAAGTTTATGGGTTTGATGAAATTTATTGGGGGTGAGTTTCATATGTGGGTTAATGAGTTTAATATTTAAGTGACATTTATACCCTCACATATCCTATATACCTCATATTATCCTATTTACACATCAAATTTTATTGAGTTTTATTATGGTTATGAGTAATAGTTATATTTTATCAACGTTCATGTTTTTTTTCATAAGTTAGGAAAAAAATTTAATCATATATTTAACCATAAGAACACAAGAAAATGTACGTAAACAAACATGAGTTTGAATTAAATTGGTTAAGGATACAATAGTCATTTACATACAAATATATTATCGTAATAGTCATATATCCCTACGCATACCAAACATGGGTATAAACAATACTAAATGTTAAATCTCATCTTTAGGTTTGGAAGGATTTAGACAAATTAATGCAAATTTCTCCCAAAAAATATACCAAACATGTCTTAGAGGGTTTTGGTGTCTCTGTTTTGTTTTTGCATATTTATTACTTTTTTTTAATCGTCATTACATTTCCAAAATTAAGTCAAAATAATTGAGTCATTTGGTGAAACTCGGCATAAATTGAATTTTTTAAGTGTTGGATACTAGGATCCAAATTGTTAATGTTGTCATTATTTTGAATTAAATTTAGTTGTACATGAGTGATAGGACATGTATGAATTAATTTTTTTAATTTAATTTAAAAATAGAAAAAATTATATATGTGAAGATTAATTTGATAAGTTATATACAATTAAAATTTTAATTTTTACAGTAAGTTATTGAATGATCTCGTGGAATAAAATTACTGGCTACTTTGTTGTTCAACCCCTTATGCTTTGTTTGGTACGATGAAAAAATTAAAAGATAGAAAGTTAAAGGGATAGATGAAATATCATATTTGGTAAAGAAGAAAAATAGGATGGATGAAAAAGTGGATGGATGAGTTTTTCTTTCAATTCACCAAAATCAATCCCTCCAAAATTGGAAGAAAAGTGAATAAAAAATTAATTATTTGTATTAAAATATATTTTATTTATCTATATATCATTTAATATATACATATATTATATATACATTAATTACATATATAAATTCCAAGACGGTCGGTTCAGTTGCCTCATCTGACAGCTGCATCCTCTCAAGACTTATCAGCTCAAGATTACTCCCAGCATGTCTCCCAGCTCAAGATAACAGCTGCAAAGGGCTCACCTTGGACCTTGGTAGTCTCTGCGGTTGCTCTCAGCTCATATGTTATTTAAAGCAGCTGCTGCGATTAGGGGTGTCAAAGGTGTCGAGTTAAATGGGTGACAGATAAAAAATATGTATATTCATACACGATACGTTTAATAATCAGGTAAAAAATTTAAACACGGACACGAATCGTTTAATAAACGGTTAACACGACACGACTTGTTTAACACGTTTAATTTTATTAAAATTATTTTATTAAAACTTTAACCCACACCGAAAAATTATTCTATTAAAATTTTAAACTCCATTAACTATTAGCTATCCACAATATTTGTACTCTCTTAAATATAAGAGAAAGGGTTTTAACCTTTTTATAGGCAAGGGAGGAGGTCTCCTTCCCTTAAATTTACCGATATGGGATTCAAGTCAAGAAGAGCTTTTTTTTTGACTTGAATCCCACATCGAAAGATTCAAGGGAATGAGACCTCCTC
>CM042194.1:21265231-21303493 GCA_023539305.1 Ilex asprella
CCTATTATTTATATATCCATGTCATTTGATATATACGTCATGAATAAATGTATGTATGGCAATGATGATAGATGCATTGATCCATCCACTCAAGTATTTGACATGACATGGTATGATCATTGGCCCGTGACTAGTATGCCACGCGGCGCATTTCCATTGGATGAACGCACTAGAGGACAAACTGCAACCCAACAACCCACGTGGCCAGTCGTTATCAGTCAATAATGCAGTGAGAAAACACGGGTCACCATTTCGGTGTTAGTCCACTTGGACCCACCAACAATCTCTATACATTATTCACTTTGTTATTATATTTTTTTTCTGTAATGGAAATTTATTTTGCCAATCAAGCTAATTGGATTGACAAATTTCAACACGGCACAAAAATACAACTAGAACTCGACATATATAGCATTATTTCAAAAAACCAAAAATTTGATACAAATTTAGAAAATTAATGTTATTTATTTCTTAATATAAATCTAAAAATAATACATTCTTATTAAAATAATAATAAATAGATCAAGTTAGTATGAAATATAAATAATTCAAAATTGACATAATTAATACATTTAATTAAGATTTTATACTCACAGTTGTAATAATCAATCCAAACATGAAGCAACAATAAATAGATTGAATTATTATAGAATACTTAGAATAATTAATTAAAAATTAAACAGGTGGAGCTAAGATTGACATATTTTAAAAACTAAAGCGGGGTGTAAGTGAAATATAACTTAAATTTAGGGAGTGTTAGTGAAATTTACCCTTGAGAATTTTATTAGGTATCCCTAGTCTTATACTACCATTGGGTTGTTAAACGGTAATATAACTCTCGAAGGAAGCAATATAATTATTTTTACAAATAAAAATGTATAATCAAATACCTACATTTGTTTTTATTTTTTCATAATGAAAAAAGGTCATGAAATGTCACTATAGAGTAGAGTTATAAAAGTATTGACAACTAAAATTACAGGAGAATCGCACCTTGCACCTCCAAAAAATTAGGGTGGTCCAGCTGTTAGTTTTTGTTGTTCATTTTGTCAAAAATTGTTATATTGACGTAAATGAGTTACGGAAGCTCACAACAGAACCACATTACAATATTTTTAATATATTGAAAGTGTTGTGTGAAAAATCTAATCTTTAAGAGTACAAAATAAATTTTTTTAAATATTTTAAGGTATAAAATACAATTCACCCTAAAATCAAGTGTTAAGTTTGTGCTCAATTTACTTATCCCTGAATCTGTAGTTAAATTACTCTAACCACTTTTTTTTTTGACTCATGGATGTATAAAATTGTTGAATCTCATTGCGCATTTACTTTCTCTCGTCAAAAAGTCTATCTCCGATTGAATCAATATCTTGTTTTTTCCTTTATTTCCATGGAGAACGATATTCGGTCTCTTTCTTAAACAACTCTCATACTCTCGCTCATTTATTTCATTAAACTTGAACCCGTCTAATAATAAGACAAGTAGAGCGATCAGTTCATGCCAATTTTGACTCCAAATCATTAACATCGAGTGGGACAGAACTCAAACGTATAATATAGACATACTAGTCTATTGATACTTAGCCATTCAAATTAACTTGGAGGATCGTTATCAAGATAAGGTATGTTATACTTTGTATATCAAACTATTATTTGGTTTTCTCTTTAGCATTCCACTGTTCTTTTTTTTTTTTTTTTTCACATTGTCTGTAAAAACAATTGATATAACGGGGTAATGTGAAACTAATGAGTATACACTTTATTAGACGCACGACTATTTTTGTCCAAAATATAATATTTCTTTGGGGTTTTACAACATGAAACTAATTAATATAGGTAGGGGAATAATGTGAGAAAACAGATAGTAAAGGGTAAAAGTGAATTTGTTTGAGGGGCAAAATATAATTAATAAAAAATGATATTTCATGTTGGAACACCAACCAACATTGGTTTAATAAGAACAGTGTTATTTAGGTTTCACTAGTAATCTCTTGTTTGGAGTATCTCCAAGTAAACCTATGCATTAAATGATGAAGTAGGTGTTAAGAAAAGGAAACTAAACTTATTGAAGATGTATGTGTATGGAGCTCTATGAAAATATCTCAAGGATCAATCATTGAGTAGTGTTACCTAATTCAATATCTAATCTCTTGTTCTTTATTTCCTTTGAATAAAAGATACATTTTTGGTGTAAAGAAATGATTAGTGGGGTAACTTAATTGGAAACTTTTGTTACACATAACTTTTTGACTTAACAGTTTGACAAAATTATTATACTCGAATCTCACCCAACTCGACAATACGAGATTTTCTTCCACAAATTATCTTGAGGAGGACATACTATAAATGTACCCATAAAAAAATGAGTGTTTTATTATTCTTCTGGCACATACAAGTCCAAAATTTGATTCAATATAATCAAGACTCAACTTGCACAAACTTTGGGGCCGAGTTCTATAATTGGGATAGAGTTAGATATAGTAGGGGACTCGACCTTAAATACAGTCGTTGAATTTCATATGTAAAATGTTTGTGCATTAAGATAAATAGAATAATTGATGTGTAATGTGAAATTAATTAAGAACACATTTATATTAGACGTGTGACCGATTTTGTCTAAAATTTAATGATTGTTTGAGTTTGAGACAATGTGAAACTAATTAATATGATGAAGGAATAATGTGAGAAAACATAATAAAAGGGAGATAAAGTGAAACTTCATTAATAGTTTAAGGGACAAAACATAACTAATTATAAATGCTATTTGCTTTCGGAAGAACTACATATTGTTCTCATAAATGATCAAGTAGGTGTGGGAAAAGGAAACTAAACCTATTGCATATATAGATCTCTTGATGGAGTTGTGTACGGTACCTAAAAAAAAATTCACTATCGTTCTAATATTTATTATAGTTATAAGTATTTTTATCATTGTTGTGAGTATTTTTTTTATTATTTTGTATCAAAAAAAGTAATAAAAATAATTATTATAACAGTGATAAAAATATTCATAAATTTAATAAATTACTTTAAAAATAATGAATTTTTTTGTACCTAAAAAAGGTGGTAAAAATAATTACCTACAACGGTAACAAAAATACATACAAAAGTAATAAATTATTCAAAAAAATAATAAATTTTTTAATTATAAAATAACTCACACAAGTAATAAAAATATCAATTAAAATAAAAATTTTGAACGTATAGTAAAAAAAAAATTCAGGTCCACCTCTTGAGAGTTGTATGGCAATATCTTGAGCATCAATCATTGTGCAGTTTTGCCTAATATAATATTTAGTTTCTTGTTCTTTATTACCATTGAAAAACATACCTTTGGGTGTAGGGCAATGATTAGTGGGGTAGGTATTGTAAACTTTTTTTCGTCACATCTGCCTTTTGACTTAGGGTTTTTTAAAATCTTTAATTTTCGATCCGATCCTAACTACATATTTTTTGTTTGAGAATGGAATTGAACCAATCAATATATAAGCTGTCAGTCACAAATTATACACACCAGTTGTTCAGTGTAAAAACTCAAACTAATAACTATGAAATCTTTCTGTCTGAATTATCAACTAAAATACTATTAATTTATCCATGAAAAATATGCGGGTTAAATTTACTTTTTTGGAGTGAATACAACGTCATATCAGATCTCCTCAGATTTGAAACTTTCTCCAATATTGATTTGAAGATTTCATCTGTTGATTAGGGTTAAATTCTATAATTACGATTTAATGGTATGACAAAATCTATTGGTGGTAAACGTTATCGTATTTGACTCATTTTAAACTCATCTGAGGTCGTTCGCTTAGAAAACAAATTAAGCTTTAACAATTTTTTTGACTTTTTTTACAAAATGAGCTCAATAACCTTGGTTCAAGTTTGTAAAGTTAGACTCGTTTACATATAAAATAATCGAGCTCGATTTATTTTGGACTCGACTCAATCCCTTTTTTAAAAAAGAGCCAGAGATTTAACACATTTTTAGAGTTATTTTAAATAATAAGCTCGAACTTGTGTGTTCTGCTCGTTTGCCATCCTTAGCCAAATCATAATGGTATGATTATTATTGTGCAGTTGTACTAGACCTGGCTTTTAGGTTGCGAAAACCTAAATTTAATGAATTTTACGGTTAGGTAGATTTGTTATATCTGTAATTTATTGAGAGAGAGAGAGAGAGAGCTAAATGACAGTAAAGAAATTACAACACAATCTCGAGAACACATCCCACCTGCAGAACATTGGATGATATTCAAGCCGTAACAAAACTGCATTTGAATGTTGGTTTGACAAAGGAAAATCAATCTGTACACTTCTACATGTATCTTTTTTTATTTTCTTGTAATGAAAAAAGGTCATGAAATGTCACTAAACTAGGAGAAATTTTTGTAGGTGTACAACGCACCACGTGGATTGATCCATGTGGTGTGTACATCCAATAGATAGCTACCATGTCATTAATGTGTCAGTAAAATTCTGACTATTACCAACTCGGCAACTTAACTTCAATTCTTGACGGAGTGTAACGCCCACTGAACTGCACAGACTTGAAGAAAAGTGCTGCACAAAACTGGGGTAAAAATTCTAAAAAGACCTCTCAAATTTTAAAAACTCAAACCATCTCTTTTATCATTATTTCTCTTTCTATCTCTAAACCTCCACACTCTTTGTAGGAATTTATTACCAATCTACGACATATTTAAAACATAAATACCAAAGTCCAACAATTTTGAATTTAATTACTGATAAACCCAAAATTAACTAGGTCTGACCGAATAAAAATAAACCAAGAAAGACCCAAATATTCAGGATCCAAGAAAGAGCCCAAATCACCAGAACCCGTGGAGCTGGGTTAACCCATCAAAAGGGAGTCTTGAAGGAGATCAAGTGGCCAACGCCCAAAGAGAACCAAGGGGCGCCGCCCAAGGGGGTCACCCAAGCCTCTAAGCGTCGCCCAATAGGCGCCACCCAAGGGCTAGCCTCCTCCCTGCTTCTCCTCATTCTCCTCACTTGCCTCATCTTCGTCCCATGATGATCCAAGTCCAAGCCTACGCAAGTCGAGTCCAAGCTTAAGATGAGGATCAAGCCCAATCCAGCTCAGGATCTTTCTCCGACTAAATAGGAGCATGAGCGAAAGAATATTGGGATACATAGATCAAATCCTACCATAATTATACTCGCTAATTATAGTGACCGCCTCACCGCCTTTGTAAACTTATATAATATAAGCCCTCAATGTATAAGGGGTATCACATTCATACCTTACATAGACACCTATACACATTGCTCTCTCTATGTCTTCCCCAAAGAACTGTAACACTCCCAGAGTTACTTCCCTGGTGACGTCATTCATCAATAAAACACCCCTGGCCATCGCTGCCACTCCCGAAAGTGAAGTAAGTCATCAGAGACCGAACTATTATAAATCTTTGTGTTGACTCTTATTTACTATTCCATCATTAATTGCACACTTTTACATTCTTGACTGTTGATCTTGCACAAAATCAATTTGTGCATCATCAGTTTGGCGTCGTCTGTGGAACGACTAGATTTCGTACTCTTTCAATCCATGACAATTACTACCAAATCAATGTCTCAGCAGCCGGGAGACAACAATCCGACTTATCGGGAAGAGACCCAACCTCCCCTCGCACCTTCGAAACACCTTCGAAACCTCTTGTTATAGCGACTGGACGACAACAATAGCTCCCCCAAACCATGCAACTGTTAGTGAAATAGAATCCCATTCGTTCTCTTATGATATTTAGACTCACTACTTATTCAATGGTTGAGTTTATCTAGTCTAATTTTTAAGTTCATCCAACATTACTCAAAGAACTAATGGTCCATAATGAATTATCCAAGAACAACTTTCGTGGCGTCTATGTAATACCATAAATGCTTAAATTATAATGGTATTACTCGTATCGGGTACACAAAGTAAGTGCAAGCTCACCATTTTGGAGACAAAATGTGGACACATTAAACCCAATTTGTAGCACAAGCCAAACTAAATATTGTTTAGGTGGTAAGTTCATATTTGTACATTTATTATATGTCCTTTAAGGACAACAAAGTCTATTATATATACATTTATTTTATAGTCAAGGAGATATTGTAGGGAACCCAGCGTGAATCATGCACAAATATTTTACTAGATTCGGATTTGAGCGATTAGTCGATATATATAAATTTTTCTGTATATATTTGATTATATGTACTTTATACACGACACAAATATTAAAGTACACAACACATTGCCGGTCCTAACCATCGACTTGATGCCAGGCACCTGAGACTGTGGATTACTTGGTAAGACGTATCGACACTCCTTTTGTTGCTGATATAGCAAATTACCCTCTGCCCTCGAAGTTCAAGATGCCTACCATCGAAACCTTCAACGGTACCAAAGGCCCCCTCGACCACCTAGACACGTACAAGTCCCTCATGCAATTGCACAATGTGCTTGAGGAGATTATGTATAGAAATTTTCCTACCACTTTGAAGGGGTTTGCTCACCACTGATTCTCCATGCTTAGGCCCTCCTCCATCCGCTCTTTCGCAGAGTTAAGTAAGTCATTCATCTCCCACTTTACTGGGAGACGCTGACATCAGAAACCAGCGACCCACCTGTTCACCATCAAGCCGGACAGGGAAGAAAGCCTAAGGTACTATCTTGTCTGATTCAATGAGGAGACTCTTTAAGTTGAGGAGCCAGATGATAAGGTAACTCTCGCCGCCTTTATCGCTGGCCTCCGTACCTCCAGCTTCATGTTCTTAGTCCTCAAGAAGTCACCCTCCAACATGCCTGAGCTGCTGTCCAGGGCATATAAATACATGAATGCTTAGTAAGCTTAGTATGTCACAAAGGCCGATTGGGGTGAGTCCTCTCAAGGAAGAGAAAAAGAAAGGATAGTCAAGAAGAAAAAAGGGTGACAGAGAATAAAAAAAGAAAGCCAAGAGAGTCTCCGTGAAAGACCATCTCAGACCACTACCCACTAGAGACCGACAACCATTCACTCCACTCAATGCCTCAGTGGAGCACATTTTGTTCCAAATACAGGATGACCCCGCAATCTGTTGGCCTGGAAAGATGAAGTCTGACTTGAAGCGTCGAAACCCCAGTAAGTATTGTCGTTTCCACCCCGACAATGGACATGACACGAACGAATAATTCCAGTTGAAGAAACAGATTGAGGAACTTATCCAACAGGGTCATCTCAGACCCTATGTGGCTGGCCGAGGACCAACTCCTTCGCATGAGGAACGAGATCGCCAACAACCCCTCGGTGAGATTCAGACCATCGCTGGAGGGTTAGGAGGAGGAGACTCCAACTCTGCCAAGAAGTCGCACCCCCAGAGAGCTAGACAGGGAGAGTCTGGACTCCCTCGGTTGACTTCTCAAGAGAGAGAGTACAGCTCTTAGGATTCATCATCCTGCCCGTCACAGCGAGGACTGCATAAAGGAGCTCTACTGTTATGGTAAATTTTCTCGTACTTGACTGTCCTTCTGCTTACAATGTAATACTTAGACGCCCTTCCCTCAATGCCTTAAGGACATTACCCTCTACTTACCACCTTCTCATCCGTTTTCCAGCCTCCAATGGGGTTGGGGAGATAAGAGGAGATCAAGTCTCAACCAGAGAGTGCTATGTGACCTCAATGAGGGCTAGAAGACCGCACGAGACTCTCCAAGTTGAAGCGTTTGACCCTAGGGATGACAGTACCTTGAAAAGGGGTGAACCAGTAGAAGAGCTCCAGGCCGTAGTGGTAAACGACAACCTTCTAGAGAGGAAGGTCTACATAGGCTCCTCACTCTCCCAGGAGCAGGCATCTGCCTTGGTAGACTTCCTCAAACAGAACACAGATGTCTTCGCATGGTCCCATGAAGGCTTGGAGGGCATCGACCCCGAGGTGGCCTCCCACCGACTCCATGTTGACCACAGACATAAGCTTATCCGACAAAAGTTGAGGAATGAGTACTGAAAGAGGGCAAGCCACGGAGGAGGAGGTAGACAAGCTACTGACGAATGTGTCAGTGAGGGAGGTAACCTACCCAGACTGGCTATCCAATGTAGTGATGGTGTCAAAGGCCAAAGAAAAGTGTCGCCTCTACGTGGACTTCACAGAGTTTAACAAAGCCTATCCCAAAGACAGTTACCCTCTCCCACGCATCGACCTCCTCATTGATTCCACTGTTAGACATGAACTCCTGAGTTTCTTGGATGCTTACTATAACACCCCAAAACACACCCTGGACGGTATTACATTCTAAACACCATTCACTGCATGAGAGCACTAACATAATCCATCAATAAATAAGATTTCATAAAGTTATCCATAGAATTTACATCATTCTCCCAAAAGAATAGACTCATCTTGGTCGTTACATACCAAAAGTTAACTAAAGTAGCACAGCAGAATATAACAAAATATAAACTAGACTTTACATTGTTTCAAAAGAATATCCTAGTCTAGTACAAAAGGATGTGTAGCTCTAAGCGTCCACCTCAGGATCCACCTCCCCGTCTAGTGGAGTCTTCCAGTGTATGGGCTCCTCGACTCCCAACTCCTCATCTAATACATGATCTGAAAATATGTAATTGTAGGGGATGAGCACGAAGCTCTGTAGCAAAATCTTCTCAAACTCAAACAAGGTTTATAAAAACATGTAAAACGGGTCGGTCTCATTTCACAAATATCATATATAACTTTTGAAAGAAAACATGGACATTTAAATAGATTTCAAGTTTATACAACAGTGATAATCAAATGGACATAGAAAAATGCATTCTTTAATAGTAACCATTTTCAAATGGTTTTGACCGGAGCCTGCTGTTGCATTGTCCCATACCAATGCACCGGCTCCGATATAATTAATTCATATTCTCATGCAGATATATAGATATATATTGGTTCATCTCATGCCATGTACGTTGATTGTTTCTCAAGAATTTACCCAATGACTATACCTAGTTCACCAATCACAATCAAATCACAAGCTCTTTGGGAAAGGGCGTCTACCATCCCAATGACAGTGACGAATCCCTCCCCAGGAAAGGTATACCACCCCTAGTTCGAACTCCAGTGAACGATAGTGGTTGCATTACCAAATGACAACCCACTACAAGTGTTAGGAAACTATCTTACCCCCACCGGGATAAACTAACCTCTAACACTCTACGGCATCTTTCGATGGCAATTCAAGTCCCTCACAACAACCATACAATAAGGAAACCAACATATTCTCAATCACTTAGTAATTTTCAAGTATTAACAAAATCCTCAATTTCATCATGTGACAATTTCAATAACCAAGTATGAAAAATATAAGAGATCATCATAAACACCATTTTGTTGTTCAATATGAAACACTAAGGTTTTGAAATCAAGAATAAAGAAAAATTTAGAGAAAAGTTCATCTATCTTGAAAAACTAGGATTTTTGGCCAAGAACAAGGATTTAATGGTTAACTAACCATTAATATTGTTTAAAGCATGTTAATATTCATAAGGATATCAAGAATCAATGATCTATAACATACATATAAGATTTAGAGTGTAAAGAATACATATAAATAAACCTAGCCTCAATGTAAGAGAAAGAGAAGAAATCTCCTACCTTGTGTTCTTGAAATCTAGGTTTTGATCTTGAATTAACTCTTCAATCTCTTGCTTTTCTCCTTTGATATTGTGTTTCTCTCTTTCTCTCTAAGTGTTTCTAGGGTTATAAATGCTTAAATGAGGTCAATGGAGGCGTGTTTAAGTATTTATAGTAGGAGAATTAACCCCCTGTGCGCGATTCTGGAAAGGCAGAATCCGTAAGTACCGTTCGAATGGAACTAACGTTCGAACGTCCTTGAATTTTGAACATGAGTTGCTCCCAGTACTTTGGTTTTTCCATCAGAGAAAAAGTACTAGAACGAATTTTCGTTCGAACGGACTTTACCGTTCGAACGTCATTTAATGTTCGAACGGACTTCTTATTTTTTCTGAATCTTACAATACAGTTTTGGCCTATTTAGAAGTAGATTTGGAAAATTTTTATGAAATACTATTTTGTATCCCTGGAAGTATACTATCTACTGTCCAAATTTCAGGTCAAAATGATGTCAAAATAAAAAGTTATAATCCAAGCACTAGGGCAGTATCCAAATTTCTTTTCACCCAAATTCTCTCTAAAGTGTGTTTTGACTCCGGACTACCCCCAACTTCTACCACATACTCTATTAACTCAAATCACATTTCTATTTATACTCTTACTATCTACTTAGTTCATCCCTACATCTTTACATATATTAGCATTTTTATAACAATTATTTACTATATATCTATATACATACAATAAAAAGAAAATGCGGGGTGTTACACTTACTCAGGGTACAATCAAATCCATATGTTTCCCTCGGATCAGGAGAAGACCTGGTTCATTATCCCGAGAGGAACTTATTGTTACAGGGTGATGTCTTTCGGCCTTAAGAATGCTGGAGCCACATATTATCGCCTCGTCAATAGGATGTTTGAGGCCCAAATTAGAAAGACAATGAAAGTCTATGCAAACGACATGTTGGTGAAGAGTGTAGCAGCCGCAGATCATGTAGTACACCTGTAGGAGACATTTGAAGTGTTAAGAACCTACAGGATGAAATTGAATCCTAAAAAGTGTACCTTTGGCATTGGTTCAGGAAAATTCTTAGGCTTTATGGTCCATAAGAGGGGTATTGAAGCCAACCCGAATAAAATCAGAGCCATTGTAGAGATGAAGTCTCCAACCTCAACAAAAGAGGTTCAGCGCCTCAACGGGAGGGTAGCAGCCCTCAATAGGTTTGTCTCTAATTCAATCAATAAATGCCTACCTTTCTTTAAAATCCTACAGGGGCCAGAAGCCGAGGAAGCCTTCCAAAAGCTTAAAGCCTACCTCGCCACACCACCTCTACTCTCCCATGCAGTACCAAGAGAGACACTATACATCTACCTTTCTTTTTCACCCTATGTCGTAAGCTCTGATCTTATCAGAAAGGATGGGGGCATCTAGAAGCCTGTCTACTATATAAGTAGAGCCTACCGAGGAGCAGAGGTGAGGTACTCAGAACTTAAAAAGTTAGCTCTTGCACTGGTCACCACTACTAGGCACCTATGCCACTACTTTCAGAGTCATACCATCGTGGTTGTCACATATCAACCACTCAGAAGAATCTTGGGGAAGTCTGATGTCTCCGGCAGACTACTCAAGTGGGTTATAGAGTTAAGCGAATTCGATGTATAGTACCAGCCAAGGGCTGCCATTAAAGTGCAAGCCCTCATAGATTTCGTAGAAGAATCCACACCATCACATGAGCCATAAGAGGAGATGCTAGGCGCCCCTGCACCTACCTGCATAATGCACACTGACTCCACCCTCAAGGAGACCAGTCTAGACGCTGCCAAAAGAAAACTCTACGACCCGGAGAAGGAGCAGGAAGTGGCCTCGCAGATAGGGTAGCCCTGGGCGCTGCCCACCTGGCCCCTAGAGCCGCCCACCATGCCTGGGGAGCTGCCCACCGGCCTAAGGCATTGCCCTTTTAGCCTTCCTCACAGTCCACTCATTCCCCTCTCCAAGTGTGCCTCCATCACCCACTAGACGATGCTGGAAACTCTATGTAGATGGATCTTCCAACAACGAGGGAGGCGGAGCCGGACAAGTGCTGATCAACCCGCATGGCACTTCGTTGAAGTACGCTATTTCTTTCTACTTTGCCACATCGAATAATCAGGCTGAGTATGAGGCCCTCATATTAGGCTTGAGACTGGCATTGGAGATAGAGGTCTTCAATCTAACAGCCTATAGTGACTCTCAGCTCATAATCAACCAGGTGAGGGGAGATTTTGAAACAAAGGAAAAAAGAATGCAAGAGTACCTCTCGGTGGTCCAAGCTTTACTCACAAAGTTTGCGTGCTTCAAGATACACCATGTGCCTTGAGAGGAGAACTCTATGGAAGACACCATCGCCAAGTTTTCCTTTGCCAACATACTCATAGGCCCGACACTGACAAGTCACCAATTCGAGCCTAGCACCACCAAGCCAGAGGAGAACAAGGTCCACTGTGCATTCTCGAAGTCCAACTAGATGACTCTTATCCGAGCTTACCTAAAAAAGGACACTCTCCCAAACGACCCAGTAGAAGCCAAAAGGTTGAGGATGAGAGCATCCAGGTATGTCATACTGCAAAACACCCTCTATAAAAAATCCATTCTCACTCACTACTTCGTTGTCTCACCTCCGAAGAAGCTGACTACGCCATGAAGAAGATCCATGAGAGGGTATGTAGGAACCACTTAGAAGGACGAGCATTGGCCCATAAAGCAGTTGAACATGGGTACAATTGGTCCACCATGATTCGAGACACCTGAGACTTTGTCTAGAGATGTGACAAGTGCCAGCGCTTTGCGACTGAACCCAGACAACCATCGGAGGAGTTTGCTGCAATCTAGAGCCCATAGCCTTTCTCCATGTGGGGGGATCAACATCCTAGGTCCCCTTCTTGTGTACAAATATAACCATGGACTACTTCACTAAATGGGCAGAAGTTGAAGCCTTAGCCAGAAACACAAATGAGAAGATAAATGACTTTATATGGAGGAGTCTAGTCTGTCGCTTTGGGATACCGTGCGCCATTGTGAATGAAAACGCCAAGCAGTTTGACAACAAATTTCTCAACAATTTTTGCGCAGATCTCTAAATCAAGCAACCCCACTCCAGTCTCGTCCATCCATAGGCGAACGGGCAAACATTGGTCACTGTTAAGACCATACTCCATAACTTGAAAGCTAGACCGAAGACTACAAAAGCAAAATGGGTAAACGAACTCCCAGGAATGCTATGGGCCTATCGAATGACACCAAGAAATCCCATGGACGATAGCCTATGGAATGGAGGCGGTGATATCCATTGAAATTAGGGTACACTCCCTTAGGGTTCAGCACCATGACCCTATCAATAATCAAAAAGGCCTCCGTATCAACCTTGACTTGGTGGAAGAGAAAAGGAAGATAACCATACTCAAGAATGAAGAGAACAAGCATCACATGACCAAGTACCATAACTCAATGGTGAAATCTCGTGCCTTCTTACCCGAGGACCTGGTCCTCAAGAAGGTCATCATGTCCACCAAAGACTCCTAAGAAAGGAAATTGAGATCCAATTGGGAAGGACCCAATATTGTCACGGAGGTGGTAAGACCTGACACCTATAGAATCTAAAATTTTGAAGGAAAAATTCTGGTCCGTCCATGGAATGTAGAACATCTAAAGAAATATTACCAGTAGCTGGGGGCAGTGAGTTATAAGTTGGTAGTCATTATTTAGACTGCTTACCTTTTTATTTGTATCAACTTTTTCAAAAATTTACTTTGAATTATGGAATAGAAATTTGCAATATTTTCCAAAAAGTTATATTTCTGTCAAGTACATGAAACTTTTACAAAAGATAGAATCTGATCTATCAACAAAAACATAAACACAAGAACACCTCCTAATAATACTCACTGCCTCCACTCCCACCATCGCTCGCACTCTCCTCATCAGTCTCAAGAACCTCAACAGGCTTAAACCTAGAGAAGTCATAAGTAGGGAGTGCTGTTGAAACTTTCCTCCTAGGCTTATCATAGCTGTCAATGAAGGCACTGGCCCTAGCCATCTCAGCAACATTCTTTATCCTCTCCATCACCACATCTACCTTGGTAGCTCTCTCAAGTGCTACACAAAGGTCAGCCTCAAGTCGGGCAGCTCTCTCATGCGTTAGCCTCAACTCCTAAGCGGCATCCTCTCGTGCATGTCGCTCAAGCCTTAGTTGTTTCACGGCATCCTCTTGAGTCTGCCACTCAAGCCTAAGCTGTTCCTCAACAGCCTCATGCGTCTGCCTCTCAATTACCTTGTCAATGACTGCCTCCTTGATCTTCAGGGTGTTATTAAACAAGCAAGGTAAGACAGTAGCCATCTATAGACATTCGTAGATAAAAGACAAAGGAAGTTAGGAACTAAACCAAGATATGACAAAGAAAGCCAGGTGCAAAATAGGAGGGAAGGACATACCTGAGCAAATTCCCTACAGCGGCATTGACTACGTCTTCGGGATCCCGAGAAGCAACCTCTTGAGCTTCGATGCCGGTCACGAAATCATAAAGTCTCCCCTTTGCCAACCTCAAGTCTCGTAGCATAGATATCGGGGGAACACCTGAAGTGGGACAACTTTGTGGGTCTTCAGTTCTAACGAAAGATGGTGTCAGAGCCTTAACCCCCGTAACGGTGCTAGAGCAATCTCTCGGAGGTGAGGAGACATCAATCAAAAAGGGAGGATAAGCATCACTAAGCTCAGCCTCTATGAGACCAGAATGACCGGTGGACCCTGGCTGATAAGAACTAAAGCCACTAGACTTCGCCCTCTTAGAAAGAGGTGGGGGAAAGGATGCCACCCTAGAAGTAAGGACTTCCCCCACTATCGACCTATCAATGGGGGGACCTATAGAGCAAGTATAAGTAAAAAATCCTTTCATGCCGTGTTTTCAAAAGGACTACAAAAGAAGTCAAGTAACTTTCCTCCTCGGCCTTGAAAGAGTCGTGGAAATACTAGATGCCAACATAATCTCGGTGAACTTCTTGGTTGGATTGTTATGAACCATCTCAAACATCCTCTCCTGTTCTGAAGATAAAGTTGGTGAAGCTACAATAGGACAATGGCACCATAAGAACAAATAAGTGATGATTAAGATAGAAGTAAAGGGTAAAATCCTTACCTAGCTTGGTCTTTGGAACTGTATCCCATCGTGTGGGCGCCACGTCACGGTCAGACTCGGAAGCCCACTCGTCTATGACAAAGAAGAATTTTCTCTTCCACTTGTGAAGATTGGACTTAAGTGCTTGATTGTTTTCCTTGTCGTTTCTAACCTCTTAACACCTTCTCTCAATATATGTATAATATGTGTGCAAACGGGAGGGGAGTGTCACGCTCCCTTGGAATGGTGTCAAAAGAAAGGGCAAGGAGATGGGAAAAATAGAATGTATGAAATGAAGATGTGGGTGTACAAAAATTTTTCCCAAGCGCAAGGAGACTTTTGCAGGTTGTGTTTTACTTGGAGGTATTCCAAGGTCATTTCCTCGGGGAAGGATGTGAATCGTTTGAAAATGATTTCAGTGGAAAGAAAGTGTAAAACCCTTTTTTGATTTGAAGATTGGTTTATGAGTGTAGTTTGATGAAATAAAATGAGAACAAGTGTTGGCAAATCACAAAGGTTCACTCTAGTGGGATTGCCAAACCAACTCAACCCCTTCCTCTAATGGTGCTTAAATGTACGAATGATTCATGGGAAGCTCGGGACTAAAATGGAGGTGAGGTTCAAGCATACCCCATGACAATGCCTATGGTGTATCAAGAACTCACAACCATGTCCTCACCCCAACCCAATTAAACTGAGCCATTGTGCACCGAGAGGAGGAATGAAAGAAAGTTGGAATGGCATACCCAAGTGGAGGTCTCCCTTGGATTAACCAACTAAAATGTTTAGCTACTCATGCTTAAGATGAAATTAACCATGTAGAGGGAATGCATTAGAATAGAATGAAGTTCTTGAATAAATAAGTGCAAGGAAACATAACTACAAGAAAATGCATTGAATACCTATTTTATAGCTAAGAACATGAAGAACATAAAAGCATTAATGGTGAAAGCTTGTAATGAAGATTAAACTTAACATGAACTTGCAGGAAATAGTATTAAAGACATTAAATGAAGCTCTAAAGATTCTTACAAGAGATTACAAGACAATGTATTGAAGAAAATGTAAAACTCTCAGTTTATCTCTTTAGAACATTATTCATCATCTTCTACCTAGACTCTCTCTCTCTCTCTCTATATCCTCTTGTGTAGTGTATGGAATGCTGAATAATGGAGTTCTTCCCCCCCCCCCAAAAATGTGTATAGTCTGCTCTACTAGCCAAGTGATACGATCTTCATCCATAGTTTGTCAAGAGGGATGGGCTGGACAAGGTGGTGCAGAGCTAGCCTGTACACCTAGCTCTAATCTGCTTCTCACTCCTCATTTATCATTCAAGCTTCAAAAGTCAAATGGAAGGTGTTGGAGGGTTGTACAGAGTGATGGAGGAGTTAGAGACAAATGGGAGAGTGATTGGTGGGTCCCTAAAAAACAGCGGACCTGAGTTGCAAAGATTGGGGTAGGGATAGCAGACCGTACCGATATGCTGTACTGGTACCTCGAACTCCAGAGGCAGGACCGAACAGGTACTGTGTACCGGTACGCTATGTTCTAGTGGCCAAACTGTACTAGTACTGTGTACCGGTACGATTTTGTTGCTTTGCCTGATTTTTCTGATTTCTTCATTCCTGAGCCATTCTTTAGCCACTCATTCACCTCAACTCATTTGGAAAGGCTTTAAGAAGCCTCATTTGGCGCCTTTTTTCTGCAAACACCAAAAATTTTCGTTAAGAACTCTAATAATACAACTCCAATCATTTAACCCCAAAAGAAATTGAAAGTAGGATGATTAGCACCTAAAATATGCAATATTTTGTGCTAATCACACCTCCCAACTTGGGTTTTGCTAGTCCCTTAGCAAAAATTTATTTTCCAAACAAGGTAACAAGCATAACACACCACGATCCATTTAAGTAACCAGTTCATCCAAACAGTCAAAAAAGCAAAAATCATTAATGCAGTTAACAAAATAAGCATGGACAAAATTGAACAAAAATTGTGGTTTTTTCATTAATGTGTTCTGAAGTTGGAGTACATGAAGTAGGACATCAAAAGAAACAAAAATAGCCTGCAACCCCATTCTAACTATGTACCATCCAATACCAAAAGAAAAGACAACAACTACACAGCCTACTACACATCCCCTTCTCCATCATCCCCATCATCACCCTCTAACTCTTCATCTTCCTAGACTCCTCAGTATCTTCACTGTCATCATTCTCCTCCTCCTCAACTGTCATGGAGGCAGAGGGGGCAGAAACAGCAGGAGTAGTGGCTGGTGTCGTGGAGACTTCTGGGATATGCCTCTAGGGAAGGTATGCATGAATATCTCTCTCAGCATGGCTATCATCCCCTGCATTGATGCCTTAATCCCATGCAATATTGCCTATAGTGCATCAAAACACTGGGCCATTGAGCGTGCTGGTGCAGCTGTGGATGGCCCAGTGGATGAGGATGGGCCGGGAGCCTCAGAATCAGATCCCAATGTCCTAGCCCGTTCCCCCTTACTCATTACTTTTCTCTTTTTACTACTAGTCTTTCCAATATCCCCAGTTTAGGGATGAGTGATCTTGTCAAATGCGTAGCCCTTGACTTTGAAGTGATCGCACATCCGAGTTATCAAACTCCCGTATGAAAAATTGGTCATTGACTTTGTTGTCCCGGCAAAATCTTTCATCACGTCCCATATGAAAAGTGCAAAGTCGATTGTTTTCCCTGACACAACAACATCTAACAAGACTAACTTCTCCATTTAGCTTCTTTTTTGAAGCTCTTGGGAGTAAATTATAATGGAGAAGTTTGTTCAGAAGACCGTACACATGCTTTAACCCTCCACTTTGGAAAAGCCCATTGAATTTAGTGGGGTCCTCATACATTAGAGCCACGAAATCCTTTCTAGTCTTGGCTCTAGTGATATTGTGAGGATAGATAGACGGGAAGGGTGGTGGTCTCTTGTATCCTCCAAGAAGAGTGACAATGACATCGGGGGTCACCTCGAACATCTAGCCCCACATATTGGTTCTCAACACCTCCACTTCGTCTACCTTAACCACCCGGAGCGATTGGTAGAAATCCCTAAACAAAAATATATCCCTCGACTTGCTTGAACCAAAATCTCATGTCATGCCCCTCAATGATTTTTACAACATCATGCCATGGGGTGAATGAGAGGTGGTCAAGGTGCCACTCACATTTGACATTCCTCCCCTGAATCCACTAGCGTCGTGCCTTCTTCCTGGCCTTCTTTCTTTGCACATTTGGGTCCTCGCTTGATCCTTCACCACTTCTCTTGCGACTAGTGGGATCCTCGAGTGGAGAAGAACTGGGTCCAAGTCTTTTGGTCCGAGCCATGCAATGCAACAATGCCCCCATTAATAGAAACGAAAAGAAGATCAAGAAAAGACCCTCAATCAGGTCTATGGTCTCATGAACAACCTCCAAGTGACGATCCATGTAGAGTTCCTTGAAGTGATTGGAGAAAAATAGGGGTGAATAAAGCTTATGGAAATTCGGCACTTAGGGTTTCACAAGCCTGGATTGCACAAAATCAAAACTTAAAGAAAGGATGAATTTGGATTTGAAAGAGAGACGAGGGGATTTGGAGGCTTAGGAGGTTTTCGAGTGAGAGAAGGTGGTTTAGGGATGTAATTAGAGGTGGAAAATGAAAGGTTCCCAGACGAAATTAACTTAAAACCCTAATTTTTTTCGGTTTAGCAGATCGTACCGGTACGCAGTACCGGTACCCCGAACTCTAGAGGCAGAACCATACCGGTACGGTATGCTCCAGAGGCCAAACCGTACCGGTACACAGTACCGACACACTTTTGCTTTGTTTGCCAAAATAATCATGTTGAGCACACCTCTCCACTCCATTCCAACTCAGGACCTCCCTAGACATTTAAACACACTACTTATGACCTCTACTCCATCCCAAAAAATGTACTCCACTTATAAACCACAATCTGAACCATCATGCCCACATTATTACTGAAATTACAAAGTGATTTAAACTTTTGATGCATTCAACGTACAAGGAATGGATTTCTATTCTTAATTATCAAAATGAACACCCAAAATACAAATCACATAATTAACAACATGGGCATTCCTAATTCATTTGAAATATCAAAAATTGAGCAATATTCCCCTATTCTGCAAGCATGAGGCTATCTAACACATTTCTCAGATGATTGAACCAAGCACACATGAGTTATACTATAGTCTTAAATACTAGTCTAAAGTATGCACCTACACATTTATTTCCGAACTCGTGTGTATGTAAGTTGAACAAGTAATTTGAACATTTACGCAACATAATTCACATTCGATGGCTAGTCAAACTCAGTTTCAATGCAAAACTCACCAGAGGTCATTCTTAACAATGAAATTCACTCTAGTTATGCTGGCATGCACTCTATGTGTACACGTGAGATAGATTTTTGTGCTCAAAAACAAAATATGCTCACATGTAATCCAAAAATGAAGTTTATGTATGAGAATGAGGCGACTTTGGCATAATCTCAGGAAATGAATGTTAGGACATTGGGTAGCAAAGCTAAGTCATCATTCTATTAAAGATTATACATCTCCCACGTTTCTCTAGATCACTTAGGACTTCGAGGGTTATAATGGGGTCTTGGGGTGATATTTAGGAAAAAGAAACGAAGGATATGGGATAACAAAGAGGGTTGTTTCGAGTGAAAGATATTTATTTCAAAAATGTCTCCCCTTTTATGGGATTTTCATTCTTCACACCATTTCCACACTCTTTGCCTATCTTTTTTATTTTCCTTAACATTTCTTTTTTTTCTTTTGATCATTATTTCTTCTTCTCACCCCTTTTTCTTTCTTTTCTTGAATTTCCACACCACACTTTTCTTTTCTTTTGCAATCACTCATTTTCAGTTTTAGGAACAACCAAGGTAAGGTAGATATTTCTCATTTTCAATAGCTTGGTCAAATATGTGGCATAGAAACGAATTTCAATCAGGCTCAATCATGGCACTAGAGATAATATTTCGGCAAGAATAATGCAAAGGCTCAAAAATATTCTAAGATGACCAAAAATCACTTCCAGATATGCGTAGGAGAGCAGTGTACATTTAAGATAAGTTAATCAACTACACCACTACACTTAACCAAAGCAAGCATTATGAGACTATTGAACAAATTTAAAATTTAAGAATTGTTCCTTGAGTAAATGTAAGTCCCCTCCAAAAAGAATTGGTACTGAAGCTCTCATGGGTCCTTACTCATCTCCACTACTTATGTCAAGCCTATAATATGAATCCAATCCGTAAATTGATAAAAGTATACATTCAAGAGGGCACATATAGTTGAGTTCAAAAACAGATATATATGTGATACTCATGCATAGGATTCGCTTCTATGGTATGCTCATGTGCTTAAGGTTCAAAACAACGATTAACCTATCATTCACTCCACACACTCTTCATAAGGGAATACAGATCAACATTCAGATTTTTTCATTAAAAATTTTCAAAATTTGTACATATTTTCATTAATGTAAACAAAAAATCTATATGATAAATGTGAAAGGTGAATTTTTCACTCCAAAATTTGGTGTAACATGTAAATGGTGCACCTCACCCTCAACTTGATTCATGCATTGTCCTGAATACAACAAAAAGATATGATTTGCACTGAAGGACAATGAAAAGATAGGTAAGGTTAGAGAACACCTCGCAATTAAGCTTCAACAAAAGCACCAATATTTGAAACTAAGAAGATCAATACTATACAACCAAAGAAAGTAAGTGACATGGAATAAAACTAACATACGTAAATAAAAGCAATTGTACACTAAAAAGCATAACATTAGCTACTCCACCAAATTCGGATACATGAGATCCGTCAACTCCTCCTCAACTTCTTGCCCTTTAGAACCCTCGAAGAATGACTTTAGTATTTGACCATTGACTTTGAATGTCTGGCCATTCTCAGGGTTTGTCACCTCAACAGCTTTGTTGGGGTAGGCCACCTGGACAAGATAGAGGTCATCCCAACGAGATCAGAGTTTTTCCTGGAAAATTGAGAGGCTGGAATTGTATAAGATAACTTTTTGGTCGGGCTCGAATGATTTCCGTATGATGGAATTATCATGAAAGATTTTAGTCCATTCCTTTGATATTTTGGAGCTCTCATGCGCATCTCGTCGAGTCTCTTCCAACTCATTCAACTCTAACTTCCTATGATCAATGGCCATTCTCAAATTAAAATTTAAATTCTTAATGGTCCAATAGGCCTTGTGTTTTATTTCGACTGGTAGGTGGCAAGCCTTTCCATAAACAAGCCGATAGAGAGACATGCCCAAAATAGTTTTAACGGTAATGCAATATGCCCATTGGGCATCAGTCAATCTATTGGACCAATCCTTCTTATTTGAGTTAACTATTTTTTCTTGAATGTTCTTGATCTCCCTATTGGCTAACTCGACTTGGCCATTTGTTTTTGGGTGATAAGCAGTAGATACTTTGTGAGTGACGTCACATTTAAACATTAGAGATGCAGATGACTTATTATAGAAATGTAATCCACCATCACTTATTATTGTACGAGGCATCCCAAACCTCGGAAAGATGTTCTCCTTGAGAAACTTGACTATGACCCGGTAGTCATTAGTCTTGGTCTTGGACACATAGTCCACTGCCAGGAGGATGTACAAATAACCAAAAGATATAGGGAAAGGCACAAGGGAAAGGGGCATCATATTTTTTTGAGTCACGCTACCCAAACGTTGGCATCTGTCGCATTCCTTATAACATGAAACACAATCTTTGATAAGAGAGAGCCAGTAAAAACCTGATTGGAGAATTTTAGTTAAAGTATTTTTCGCTGAAAAATGTCCATCGCATATTTGTGAATGAAAAAATGCAAGGAAGTCCCGTTGTTCATTCTCAGGTACACATCTTCTCATGACTTGGTCAGAAGAGTACTTGAACAGGTACGGGTTGTTGAAGTAGAAGTACTTCGCATCTACCATAATCGTCTTCGATCTTCTGGGCTCCATTACGGTGGTATCTGTCCTGTTGCAAGATAGTTATATATATCAACATACCAAGGACATACATAATGAATTGAAAGCAAATGCTCATCAGGGAAAAAGTCAAGGATAGGAATGTGTTCATCAGCCTCTTGTACCACAAGCCAGGATAAATGATCCGCCACCACGTCCTCAACTGCTTTCTTGTCCTTGATCATCAAGTTGAATTCTTGTAGGAGGAGTATCCACCTAATGAGTTTCGATTTTGCATCCCGCTTAGACAACAAATACTTTAAAGTAGAGTGATTAGTAAAGACAATAATAGGTGAACCAATGATGTAAGAACGGAATTTATCTAAGGCAAACACTACCGCTAACAGCTCTTTCTCGGTGGTAGTGTAATTCATCTGAACCTTATTCAGTGTTTTGCTAGCATAGTGTATCACATATGGTCTATTTTTCTCCCTTTGATCGAGCGCTGCATCGACTGCGCAATCACTCGCGTCGCACATGAACTCAAAAGGTAGATCCTAATTGGGTGGTCACATGATCGGAGGTGTGACGAGCATGCTTTTAAGTTTTTTAAAGGATGTCTCACAATCATTCGACCACTTAAATGGGACCTCCTTAGACAGCAGGTTGGTCAAGGGTCGGGCCAATACGCTAAAATTCTTTATGAATCGATGATAAAATCCCACATGGCCCAAAAATGACTAGATGCCTTCGATGGCTCTCGGCGTGGGAAGATTGGAGATGGCCTCCACCTTGGATTTTTCGACTTCAATACCCCTTGCTGAAACTATATGGCCAAGCACAATTCCTTCTGTCACCATAAAGTGACACTTTTTCAATTCAAGGCTAGATTCTTCTCCTCACATATTGTTAGAACTTTCTCCAAGTTTGCCAAACATCCCTTGAATGAATCCCCAAATACTGAAAAGTCATTCATGAAAACCTCTACTATCTTTTCCACCATGTCACTGAAAATTCCCATCATGCAGCATTGAAAAGTTTCAAGAGCATTGCATAGTTCAAAACGGCATGCGTCGATAGGCAAAGGTACCATAGGGGCACGTGAAGGTGGTCTTCTCTTGATCCTCCAAAGCAACCTCGATCTGATTGTAGCAGGAGTATCCATCTAAAAAATAATAGAATAGATGCACTGCTACTCGTTCTAGAACTTGATCGAGGAATGGCAATAGAAAGTGGTCTTTTCTTGTTCAAGCATTCAACTTTCGATAATCAATGAACACCCTCCATCTGATGATCACTCTTGTAGGTATAAGCTCATTCTCATCATTCTCAACCACTGTAACTCTGAATTTCTTAGGTACTACTTGCGTGGGGTTAACCCACTTATTATCGGTAATTGGAAAAATGATCCCCACATCAAGTAGTTTCAAAACATCATCCCTTACCACCTCATTCACAATGAGATTCAACCATCTTTGTGGTTGTCAAAAAGGTTTGAAATCCTCCTCAAGATATATGCGGTGGATATAAATGAGAGGGCTTACCTTGATATGCACAATGGTCCACCTAATCCTCCTCACAACATTAGATGTAGCAAGGAAGGGTCTTCCAAGTATTACAGGAATTTGGGAGCAAGGGTTAGCAACAAGATGAGTTTCTAGCACAATGACCTCAACAGGAAAATAAAAGTTATCCACTTGAACCAAAACACCCTCAACCACTCCCTTTGGTGTTCGAATGTTTCGATCGACCAACTGAAGAGTGATTGAGGTTGGCTTCAACTCTTTAAGTTGGAGTTTCTCGTACACCGAGTAAGGTAAGAGATTGATACTAGCCTCTTGCTCCACCTGGTAATTTTTTATTGTGATGACAATGGTAGGGCAGCGGGGGTCTTAAAATTTTGATGGGGTGTTTGTTCTCAATATTGAGCTCACTTGCTCGATAAGGAATGCTTTCTTGTGGACATTCAATTTCCTCTTCACTGTGCATAAATCCTTCAAAATCTTTGCACAAGAGGGGATTTGCTTTAGAGCATCCAAAAGTTGGATGTTGATCTTAACCTGTTTGAACATCTCAAGAATGTCAGAATAATTAGCCACCTTCATGGGTGGCTTCAAACGGTTAGGAAATAGAGCAGGAATAGGAGAAACAATCACACTATCATAAACCAATTTATTTTCCTCAACTATTTGACTTTCTTTCTTTTCACTTGACCCACCCTCGTTAGTGTCACCCATGGTCTCTTTTTCTTTTTGCAATGTAGTTTTGGGTGAAACCTTTGGCACAAAAGATTTATCAAATTGTTTTCCACTACGAAGGGTGGTGACTGCCTTGAGTTGCTCACAACTCTCATTAGTGTTCTCGAAAGACTCAATCACATGTTGTCCTTTAGGGTTTTCTTGGGGTTGAGCTGAGAATTTTTCTTTTTCTTGTTGTGACAACCCTATGTGATTAGTGATCTTTGTGAGTTAAGCTGCCATGTTGTTAAGAGTTGTGGCAGTTTGGTTGTTGATGGCAGTTTGGCTTTAGATGAGGGAATAAAGCACATCCTCTAAGTTCCTCTTATGGGGAGGTTAGTAGATGGAAGAATTGGATGGTCCTTGTTGGGAGAAGCTTTGAGGAGGTGGATTTTGGGAAAAATTTTGTGGTGGTTGGTGTGACGAATACCCTTGCGGATTAGACCGAGGGTATTGAGAGGTAGATGCTTGCCCTTGACCTTGGTATTGATTTTGCCTTAGAGATGCGGGTGATGAATATGCATTCGAACCATAAGGAATGCGATTCTCATTTTTTCAACTAAAATTCGGGTGATTGCTCCAACCCAGATTGTAAATGTTCGAATGTGGAGAGAATGATTGCCTTGTTTGGTTAAATGCATGCACTTGCTCATGGTATGCTTCCTTAAGCGTCCGAATGTTGGGGCACTTCGATATGGAATGCTCTCCATTCTCACAAATTGAGCAAAACTCATCAATCCTTGACACATGTGAAACTTCATGCCTCCTGTTGAACTCAAGACTCTCAACTTTCCTTGATAATTTGGTAATTTTTAAAAGCAAGTCTTCCCGATCTCTCAAATCATAGAGCTCTACCCTTTGTGGTTAACTACTAGCCGGAGACATCCTAGGTACATCGTTGGGATCCCTAACATCTCAAGATTGTGCATTTTTTGCCAGTATACTAAAGTAGTCCAGGGCTTCATCGGGGTCTTTGTTCAAGAACTCGCCATTACTCATCATGTAAATGAATTGTCTACGGCTTGGTGCAATTCCTTCATAGAAGAAACTTACCAGCTGCCATGATTCAAAGCCACGGTGTGGTATGGATTGTATCAAATCCTTGTAGTGATTCCAACATTAATAGAACTGCACATTGGGCTTTTTAGAAAAATTTTGAATTTCCTTTTTTAAAGAAGTGGTTTTGTGCACCGAATTTTATTTTTCAAAAATTCAGAAAGCACTTGAGCCCAAGTGGTAATGGATCGAGGTCGCAAGACAAACAACCATGATTTGGATCTATCGCCGAGGGAGAAAGAAAATAATTTCAATCTAGCTATGTCCTTCATAGCATAGTTAGCACTGAATGTTACAACTATATCCTCAAACTCCCTTATGTGCAAGTAGGAGTTTTCCTTTTCAATCTCACGGAATGTAGGAAGTGCAACATCCCCGACTTAACTTGGAAGAGGTGAGCTTAGATAGGTAAATGGATGCACGAGGGTGTGGTGCTACATGTTGGTTGAAGGAAATCCCGTATACACCTCGCCGGAGGATCCATTTGGACGTTATTCCCTTCGTTCATGAGAAGGGGTAATGCATTAAAGGATTTTGCACTCTAGGTTCGGGCACACCCTCACTCTTTTGAATGTTTGGATTGACACCGACATTATCAAAATTATCACCCACATCCTCGGGTAGGTATTGGTCAATAGTCATGTTAGGGTCTATGGGTTGTCTAACCAATCGATGTTGTTCGTTCCATCCCCACATGTAACAAATTATCTACAAATTAAATTATATTCAAAAAAAATATACACAAAACAACGTACCTCAGCCCAGCCCATGATGAAAATCACAGGACTTACCTCCGTTGTTTAGAAATCACTTTCTTGATTCGACACTTGCTTTCCCCGGTAACGACACCAAAATGCTTGATTGTTTTCTTTGTCATTCCTAACCTCTTAACACCTTCCCTCAATGTATGTATGATGTGTGTGCAAACAGGGAGGGGAGTGTCACGTTCCCTTGGATTGCCAAAAATGCTTGATTGTTTTCTTTGTCATTCCTAACCACTTAACACCTTCCCTCAATGTATGCATGATGTGTGTGCAAACGAGGAGGGGAGTGTCACGCTCCCTTGGAATGGTGTCAAAATAAAGGGCAAGAAGATTGAAAAAATGGAATGTATGAAATGAAGATGTGGGTGTACAAAAATACTCCCCAAGCGCAAAGAGACTTTTGCGGGTCGTGTTTTACTTGGAGGTATTCCAAGGTCGTTTCCTCGGGGAAGGATGTGAATCATTTGAAAATGATTTCGGTAGAAAGAAAATGTAAAAACCTTTGGTGATTTGAAGATTGGTTTGTGAGTGTAGTTTGATAAAATAGAATGAGAACAAGTGTAGACAAATCACAAAGGTTCACTCCAATGGGAGTGTCAAACCAACTCAACCCCTTCCTCCAATAGTGCTTAAACGTACGATTGATTTGTGGGAAGCTCGGGACTAAAATGGAGGTGAGGATCTAGCATACCCCATGACAATGCCTATGATTCATCAAGAACTCACAGCCATGTCCTCACCCCAACGCAGTCAAACCGAGCCATTGTGCACCGAGTGGAGGAATGAAAAAGAGTTGGAATGACATACCCAAGTAGAAGTCTCCCTTAGATTGGTCAACTAAAATGTTTAGCTATTCATGCTTAAGATGAAATTAACCATGTAGAGGGAATGCATTATAAGAGAATGAAGTTCTTGAATAAATAAGTGCAAGGAAACATAACTACAAGAAAATGCATTGAATACCCATTTTACAGCTAAGAACATGAAGAACATAGAAGCATTAATGGTGAAAGCTTGTAATGAAGATTAAACTTAATATGAACTTGCAGGAAATAGTATTAAAGACATTAAATGAAGAAAGATTCTTACAGGAGATTACAAGGCAATGTATTGAAGAAAATGTAAAAATCTCAATTTATCTATCTAGAATACTATTCATCATCTTCTACCCAGACTCTCTCTCTCTCTCTATATATATATATATACTAGTCATAACCCGTGCCTGAAGGCACAATAAAATATAAAATTCGAGTGTCCAAAAAATCGATCCCACTATATTAAATTTTTTCAAAATATATTAACTACAAATTAATCAAATACTAAATGATTAAATATATGATAGAAATGAGTGATGTGATATTTTTAGGGAATAAATATATAAATGATTAAACATGTGATAGAAATGAGTGATGTGATTTAACGTTTGAGTCTGACAAAAGAATGATGGATGAGGTAAGTTATTGGTGATGGTTTTGGGGGAGAAAATATGACTGAGATAAAATTTAAGCACACTCTTGTTTTATTATATAGATATATATATCCTCTTGTATAGTGTATGAAATGCTCCATAATTGAGTTCTTTCCCCCCAAAACGTGCGTAGTCTGCTCAACCAGTTGATTGATGTCATCTCCACCCATAGGTTGTCAAGAGGAATGGACTGGACAGGGTGGTGCAGAGCTAGCCTACACACCCAGCTCCAATCTTCTTCTCTCTCCTCATTTATCATTTAAGCTTCAAAAGTCAAATGGAGGGTGTTGGAAGGTTGTACTAAATGATGGAGGAGTCAGAGACAAGTGAGAGAGTGATTGGTGGGTCCCTAAAAAACGGCGAACCTGAGTTGTAGAGATTGGGGCAGGAATAGCAGACCATACCGGTACCCCAAACTCCAGAGGTAGGACCGTACCGGTACGATTCTGCTACTTTGTCTAATTTTTCTGATTTCTTCACTCCTGAGCCTCTCTTTCATCCTTATTCACCTCAACTCATTTGGGAAGGCTTTAATAAGCCTCATTTAGCGCCTTTTTTTTGCAAACACCAAAAATCTTCATTAAGAACTCTAATAATACAACTCCAATCACTTAACCCCCAAAAGCAATTGAAAGTAGGATGATTAGCACCTAAAATATGTAATGTTTTGTGCTAATCAGTTATCTCAGTAATAAACTTGTTCAATCTTGGGGCGAAGCGATACCAACCCTTGTGGGGAACAGGGTTCTCAAGAAGTGCATATGTATCTAGAAACTCTTCAAATGGCGAGGGGTAGTAGTAGGGCGTAAAAACCACCACAATGCAAAAAATGCTGAAATCACCCTCCAAGCATTGGGAGCCAACCTCCCAGGAACTAGTGATAAGTATCTTAGAACCCAACATATGGGCCCAAGAATAGGAAACCGTAGGCCCGCCTCCAATATGCCCTCGTAAACAACAATCTCGTCCAAAGAGTCACAACATGCAGACTCCTCGGCCTCAAGACGACGACACATCACTGAAAGTGGAATACGATACTATGTAACTATGTCGGAGATGTCTTCATCACAACCAAATGAGTTAAGTATAGAGGTTACCTTAGAAACGTTGCCTCCCTCAACACATGGACCTCCGTCAGGATCCCCAACAATCTCCTTCTCGTCTGAACGAATACCCGCAGAAGCATGTTCAGGCCATTGATAAGGAAAATAATTATGTCAACAGAATAGTAAAAAGAATACTGGAGCATACCTTGAGGGCTAGTCCTATTCAAATCGGTGATCGACCAGTTCCTAGACTTGCGAACGAGGGACTGCACTGTGCTCGGTGTGCCTCCTGAGGAGCCTGGGGCATCGCCCAGTGCACCATGGGTGCCGCCTGAGGTGCTTGTGGCGTCGCCCAATCCATGATGGACACCCTCTGTCTCTTTTGAAAATCCACTCCACTGCCTACCTATGCCTAGGGTCCCTCTTAATGCACCAAAAGGATTAGCCGAAGACTTTTTACCCGTGCCTAGTCTTGCACCAAGTATGCCAAAGGGCTTGTCACTCCTTGTCGGGACCTCACGAGGACTACCGCGAGGAAGAATACCCAAGTGATCAAGGCCTAAAAGGGGGTCACCCAGGTCCCTGGCACTGCCCAAGGCTTGGGCGCCGCCCATGGGGACCCCCAATGTCTCTTCACGTCTCTGTTCCCCGCCAAGGTCGTGAATCACTCCACCTGAATTGCACCCAATACCACCCGAGGCATGGGCGCCGCCCACTTAACGAGCACCACCATTGGCGCCACCCACCATGTCACCATTATAGGCGTCGCCTATAGGCTCAAGGCCATGAGTTTTTCTTGGCTCCATTCCACGAATATTCAAGCTCCTAGTTTCCATGAGTATTGAATAGTGATAAAAGGTGTTAAATAGTGAGAAATGGAAGAAGTTGAGATGAACCGTAACCTTGAGGAGTCTTTAAGTAAGGAAGGAATAGCTTCTTGAGGAAGCCTTGGAAAGCTTCTTAAGGAAGCCTTGGTAAAGCTTCTTGAGGAAGCTTGGAGAGTTAGCATCTTAGAGAAGCTCAATGAAGCAAGCTTGGAGGAACACCCTTTGAAAAGCCTCCAGAAGTGAGAGAAGAATGAGGAAGATGGGAATAGTGACTTCTATTTATAGACAAGGATGCAAAAAAAAAAAATTGACATCGAAAAGTGCAGAGAGTCCTGAAGAATGAAAAGACACTGTGGGGAGCAAGAAAAATTCCGACTCACTCGAAAGTAATGAAGCACATGCCCTCGGCCACTTCCTCTAAAAAAAAGTCAGAGGCTCGAGACATGGGGGACAATGATGAGCCCAAAATTAGTTGGGCTTGGCCTAATAAAAATAAACCAAGAAAGACCCAAATATTCCGGACCCAAGGAAGAGCCCAAGTCACCAGAACCCATGGAATGGATCAACCCATCAAAAGGGAGTCCAGAAGGAGATCAAGTGGCCAACGCCCAAAGAGGACCAAGGGGCGCCGCCCAAGGTACCAAAGCCTCTAGGCATTGCCCAATAGGCGTCGCCTAAGGGCTGGGCTCCTCCCTACTTCTCCTTATTCTCTGCACTTGCCTCCTGCTTGTCCCATGATGATCCAAGTTCGAGCCTACTCAAGTCAAGTTCAAGCTTAAGATGAAGATCAAGCCCAATCCAGCTCAGGATCTTTCTCCGACTGAATAAGAGTACGAGCGAAAGAATATCAGAATACAGAGATCAAGTCCTAGCATAACTGTACTTGCTAAATTATAGTGACTGTCTCACCGCCTTTGTAAACCTATATAATGTAAGCCCTCACTGTATAAAGGGCATCACATTCATACCTTGCACAAACACATACACACATTGTTCTCCCTATCTCTGTTTCCCCCAAAGCATTGTAACACTCCCAGAGTTATTTTCCCAGAGATGTCATTCATCAATAAAACACCTCTGGCCACCGTTGCCGTTCCCGAAAGTGGAGTAGGTCATCCGAAACAAAACCACTATAAATCTCTGTGTTGTCTCTTATTTATTGTTTAATCATTAATTGCCTATTCATTACTCATTAGTTGCACCATTTCACATTCTTGGCTGTTGATCTTGCACAAAATCAATTTGTGCATCATCAATTACCATTCTACGACACTTTTTAAAAGCGAAATCAACAAATTCGACTTCATGTGAAAGTACAATCAACAACTAAAAATTCATTTGAAAGTGGAATTAGCAATTACGAATTCAAATAAATTGGATTTGTAGAATTTGCTTTCACATGAAATCGTAATCCTCACATCCGCTTTTAAAACAATAATGTGTCCACTGAAAATGGATGTGTTGAATCCGACTTCTAGTGCAAACGTATTTAACACATTCGCTTTCAAATGTTTGCCCATCCATCCCTCCCAATCCCAAAACAAACATTAAAAAAATAATAACAACCGCTTGGGACAATTTCTACACAGGATGATAACAATAAAAAAAAGATAATAACCAGAGTGAGACTATTTCTACGTAGCCCCACAAATGAAAATTTCATTCCCACCCCTTATTAAACAAAAATAATAAAACTATTTAGTTCACCTTTTTCATTTTCCAAAAAGAGAAAATTGTACCCCTCCTCATCCCACCCAAACAAAACCTTAAATCCTAAACAATAAAAAAACCCTACCCGGTTAAATTATTATCATCCAAAAAGAGAATATCAATCGTACCACCCAAACCCAAGCAACAAACCCTAAACCTAGGGTTTATTTCTTTTGCGATAAAAACATTGCAGAAAAGCATTCAAAGTGAAGAGACTTTATGTCTTTTGCTGAAAATAGAACTATAAAATTTTATTTTAAAAGACATAATACCGACATATTAGTCTTAATATTTCTAATGACGATTATATTTTCAACAACATAGTGGTGTGTCATGTAAGCAAAGAGTAGCAAGGAGAAATTTTTCATAATGATCATCATCAGTTGATTCTTCAAAATCAGAAAATTCATTATCAAAAGCCATGTTGGATCGGACAGTATTGAATTAATAGCTTCTTCAAGGTGTGAATGTTCAATCTTTGCCTTTGTAATAAGGTGGAATCGATTTAGACGTCGTTCCATCTAATCATTCTCAAGAGTCAGTATTGCAATGACTTCATGGTAGTTATTCTTGCAACATTCCACATACATTTCACCTGAACATGCATGTGGCACTTGTAATCCATATCAACGACAATATACTTCAAGCTTACATCGCTTGAAATAAGATTTTAACCAGCTTGGTCCCGGTAGGTGATAATAAAACTCTAAAGGCGGAACAAAGGTTGCAGGCCCAATCATCACATGGCCGACTTTGGTGAAAGGTTTATAAATGTTGATTGACTCATTCTTAAAGAAATGCAATTTTCCCTACCATGTTTTTCCATTGGGATCTGTGTAATTACCGGGTTATAGTGAATTGAATGAAGAAAATATTTCATGATGACGGTGGTTGATTGGGAATGAGTCATCGTTTGTTTAGCTTGGAGACCGAATTGTTGATGTTGTTGACATGGGTGTGGGTATGTAGGGTTTACAGTGCAATTAAGTATCCATAAGTAAACAAAAACGTAGATTATTTAAATATTAGCGCCATCGAACTGAGCAACATATTGCAATGACCATACAGTAAGGAGTAAACAATGAAAGTGACTAGACATTGTACAGTATTGTGTTAAATCAGACGCTGATAACATAACACTGATACGAACGTACCAATAGTGATGACCGAGAGCTATGGGGTGCACAAGGAGAGAGAGAGAAGTAAAGGAGAAATGCATTTTGAAGAAGGGATGTGGCGAGTGAACAGAGATAGAGAGAGGGAAATAGTGATGCAAAGAGACCAAATGAGTTTTGAATTTAAAATTTTTAGAACGGGTAAGTAATGGGTACATTATCTAGTCAATCACTTGTCTAAAAAAGGCAATTCTGTTGACCTCTACAGTTGTCATTACAGCAGTCAGTTGTAAACCTAACGGAGGTTAAGTAACGGATGGAGAAAGAGGAGTTAAAGTGCTGATGTGTAATGCATCTGACAACTATTTATGTGTCCCTTTTTTATTGGTTATACATACCACATGGGCCGGCCACATGGTGTGTATAACCCAAGCAAAAATTTCTCTTGAACTAGTCACAACTTATGCTTGAAGATATGATATAGCATAAAATCCGAGTATCCAAAAAAGGGATACCACTATATAAAATAATAATTTTTCTTTCCGTTCTTTTTTTTTTAATTACATAATTTAAAATTAATTTCTACCAATTATTTTTTATAAAAAATGATATTTTTTTCAAAATTCATGATCAAAAAAATATCAACATATGTATACTATTGTATATGAACAATATCTAAAATAAAAAGTGTATTGAGCCACAAATTAATAAAAACTTAAATAATCCAACTTGTGATAGAAACGAGTGATGCGATTGAAATGAACAAAAAATATATATAGAAATAAGATTCAAACTCCTAACTCATTTATTTTGTAGATAGTACAATGACCAAAGTATTGACAAATAAAATTAAGGGAGAATCACACCTTGCAAGTCAAAAAATTTAGGAATTTTTACTTTGCACCTTTAATGTATTAAAATTATTTCCTCAAAAATCACACCCTGTCGTTAGCTTGTGTTGCTCATTTCCTCAAAAATCACCCCATTGAGATAGAATAACTAACATAAGTCACAACAGAGTTACATTGTAATACTTTTAATACATTGAAGGCATAATATAAAAAAAATATTTGAGGGTACACCATAAAAATTCTTAAATTTTTTAGGGTATAAAATACAATTCTCTCTAAATCAAATCTTAAAAGTTTGGACTCAATTTACTTATCCCTGAATTTGTACTTAAATTGTTCTAACCACATTGTCTTCTTCAACTTTTATTTATTTGTGGATGTTATATAAATTTTTTACATGCCAAAATTCACTCCAAATCATAAGCATCAAATGAGACAAAACTCAAACGTATAATGCATATATACTAGCTTATCGATACTTTTCCATTCAAATTAACTTAGAGGATCAATAAAGTATGTTATACTTTGTACATCAAACTATTATTCGGTTTTCTCTTTAAAATTCTGCTATTCTTTTCTTCACATTGTCTCTTTCTACTATGTTAATTGTTTTTTCATAGCCCCAAATACAATTACATTGGGACAAAGAGAAACAATTGATATAACAATGGGTAATGTGAAACTAATTGAGAATACACTTTATTAGACACACGTTTATTTTTGTCCAAAATTTAATATTTTTTTTGAGGTTGTGACAATGTGAAACTAATTAATATAAGTAGGGGAAGAATGTGAGAAAACTGATAGTAAAGGGTATAAAGTGAATCTTTTTGAGGGACAAAGTATAATTAATAAAGAATGATATTCCCTGTTTGGCGTATCCCCAAGTAGACCTATGCATTAAATGATCAAGTAGGAGTGGGAAAAGGAAACTAAACTTGTTGCATATATATCTCTATAGAGTTCTATGAAAATATCTTAAGGATCAATCATTGAGGAGTGTTACATAATTCAATATCTAATTTCTAGTGGCGTAAGTTATTGGGAACTTTGTCATTCGATATTGATTCAGATATATGCAATTATATAAATTATACATAATTGGCTAATCAAAGCATCTCTTATTGATTTTAATATTGGAACCTCAAGACAATACGAGACCTTCTTCCACAAATGACCTTAAGGAGTTCAAATACAATCAATGTACCCATAAAAAAGATGAGCGTTTAATTATTCTTCTGGTACATACACGTACAGAATTTGGTCCAATAAAATTAGGATTCAACCTTACCGTCTACACAAACTTAGGGCCGAGTTCTATATAGTAAGGACTCGACCTTAAATATAGTCATTGAATTTCATATGAAAAATGTTCCTGCATTAGGACAGAGAGAAATAATTAGTGGGTAATGTGAAACTAATTAAGAAAACATTCATATTAGACTTGTGATCAATTTTGTCTAAAATTTAATGATTGTTTGAGTTTGCGATAGTGTGAAACTAATTAATAAGATAGAGGAATAATGTGAGAAAACTTAGCAAAGGGGATAAAGCGAAACTTAATTAATAGTTTGAGGGACAAAATATAACTAAGCAAAAATGCTAGTTGCTTTTGAAAGAACTAAATTGTTTTTAATAAGGAGAGAACTATTTTAGGGGGTCAATACAGCCTAGTAATCTCCGGCTTCAAGTAGTTCCAAGTAGATCTATGCATTAAATGATCAAGTAGGTATGAGAAAAGGAAACGAAATTTACTTGCGTATATATCTCTTGAGAGTTGTATGACAATATCTTCACTATCAATCATTGTGCTGTTTTGCCTAATATAATATCTACTTTCTTGTTCTTTAGTACCATTGAAAAGATATTTTCAGAGTCTGTTTGGATGACAGAGTTAGACTGAATTGAAGTTCTAAAAAATTATCATTTTTTATATAACTCAAACTCACCTATCATTAGACTGGTTAAAATTTACTGACTATATCTTATCATTTTCATCGTTTAGATAACACATAAGCACTTTTGTGGAACTCATGCAGAAGTGTGATGAAATATGGTGACATTGACTCTTTTGCCCCTAATTTATCATATCTAACACCATGTTTGATTTATATATTAGTCTTTGTCCAATTCCAAATAACTTTTAATTACATGTAATTTTTAAAAATATTGCAATTTCATATCCTCTAAGTGAGTATTCATATGTTACGAATAGTATTGAGAATTAACTCAAGCTCTCATTAATTAGTTATTTTATTATTAACAGTTAATTAATCTTAGCCCAAATAGGATATTGTGCTATGAGAGTTAGTTTCCAATACACTTTATTACACACATGGCTAATTGATAAAAATATAATATTTCTTTGGGGTTGGGACAATATAAAACTAATTAATATAGGTAGGGGAATAATGTGAGAAAATTGATAGTAAAGGGTACGTATAAAGTGAATCTATTTGAGGGCCAAAGTATAATTAATCAAAAATGATATTTCCTGTTGGAACACCAACCAACTTTGGTTTAATAAGCAGAGTGCTATTTAGGGTTCACTAGTAACCTCTGGTTTGGAGTATCTCCAAGTAAACCTATACATTAAATGATCAAGTAGATGTAAGAAAAGGAAACTAAACTTATTGAAGATATATCTGTAGAGAGCTCTATGAAAATATCTCAAGTATCAATCATTGAATAGTGTTACCTAATTCAATATCTAATCTCTTGTTCTTTATTACCTTTGAATGAAAGATACATTTTTGGTGTAAAGAAATGATTAGTGGGGTAAGTTAATTGAGAACTTTTGTTACATATGACTTTTTGACTTAACATTTTGACAAAATTATTATCCCCCAATCTCACCTCACTCGACAATACGTGATTTTCCTCCACAAATTGTCTTGAGGAGTTCATACTATCAATGTACCCATAAACAAATGAACGTCTTATTATTCTTCTAGCACATACAAGTCCAAAATTTGATTCAATAGAATCAAGACTTATTAGCCTGCACAAACTTTGGGGCAGAGTTCCATATGGTTGGGACTCGACCTTAAATACAGTCGTAGAATTTAATATGTAAAATGTTTGTGTATTAGGTCAAAGAGAAATAATTGATGGATAAAGTGAAACTAATTAAGAACACATTTATATTAGACGTGTGACCAATTTTGAGTTTGAGACATTGTGAAACTAATTAATATGATGGAGGAATAATGTGAGAAAACTTAGCAAAGGGTATAAAGTGAAACTTAATTAATAGTTTTAGGGACAAAATATAACTAACTATAAATGCTACTCTTTCCATTCCTAAATAAGTGACATTTAAGATTTTTGCACAGGGATTAAGGAAATTATTAAATAACTCTAATATGAGTAAAAAATAATTGTACAAGATTAAAATACTATTATTTAATAAGTATTGGGAAAGAAATGAATGTGAAAGACACTTAGTCTACACCTAATCTAATGCATTGAAAAGTTAAAAAAATTAATTATTATGCGCAAGTATTAAATACTTATTGGAAAACAGGGATAAGGGTATATTTGAAAAAAAAAATATTAATTCTTATTTAGTTTTATTAAACGTCACATATTGTGGAATAAAAAAATTATGTAAAACGTCACATATTTAAGAATGGAGGAAGTATTTGTTTTTAGAAGAACTACATACTGTTCTCATAAATGATCAAGTAGGTGTGGGAAAAAAAACTAAACCTATTTCATATATATCTCTTGTTGGAGTCGTATACGGTACCAAAAAAAAAATCAATATCGTTCAAATATTTATTATAGTTATTAGTATTTTTATTATTGTTATAGGTATTTTTATCACTGTTTAATATAAAAAAAAGGTGTAAAATAATTATTACAACAGTGATAAAAATATTCATAAATATGATAAATAACCCACAAAAGTGATAATTTTTTTTGTACATAAGAAAAATGGTAAAAATAATTACCTACAACAGTAGTAAAAATACCCACAAAAATAATAAATTTTTTAATTATAAGATGATGCACATCAGTAAAGAAAATACTAATTAAAATAATAAATTTTACAAAATATAGTACTAAATTTATTTATTTTTCAGTACTATAGTGAATTTCATCTCTTGAGACTTCGGATACAGAAAAATCTCATGGTCTCTTCTCAATGAATAGAGATGTGTTTATTTCGCTCAATCTCATAACTCACAAAGTCTATGTATGAACCGATCCATTAATTTATAGACTATTTAAATCAAAGCTTACGTTTCGTCGACACTCAAGCAATCGCTTGAGACTTGTATGGGCAATCTCTTGACTATCAATCATTGTGCAGTTTTGCCTAATATTATAATATATAGTTTCTTGTTCTTTGTTACCATTGAAAAACATACCTTTGTGTGTAGGGCAATGATTAGTGGGTTAGGTACTGTAAACTTTTTGGTCACATCTGCTTTTTGTCTTTGGGTTTTATAAAATCTTTAATTTTCGGTTTTTTTTTTTTAACATTGGATCCAATCGTAACTACGTATTTTTTTGCTTGAGAATTGAACTGTCACTTACAAATTATACACATCAGGTCATTCAAAACATCTAGTTGTTCAATGCAAAAAATTAAATTAATAACTATGAGATCTTTTCGTCCGAATAATCAACTAAAATACTATTAATCTACACATTAAAAATGTGTTAAATTTATTCTTTTGGAGTGAATACAATGTCAAATCTCCTTAGTTTTTAAGCTTTTTCCAACATTAATTTGAACATTTCACCTGTTGATTGGGGCTCGATTCCTATAATTATGAATTAATGTTATGACCAAATCTAAGAGTGGCAAACGATCTCGTATTCGACTCATTTTAAATTCAACTTGAGCTTGTTCGTTTAAATATGAGCTGTGTTTAAATAATTTTTTTAACTTGTTTACAAAACGAGCCCAATAACATTTAAGGGTATCAATCGCGTATGGTTAAACGGTTACGTGTAACGGGTGAAAAACATACAAATTTATATACGTCACGTTTAATAAATGGGTAAAAACTTTCAACACAAATATGAACCATTTAATAAACAGGTAATACGACACGACTCATTTAACTCATTTAAAAATAACAAAAAAATATATTATTTTAACAATTTGTACACTATTTTTTTTTATTCCAACTGTACTTTTCTTTCCTCAAACGGAAGAGTTTCAACCAAAGGTCATCTGAGAGGAGGCCAACTGCCAACAGTACATTATAAGCTACAGTGCCACACCACATGAAGGTCAGTCTTTTATAGGCTCTTAAAGCCTCCCCTCCCCTCCACTCCACTGTGTTGATGTGGAATTCAAAGAAAAAGGTCTTCAAAGGCTCAAAACAGAGCAACACCACAAAGATCCTTAATTTATTTTTTAAAATGTTTTTTCTACTGTTTTTTCTTTACTCATTTATATATATATATATATATATACTGATCAGTCGAGAACGACACAT
>CM042194.1:21303593-21314210 GCA_023539305.1 Ilex asprella
TATATATATATATATATATATATATATATATATATATATCAAAGTAATAGATTTGATTCACAAATTTAGTTATTTTGACATAATAAAAAGAATACTTATCCCTCAACTACTGTAAACCCCCACATATGTAAAGTAATATAATGATAAATTGTTTAGTAATTTCATATATGTAATGGTATAGAAATAAACCAAATGGGTTATAACCGTAGGAAATGCTAATATTGTAGATATTAGTTGAAACTTGGTTTTAGATGGTGAATATATGGAATAGTTTGTAATAACACTTGCACCAACTAGGTTTGAAGTACAAATGCATGTGGTATAGGTTTAGGTTGGTTTCGGAAGGGTTTGGAATGAATTGAAAATGAAAAACAGAGAATATTGGCAAAACTAAGCAAAACCATACCGGTACTATGTTCCGGAACAAATTGGTCCAGAAAGTTAGACGTACCGATACTGTGTACTGGTACGGCCGAAAGAAGTCTGATAGTTTAATGTTGCAATGTGGGGTCCATTTTTGCCCTATAAATACATTAGGACGCCTCCTTTGGCTACATTTCGGCCCCTCTAACCCTAGAAACACTAAGAGATGAAGAAAGGAATAGAAGAGAGGAAGAAAGGAAGATAAAAACAAGAGTTTAAAGATGTAAACCTCCACATGTTTAGATTAATATGGTAATATAAATTTTTTTTAGTAATTCTTATATATGTAATGATATAAGAATAAACTATATATATTGTGATGGTAGGAATAAAAAACTAGAGATGTAAATTGATTCTGAAGTTTAAGTGTCGAAGGTGTGTAAACTTGGAAAGGGTGATTAGATAATTTTTTAAATTTTTGGAGGTCAAAATAATGCTTTCATTGAATCCAGAAGGTCGAAAAACATTGGGAGAGGTAAAATGGGGTGTATTGGAAGCTAGGAAGTATTCCGGAGTGAAAACACACTTAGAGGGAATTTGGCTAAAAAGAGATCTTGGACACTGCTTAGTATTTTGGCCATAACTTTTTATTCTTAGATCCAATTGATCTAAAATTTGGCAAGCACATAGTAAACATACAGGGCTACAAAAGTGTAACTCATGAAAATTTTTCAATTCGACCTCTAAATGGGTCAAAACTGTCCTGGAAGTTAAAAGAAAAATCTATCCGTCAAACTATACAGGTACGCCATACCGGTACGCCCAAATCCAGTAGTCAAACCGTACCGGTACGTCGTACCGGTACGCCCGAAAGAAAATCTGATATTCTGAACAGTAAATGTCGGATTTTGGCTCAAAACTTAGCACTATAAACACCCCAAACGTCTCTTTAGCCTCGTTACTCCACTCCTAACCCTAGAAACACTTAGAGAGAAAGAAAGGAAGAGAGAAGATCAAAGGGAAAAAGACACAAGATTTAAAGGTGATTCAAGATTCAAGACCTAGATTCCAAGAACATTAGGTAAGAATTTCCTTCCATTCACTTACATTGAGGCTAGGGTTATTTTATATGTATGTTTTTGACTCTTAATAGTATGTATTTGTTATGGGTTCTTGATTTCTTGGTTCTCTTGCAATTATTAACATGTTTTACACAAAGTAGGGTTGAATACTCATAAAATCCTTTCTCTTGCTTTAAAACCCTAGTTTTTGGAAAGTGATGAATATTCTTCTTAAATTCTTCCTTTACTATTGATTTAGAAACCATAGTACTTTGTGTTGAGTAATATAATGATATTGTTGTGTTCTCTTGCAATTTTCTTAGTGGGTTATTGAAAATGTCACATGCTTAAATTGAAAATTTTTGGAATATGCTTGTAAATAGAGGAAATGAGTTTGACATTGTATCTCTTATAAATGTGGGATGACCTTGGGTGGCCTTTGACGAGATATCATAGGGTGGGTAGATGTTGTGCTTGCTCCGTGTGGGTTGGCCTTTTTCCTACCACTCGTAGTGGGGTTGGTACCTTACGAGGACCAAACTACTATTCGCTCATGGGTGTCGTGTATGGGGATTAGGATACTATACTTGGGTTGGATTCGTTATTGCCGGTGCATTGGTATGGGACAATGTAGTCGGTAGACGCCGTTCCCGAAGTTTGATATCCTTGCGAGAATTTGTGTGTGTGTAGGCCTAGATATTACTCAATGTGTCGATTCATGTGGATTGCCTTACATCATAGTGGGTATACATGTTTATAAGGTTGATATGAACGTAGTTATGGGTAATTGTTCGTTCTACCATATACGATTTCTACAAGAGTTTTGGGAAGTATGAGATTCCGCAAGAACTTGTGAGAAACGGTTTATGGTAGAATGAATTATTAATTGTGTATTAGTTCCATTTATTCCTTAAATTACCGTTGTTATCTAAACTTGAGATCTATTTTGGAAATGTCCATGTTTTCTTTCAAAAACTATATATTTTAGTTGTGAAATGAGACCGACCATTCTTATATGTTTTCTGAAACCTTGTTTGGGTTTAGAAGGATTTTTCTACAGAGTTTCGTGCTCATCCCCTACAGTTAAACATTTTTCAGATCATGTGCTAGAGGAGGAGCTCGGTGTTCACGAGCCGGGCCAGGGAGAAGCTTCCTTAGAGGGATACTTGGATCCCGAGTGGGACATCTAGAGATGTAGTTTATTTTTGTGCTAGACTAGAGAATGTATTTACGACTATGTATAGTCTAGTATTTTTTTTATTCTGTTGTTAAGCTTAAGTGTAATTCTTTTGGAATATAAATGTCATGGCTTGGCCTATTTTTTTGGAATGATAATGTGGATATGATATATGGTGAATGAAAGTTTATTTTATGGTGGATAAATGGACCCGGTGTGGTCAATAGCTATGCATATGTGGACCCTATGCGGTCAATTGCAGTATAATTGTACAGGTTGTGTTTTGGGTAGGACTCCCTGTACAAAGGAGACTCTGCCTGAATTTTGTTAAAATATCAATGGTTGATGAATGAAACTTTCTTATTTATGGAGTTATTTAGTGTTCTCATGCAGCGAATGGTATTTAGAATATAATGTCGTACAAGGGGGTTTTTGGGGTGTTACAAAAGGGATGATTCAAGATCAAAACCTAGCTTTAAATAACACACAAGGTAGGGGTTTTTCTTTCTATTCTCTTTCATTGAGGCTAGGGCTAATATAAATACATGTTTTGACTCTTATTAGTATGTATTTGCTATGGGTTCTTTGTTTCTTGGTTCTCTTACAAAGATTACATATTTATAACAAAGTTAGGGTTGTATACCCATAAAATTCCTCTTTTGTTTGAAAAATCCTAGTTTTCAAGAGTGAGGGATTTTCCTCTTGAACTCTTCCTTTATTCTTAATTTCGAAACCCTAGTGTTTTGTGTTGAGTAATAAAATGACATGGTTGTGATCTCTTGTATTTTTCTGAGTTGGTTAATGAAAATGTCACATGCTTAATTTGGAAATTTGTGAGATATGCTTGTAAATTAAGGAAATGGGTTTGGTATTGTATCTCTTATGAGTGTGGGATGACCATGGATGGCATTTGACGAGATATCGTAGAGTGGATAAATAACCATTTTTCCTACCACTCGTAATAGGGTTAGTGCTTTGGTAAGACTAAACTACTATCGCTCACGGTGTACCATGGAAAATGGTTAGTATACTGATGCCTGGGTTGGATACGTCACTGTCATTGGTATGGTATACGCCCGTCCTAAAGGATGGATATCTTTGATAAGATTTGTGTGGGTGTGTGTGGGCTAGATATTACTCAATGTGTTGATTCATGGGGCTTGCGTCGCATCATGTTTGAGATACATATATCTATGGTTGTGAAATATTCAAGTTGTGGAGTATTGGATTGGTTGTGGACAATGATTTCCTACAAGAACTTGTGGGAGTATGGGATTCCATAAGGTCTTGTGGGAAATTGGTTTATATTTTTGAAAATGGTTATTTATTGTATCTTGGTTTACTTTTCATTTAAATTTTTGTTATTGCTTAAACTTGAGATCCGTTTTAAAATGTCCATGTTTTACTGCAAAATTTGATATATGATATTTGCGAAATGAGATCAACCGCTTTTATAGGTTTTCTTAAACCTTGTTCGAGTCTGGGAGGAATGTTGCTACAGAGCTTAGTGCTCACCCCCTACAAATAATATTTTCAGATTATCGCCTAGAGGAGGAGCTTGGAGTCGATTCGACTCGAGTACATTGGAAAGCTCCCATAGAAAGGAACGTAGATCCCGAGGGGGACGCTTAGTGCGCTATCTTCTTTTGTGATACCTTAGAAAATTTCTTTTGTGACAATGTAAAGTTTAACATTATTTTTATGATTTCGCTGCAAGTGTACTCTAATTCTTTTGGAGATGTAAATGTCATAGTTGACATATTCTTTTGATATTGTGGTCATAGCTTGGCTTATGCTTTTGAGAATGATATTTTTAATTTTATATATGATGAATGGAACATTTTCTTATTGATGAATTTATTTAGTGCTCCCATGATGTGAATGGTAATTAGCATGTAATGCCGTCCAAGGGGGTATTTGTCGCGTTACAACTACAAAGACTAGACGAACTTACTTGAAAAAATCAAGAATTGGAGAGTTGCAAGAGCCTTCTTGATGTTCTTCCCAACCGTCAGTAGGGTTAGAACAAAACCCTTGATTGTCTTATTTTGTGGGTTTTCAATTAAAAGAGAATAATGACAATTCTATAATTAATATTAAAAGGATAAAAAATGGAATATAGTAAAAAATAGGACTTCTTTGGAATTAATTAGGAAAAGTATGACTGAATTGTTCAAGTACAAATTTGATAGGACTGACATGTTTTTTGGGACAAAAAGTAGGATTTATTGGTGTTTTTCCCTATTATCTTTTACTGACTGAATAAGATAATAAATACCTCATAATTATTATGATTGCGTATGCTCTTAATCCCGAGATATTTAATCGTCACATGCATATAATGATTGTCACTTTAATTCATCAAAGAGTGAGATTCATATTGAGTCAATAAGCTCGGTGAATTGGGAGACGATATTATTCGTATAGTAAAAATTAATTATTAAAGAAAATCATGTCCTAGTATTTAAATGAGTTGATGATGTCCTCTTGAGGAAGCTCATAAGTTTTATCCATGTCAAACCCTGATGGTGGATTTAATTATCCGACATGATAAATAAATTGAGTGGTAACGTATCAAAGAATAAAAAAAGTCAATTAAATATGATTGTCAATAATTTATTTAATTGATGGACATCTGTAATCTTAAACGTTGAGAGATTATTAAGCATATAATAATAAGGAGCTCAAAACATAATTTTAAGATAAAGATGAGATCAATAATAAGTTTTTAATGGACCAACTTATTATTAATGGACTATAGAATGTTTGTTCTGAGTTAAACATAGGAATTCTAGGCTCATTAGAATCCCGACCCTTATTTATCCTTAGAGTTTCTGTTGTAGCCTATATAAATTAGCATTAGCTTTAGTATTCAAATTTTGAGGGAGGCTAAGAGAGAGAGCAGAAATTCGGAAGTCTTTGGAGCCCACATTGCATTCGGATTCTGACGTTAGGGGATACACGACAGAAGATCGTGAGGTTCATCGAGCTGTTTTCTGTATCTACCTTTAGATTTTGCGTTCGTGCTGAGATGAGATCAATTTACCGCGATCTCGAAGGTAAACTCCAATTCCACTTTGTAGGGTTTTAATGATTTTTTTTTTGTATTTGATATATATGGGCTGTCAATAATTCTTGGGATTTCTATTCCAAAAGCGATGTTCTACGTGAATCCAAGTTGGAAGGTCATCATACAAAAGTCATACAATTAGGACCACGATATGGTTTTCTTCTGTTTATTGTATTAGAGGTTATGTTTTTTGTTTTATACTTTTTTTAGGGCTTCTTCTCATTCTTCTTTGGCACCTATGGTAGAGATCGCAAGTATTTGGCCCCCAAAAGGGATTGGGGTTTTAGATCCTCGGGAAATCCTTTTTCTTAATACCCTTATTCTCCCTTCATTTCATTCGGAACTACCATAACTTGGGCTCATCATGCTGTACTCGCGGAGAGGGAAAAACGAGCAGGTTACGTTGATCCAAGTACAAATTTATTGAATGTTGTACACTTCTTTTTTTAGTGGTGGCAAACCCTTGGGTAACTCTTCGATAACCAACTCCAAAACTTTTTTTGAACTTCTAAGAGTTGATCTGAATTTTCATCCAATTGTTTGCCCTTTTTAATTCTACCCACCAGCACATACGCTACACCTATTTCTAGGCTTGCCTTCTCAAATTATCTAGCTATGAGAAAGAAACTTTCCTTGTTGTCCTTATGATTTACGGTTGGCTCATCTAGATACAAAGTGAATCTTTTTCCATCCTTCTTTGTAGATGTATATACGTTTCTTCTATTTTCCCTTGCCTTTGGCTGGGTGGTACATTATGTTAGTCTTTGGTCAGTACGATAAGTCAAGAAGGCGAGTAGTTATAGGTACCCTTGAGTAAGGGTACCTGGTAGGAAGAAAAGGTCTGCTAGTGGTTCTGGTGGCGAGAGAGTAGGTTCGGGTTCCCTTATTTTCATTATAGTAGTCAAGAGTCAGAAACAACTAATTAGTTCTTATCTAGTTTGATACATTCTTACCTGCAAGAAATAGAGACAACAATAAGAAACACTTACTACACATGCTTAACACAGAAGAGTTGAAGAACTACCACTCGTAAGGAATATTAGAAAGGCAATAAAGGAGAAGGACCTCCTATGCTCTTATTAGGTATAAAACGTAGAGATTAGATTACACTCTTATCAATACAATGGTCGCTTTCTCCCCACTTTGCCTATTTTTTTAGGCCCAGGCAGGTGAATGCTAATCTCATGAAGGAATTCAAATCTTTTCTGGAAAGTCTCTTATTTCTGGTCTACATCAAGCGGATTCTTCACTCGAACAAATCTACAGATCGAATTCTAGAGAAAATTGATCGTATGCTAGTCAGTGAGGAGACGCTTTCATTTGTCAAGGCCAAATTGAAAGTGCATCATAATTTGATATCATACCACCGCCCCTTGGAAGGATTAATCAGTCTCCTATCCTTGATCCTCTTCATTCGACTTCCCATAGAGGAAAGGCACCTTTCTGTGTCATCCACTAGCTTTAGTGAACTCGACCTAGCTCCACCTTAAAGAATGTAAATAAGATGAAAGACGTCCCATCAATTTGTGCCAATGGTTTGTCGCTTCGGATTGCAAGAATGGCTCCTAGAGTCTTGTCAAAAAGGTGGGAGCTATCAACTTTGTATTCTAATTCACTCGGATTGCGCCTTCGTGGGCGTCTGCGCATCCTCCATGGTAAGCAAATATTTTGATGGCTGTATGGAAGAAGGTTAGCGTGTAGCACATATAATTTCTTAAAGAGAGTGAGGCTCATCCTGCGGCCAACCGTTGCGTCCTCGTCGCTGCGTTAGGAGACATTGGTGGTTCAACGAAACACATAAAATGCGGGCCTGGTTGGGATTCAGTTATAAGATGTGCATATTGACATATAGGATAGGCCTTTAAAGGTCCTCTAGTTAGCTTCTTCAATAAGTCTAAAATGAAGTTTTCTTACCCTAGGTTGGTTAGGGAATGAGATAGCGGAGGCAATCTCGAATGGTTTTTTTCCACTTGACAATCCTTTTCCATATCATTATATAGGCATATATAGGATTCACGACTAACCACCGGGTTGGGATAGTGGCGCCTATTCCTAACCAATTTTGAAAAGGTTCACTCATGTTGGAGGGAGCATCTCCACTTAGTGATCGATCCTCTAGTCCACGCAAATCCGAAGAAGCTACCACGGGTGAGCCACATGCAAGGAAACTTGCACGTGTGGTTCTAGCCATCTTTATTAGCTAGTGTTTTTTCTTTTTTCCCTATTATCGAAATTATCACTGTTATAAATTGATCTAGACTAGATGCCAATAAGAGATCAGGACAAAGAACTTCACTTCGACGCTGGGTAAGGCAAGTTCTTCCTTCTTTTTTGATTACCTTGCTCGATTATGTCTAAGACTGAATCCATTCGATTTCTAAAAAGATATAAGGTTTGTGTTTCATTATAATTGCCACACAAATGGAAGAATTTGGATAAGTTGGGATCCCAATGTTTTGGAACTTAACCAAATTGGCTGCACATACCAGGTAATACATTTAAGCATCACAATTAGTGATAACATGATAAACTTCATTTTCTGTCTGCATCCAGGTCACTAGCCATGGCTTCTAACTGATAGATATACCATATTAAAAACATGTTCTTGAAGGGAAGAACCTTCGGGCATCTTAGTATTGAAAAGACTCAAGCTTCATGCCTTTGAAATTTATTGAATAAGGTCACGAGGAGGTCTTACGCTTAATTAACATGTCAAAAATTCATTATTGAAAGCCTTAGGATGGAATTCCACTATCGTTATTAAAGTAGTAAGGAAATAATTAGAATATGCGCAAGAAATACTAGAGGTTATAGACCGGCAAATAGGAGCCATCTATTCTAGTAGAATGTGTTTTATGGTGCATAGTTTTTAATAAAGAATGTACCTATGCCATTTTCTGATTTCATAACTATACAACAAGGAGTGAGCTTGACTCTTCAAACGTAAAGAAACAAATTTGATTCTCTATTTTAGTTAGTCTAAATAGAGAGTCTATTGAAGACGGATTTTTTGGGGTTAACTCTCCAAAATAATAATTGAATAAGAATAGAGAGTCTATTGGAGATTTTAAAGTTTTGCACTTTTTAACGGTTGTTGATGCAAATTTTGAGGGAGCTCCCACACCAGATTGATGGACCTTGATCACCTAAAAAGAAAGTTGAAGACCGGTTGATCTTTGATGGCCCACCCTCCTATTGGTTTTTTTTTTTGCCTCTTAATTTAACTTTGTTTCTTTGATTGGGTCTTAACTTTCCAAGATATTCGAAGATATGACCTTATCCAAATCTGAATGACTTCCAACGGGCATTATTGGACTACAGTGCTGAGCTGTTCGGAATAACTGGCACAGTTGTTAGCCGAGTTGGCAACCGAGCTACCCTCTATTGGCCAAATGACCAAGGCGGATAGGATGACCCAAGGTTAAAAACCTAAGCTAAATTTTGTTGTTAGTGGTATTCCAAATATAATAAAATCACTTATTGAAATTTTTGATATTGCGTAACTTAGAATAAAACAGTAACAGTCAAGTATGAAATAATTATACATAATACGAAAACAGTTACAAAACAATTACAATAATTTTAAAGAAACAATTACACGTAACTGTTTGTCAAACAAATATAAATACTGATCTAGTTAGATAACAGGAACTGTTATTGAACTTTATGTTGATCAAGACTAGTGTTTGACACTAAGTCTTTAAGACATATTTCGCCCTCACGCACAGTGCTTATGGAATATAAGGCGTCTGCCTCCTAAGACACAATAATCTTCATGTGAGTAGAAGTAGCACTTCAATCTACCTGTTCAATGAACCAGAAATCATGTTGTGTACTCTCCAAATGTAGACTGTCTTAATAATATATGAGACTGTCATAAATGACTAAGAATGTATATGATGCAAAATAATTACGTGACTGGATTATTTATAGAAAGAATGGCGACTGATCTGGACAATCATCATATAAACGGATGCGACCCAGCAGTCACATACAGTCAGAAGACACCACTTGTGTAACTATTTTGTTTGAACAGACACAACTCAAATTTCAGATTGGAGAGAAGCAAAAAACCCAAACCAATGCAAATTCAAATCCAATGAATACTGAAAATTAAATTCCGAATTGAGAAATTTTTGCCAATTAATTAAATGAATTTTCTCTAAAAACATAGGACTTGGTCTAAACCATACTCATACCTGAGCCCGGGTAGGGTCGTGCCAAGCGGGCGGTGCGCACGTGTGGTAAAATCGAAGGCATGTAGGCGTTTGTTCTGCTCATAAAATTGTGGTACCCCTTGGAGCCCAATCTCATAGAGCAAATTTGGCCTATATGTGCTCATTTAGAACTTCTTCCGCAACCAATGTGGGATTGGTGTCAAATCCCACATTGCACAACTTTTATTTTCATATTTCAAGAGGGTCACTTTGGATCCTATTTTTTCATTCATTTCTTACTTCATTTGAGCAAGTGAATATACTACATATTCTTCTCACTGAGTATAATACGAACCCATGAAAGTTTACTCAAAACAATGAACGAGTCTCATTTCAATTTAAGCTCAAGATCGACCAAAAATTTAATTTTTACGCTTAAAAAACTATTTTTGTCTAACAAATTTCCCTTCACCAATTAGCCTAAACGAGTTTGAGTCTTACTAGAAATGAACTCTAGTCTCGTTTATCAATTTTAAAGGATAAATTTGGTTATCCTAATTAAATGGGACTTTATCTCAAAACTTTTATGATTTGTGATTATCATAAAACTTGTGTCATTATCATAAGAGTAATGCTATAAATCCCAAATTTGCATCTCAAATCAATAGGAATCATTGGATGAGTGGGTCCCATCAACTTTTTTCATTGGGATCCACTCATCCAATAGTTCCCATTGATTTGGGATGCACATTTGGAATGTAAATTTGAGATACAAAGCATTACTCTTAT
>CM042194.1:21314310-21339145 GCA_023539305.1 Ilex asprella
TATATATATATATATATATATATATATATATATTTCAATTTATCATGTCCTTAATTCTAACAATGCACATCATGATATCGAATAAAAAATATAATATCACACATACTGATACACATTCATCATAAACATCCATGATTAATCCTAATTTTTATCAATTTCAAAGAGCCTTAACTTCATAATTGCTAAGATTGTATTTATATTTACGTTTATTTATCATTAGTGGTATTTTAGTGTTTCTTTTGTAGTAGGGTTATATATATAGTGTCTACCATAACTTGTTATTATAGAATATTAGATTTCTTCTATCTTCCTTTTCTACATATGAATTCTCTTCTTTTAATCTAAGTTTTCATGGTATCACAGCAGGTCTCTTGCAATTGAATTATGATTGGATAGTTATTTTGATTCGTCCATCCTTAGTGTTATGATTTTCTGGATTGTTTCAACTGGTTTGTCCATGTTCTTGGTTGTTCAATTTGTTGGTTCGACCCCGCTGCGTTTTCTGCTCTGATTTTGCTAATTTACGGGCTTGTTTGATATGCTGATTTGTTCATATGGCTGGTTGGTCAAGATGAGAATGAATATCCTATGATTATATTGGTTCAATTGGTTTGATTGAGTTGTTGTTTCTTTTATCTTCTGTTTTGATTTGCTAGTTGTTGTTTCTCCTCTTTGTGTATTAAAAGTTGCCCGAACAGAAGTAGAATTTATTTGCTGGGTCCAAAAGTTGTAATCCAGATTCTGTGAATAAGAGTCTGCTGTCAACTGGAGTTTACCATTAACAGGAATCTCAGCTATACCCTGTTTGGTATTATTGCTTCTTGCATTTAAATCACTGGAGGAGCAGTCCATGAACAGTGCGTGAACAGTACATGAGCAGTAAACAGTGGAGTTGCAACTAAGGTTTTGTGGCTTGGGGCTGCTGTACGTGTTTTTTTTGCTATTCAAAGTTTTGGAAATTAAAAGTTTCAGAATTATAGATTCAGCACCCAAGTTTTATGAAATTTTAAATTCGGCCCTTGAAGTTCCTAAAATTTCAGATTCAAGCCCTAAAGTTCCTGAAATTTCAGATTCAGCCTCTAAAAATTTTGAAATTTCAAATTTAGCCTAGATTTCAACCCCAAAACTTTCAAAATTTTCAAATTATGAAAAGTGGAAATTCAGCAACTATAACATATATGGACAATCAGTCTCAATCCGCCCCTTTCTTGAGCATAATTGTCGAGCGGTTGCAAAAGATTCTTAAAACATATCAGCCTAAAGCATTATCTGTTCCTTTCGGTACCGGCTTATCTTTATCAACTCCTTTAGGTATATCTCAATCTACTTGGGTGTTTGATCCATGTGCTACACATCATATGACTAATGATCCATCATTATTTATTTCCACATCGTCTCCTCCTTTTATTAGCGTTATGGCTACTAATGGTACTCCCATGTCATTACCAGGCGTAAGATTTATTACTACTTTACTTTTATCTCTTTCTGATGTTTATTGTATTACTCAACTATCTTTGAACTTGATTTATGTTAGTCAACTTTGTGATCTTGGTTACACTGTTCAGTTCTCCTCTCCTAGTTGTATTGTGCAGGATTTTCATTCCAAAAAGTTAATTGGGACAGGCTGTAGAGTTGGAAGATTGTATGTGTTGGAAAAATTGCATGTTCCAACTAGGGCTACTTCTTCTATTGATTTGTCTCCCTTTCGTTTGAGCCCTAAGTTTTCAGTATTTTATTCATGGCATTCTCATCTTGGTCATATTTCAAGTTCTCGTTTAAGGTTTTTAGTTTCTACTAGTGCTTTGGGAAGTTTGAGTAATCATCATATTTCTGACCGAAGTGGTTGTAAACTTGTCAAATTCACAGTTTTACCTTTTAAGAATAGTTCCACTACTCCTTCTGCTCCTTTCGACCTCATGCATTCTGATGCGTAGGGTCTAGCTCCCATTACCACCAAAGGTAAGTCTCGATACTATGTTTCTTTTATTGAAGATTATACCTGATATTGTTAGATTTATCATATAAATTATACCTGATATTGTTCAAAAGAAGCGATCTGAATTTTTCTATCTTTGCTTCTTTTCATGTCATGATTTAACTGTTCATCTTATTAACCGGATTCCTTCTATTATTTCTTCGAGTATTTCTCCTTTTGAACGGTATACGATAAACCTGCTGACTACTTCTCATTGCATTTCTTTGGTTGTACTTGTTTTGTTCTTCTTCCTAAAGTTCAACGAAATAAGTTATCTGCTCATTCTACTATGTGTTTTTTCTTGGTATGGTAAGGGACAAAAAGAGTATCGTTGTTATGACCCTATTACAAAAAGATTGTATGTATCTAGATATGTGATTTTTCTTGAGCATATTCTTTTCTTTTTCATTCCTACCGTTTTTAGCACATTTAATAAATTAGACTTGATTTACATTGATCATTTCCCTAATACTTCTAGTGAGTCTTACATTCATGACATGCTCACCTCTAACATTCGTTCTTCATCTTAGTATTCCTTTTTCTCTTCCTCTTCCTCTTCCTCTTCCTCATTCTGCCTCCTCTTTGTTCACACTTATTCTCACAAGAACAAGACTAACTCATCTACAAGTACAATGCCTTCACCCCTTTCGGCCGACTCTTCATCGACTTCTAATGACCTGGATCCTCCTTCTCGTTATCCAAAGCGTATGCATAAGTATCCTGATCGCATTGGTTTTTCTCACACTTTGTTATTCTTCTTATTTTTGTTCCTTTTTATCTTCTATTCACTCTTTGTTTGAGTCTACCTCCTACATGGGAGTTGTTCTTGATCGTATTTGGCAACAGACTATGAATGAAGAACTTTCTGTACTTTATAGAGCTGGGACATAAAAAATTGTGCCTTTAACTAACGGTAAGAATATTGTTGGTTGTCGATGGATTTATAGGATTAAAACTAACATTAATGGTTCAGTTGAAAGATATAATGCCAGATAGGTTGCCAAGAATTTTGCAAAAGAATATGGTATTGATTATGAAAAGACATTTGCTGCTGTTGCAAAGATAACTATCGTTTATAAATTGATTGTCGTAGCTACAACTCGTTAATGGAAACTATTTCAATTAGTTGTCAAAAATGCATTTATGAATGATGATTTGGCTAAAGAGGTTATTATGGCTCCCCCCCCCCCCGGCGGTCTCCATCACACTCCGGATGAGGTATGCAAATTTAAAAAAGTTTTGTATAGTCTTAAACAGGCTCCTTGAGTGTGGTTTGAAAAGTTCTCTATTGTGATCTATGACTTGGGTTTTCATTCCAGTGATCTTGATTCTGCTTTTTTCTTCGGTCTACTTCTACTAGTCAGATTGTTCTTCTCTTATATATTGATGATATGATTATATCTTGTGATGATTATGATGGCATCTCAGTTTTGAAGGCCCATTTACAACAACGGTTTGAAATGAAGGATTTCGGTCTCCTTCGCTATTTTTTGGGCATTGAAATAATTTCGTCGCCTAAAGGTTATCTTATTTCTCAATTAAAAGTATGCAGCTAATGTTATCGACATAGCTCGATTAACAAATTCTCGGACTATTAAGACTCCTCGCGAACTTAATGCACATTACACTTCTAGTGATGGTGTCCTTTTTGTTGATCCCACTATGTATCAAATTCTTGTTGGTTGTTTGATCTATCCCACTATGACCCAACTTGATATTGTTTATGTTGTTCATATTGTGAGTTAGTGTGTCTCTTCTCTGATTATAGTTCATTGGGCTATAGTTCTCCATATTTTTGCGTTATCTTCGGAGCACTTTGTATAAGAGTTTGTTGTCCTTTTCCACTTCTTCTTTGAGGCTTCATGCCTATTTTGATGCTAATTGAGCAGAAGATGTCATGGATCGTAAATCCACAACTGATTTTCGTGTTTTTTTAGGTGATTCCCTAATTTCTTGAAGGGACAAGAAACAGATTATTGTCACTCATCCATTGTCAAGGCTGAATATCGTACTATGACTACTATGTCAAAGATAGTTTCGTTGAGATGGTTACTTACAGATCTCAAAGTTTCTTTTTCTGCTCCTATTTCTATGCATTGTGATAATAAGAGTGCTATTCAAATAGCACACAATTCTATTTTCCACGAGCAAACTAAACATATCAAGATTGACTGTCATTTTGTGTACCACCATCTTCCACTTAGGACTATTTCATTGTCCTTTGTTTCTTCTACTATACAGTTGACGGACATTTTCATGAAGTCTACCACTATGTTGCATTTTCATTTTCTTCTTAACAAACTCTCAATGTTACCTAGTGTCTCATTATGAATTTGAGGAAGGGTGTAAAGATTGTAGTTATATTTACATTTATTTATCATTAAGAGTATTTTAGTCTTTCTATTGTAGTAGGGTTTTATATATAGTGTCTATTGTAACTTGTTATTGCTATTATGGAATATTAGATTTCTTTTCTCTTCTTTTTCTACATATGAATTCTCTTCTTTTAATCTATGTTTTCAACGATGCAGAGAGGGAAGGGAAAGAAAGGGAATAATCAATACTCGCAAGGATAGGTCAAGAAACACAAATCTCCGCAAAGAATTCTCAAACTAAAAATATTTAACTTTGATCAAAATAATGTGGAATACATCTTTATTTATAATCCAAGTGTCCAACCATAAAGGAACTACTTCACTACTAAAACTCTTTCAACTTATCCCTACTAATCTCAATCTGATAAATACTATCTAACTAAAAATAAGATAAAATAACAAATAAAAATCTTAACAAATCTACTAAGTTCATTTCTTTTTGGACCAAAAACTCGTAGTTCACCAAGGCTTCTAGATTCGATCATGTTGGTCCAACCAATCCATGGCTACGCCATCACATAATCTCATTTTTCATCACATTAGTTTCGTTTGTGTCAGAAACTGTTATATTCACCCGAGTCCATGTACTGATTATAACCATTTTTATATTATGACTTTGGCCCATATCTCTTTAAAATTACAAAAACAACTTCCTTAATTATGAAATTACTTGACAAATTTTCAAAATTTTGAAAAAAATATCAAAACATGTCCTCAAGCGTGTCCCCAACGTTAAACATGTCCTAAAAAATTTAACAACACAAAAATCACCCTCATTTTAATGTATCCGTGTCCAAAACTAACAATCTGACCAAAATAGAGAGCTCATGCTTCCTAGACCTCTAGCATAATGATTGATAGGATCACATCAGTCTTCCTAATTCGCACTGTTATAAGTCTTTTTTGAGTATGTCCAAACCATCTCAAATGATTCTATCTTAAGTATCTCATATTGGTGCTACTCCAACAATGTCACAAATGCAATTAGTCCTAATTTTAATATTCCTCATTTTACCATGCATACATCTCAGCTGTACTTGCTTTTGAATATGTATTATTTCTTAGTAGCTTAATATTCTGTACTAGAGAGGATGACAACAGCTGTTCCCAATTATGGAATAATTGGAAACATCCATAATTGGGAACAGCTGTTGTTTCCTTAGATTGCAGTGTCAGAATTATCAGAACTCTTTTAGGGGTTGAGTGGCAGATTTTTGAACGACATATATGTTTATCTTGGGAAATTTATTGCCATAGGACTGGGGGTTCTCTTTGAAATTTAGTGGGATACAGGTACAATGAAATGAGGTCGAACCTGAAAGCCCCTAATTGGAAAAAACTGTGAACGATGGCCATGGTAAATCCAGAGTGGAAGTATAGAAGTGATGGATATAGAACAGCTGTTCGAGATTTGTGAGTTGGTGCTCAACAGCTACATAGAGCGCCATAATGCATGCTTTTCAGTAAGATGCTGGAACTAAACTTCTTAACCAAATCAAGAAAAGGAGAGAAGTATACTACATGTATTAAAATGATAAGAACATAAACATAATAACCTAAAATAATGTAGCTAGCGCTTAAGGCATATTATCATGAATGAACACAATCAATACATTTTGATAATTAAATTGTCCTGGTTCAGGACGGAGAAGTAAGACTTGAAATGATCCTGGTGTAAAGTTTAAGAAGCAAGTAATTTTTTTTTTTCACTGTTCTCTCTTTTCTTTCAAATTTTTTGTTTTCCTCTCAATGAGTACCACAAAAACACATATCCTGAATGGAATTCAAACCTCGTGTGTGAGTGTGTGTGTGTGGGGGGGGGGGGTCTGATTATACTGAAGCTAACAGCTGAATTTATTTGTTTCAACAATTTGTGATAAAAGCACTCCCTCTGTCCCGAAAAAAGTGTCCCACCTTTCCTTTTCAGTAGTCCCAAGAATCATACTCAGACAAGTCTACCTAACTTATAGTACATTTCCAAATATATCCTCTGTTGGGAGGTTCCTTCCAAATTTTCAAAAATTGGAAAGCTCTTACCACACCCTACACATATAATAAGAGTAAATATACGAAGTATATAAAATAAAAAGGTAAAAATACAAAGTAAATAATATTGACTCACAGGGCAGGATTTTAAATATGTTGACTAAAACTATGTATCAAGTCAAACTAGACTATCCTTTGGGGCTGAGGGTATAATATATGGACAATCGACCACATTTTCAGTACTTAAAAATTGTAGTCTATTCGTATAGAATAGGGGCTTAAAAAGCCAACCAAGAATAGGACATGAGGGGAGAGAGTGGAAACAACTTATGACAGCAAATGCTTACACTTGAAAAGCTATTCGTTGAAGAATTATTTGCCACAGAATTTTCTAATGATTAAAAAAATTTAAATTACCTTCTGATCTTCCAGAGGGGTGCCTTTTACTGCAATCAGTGCATTTATTGGGACGCTCTCAGGGTGTGAGGGGAGCGTTGCCAACGTGTGCAATAAACCAACTCTGTCCTCCTCTGCCTCTCCAAGCCCAATTATTCCTCCTATAAACAAGAAGTAACGGGTTACACATCCATTTAGTGAGTTTGATCATTATTGGACATTCATCTCTTAACTAAGAAATAGCAGAATGTTATAACCGAGAGACAAATGGAAGTTATCTGATTACATCAAGGTATCACTTCATCTAGGTCAAATCAATGCACTAAGGTTAATCAAGAAGAGAAAGGGCCTCCAGAGCCCTCCCGAAGGAGAGACAAAGAGAGTTGGGAGAAGGAGAACTATTTAAGAAAAAGTCTTCCAAATTATTAAAAAGAACTTCTGAAGAAAAGACCTTCGGAATTGCTAAGTTCAAATAATGTTGTACCAAAAGAAGTTGCTAAAGGAAATAAAAATTCCTCTGAGCTGCTCATAAGTTTAACATATGATCAGAAAGACACTGCATATGACTTTTTATGCTTCACTACTTAGGCAAAGACTTGATTTATGAGGCATAAACATTTACTACAATTAATCTTTTGGAAAGTGACTGACCTAACCTAGACCTAATCAATATTCAATTAATATAGCACTCAACACCATGTGTCATCTTGAATTTCACTCAAACACAATGTCATAAATCCATTTCACAGCCATAGTAATTTGACCTTAACAAGCATCTAATTTTAAGTTTATACCTTTTCGTATTGGTTATAGTTAAAATAACTAGACATATTCAAGATGAAACTACTGGGAAAATACCAGTTGTAATAATAAAGTATTAATTTTGAAACCAAAGAAAAATTAACAGTAATTAGAAGTTTGGAGAAAAGCTTCAAAATCAAAAAGATACAAGATAAGTAGGCATAAAACTAAATATATAAAATACAATTTTTGTAAAAGGATACATGAAACAGGTAGAGCATATCAAAGGACAGACATTTTCGATATTTGAGGTCCATCATCCACAAAGAGGGAGTGATTGGAGACGATTTAGTCATAGAATTACGGGAAGATATACCAAGTGGAGGTATCGTGTGATCAATGTATATCTGCTAAGCTGAAAGCAAGTAATGCAAGAAAGCCATTAGATCCACAATGCTTTATTGTATTTTATGTTCAGCAATTAAGAAACAACATCCTCAAAAACTGAGTATAATAGAAATAAGAATGTTAAGATTGGTATATGGTAAAAACAAAAGGGATAGAATTATAAATAACAAAATTTGTGAAATGGTGTAAGTAGCACCAATAGGAGATAGCTAAAGAGATAATTGACTTAGGTGAAATGTTTATAGAACATCTACCACTGCGACAGTGACAGAGCAATGTGATATCTACCAATGCTTGCATACGACAACTTACGGTTTAAATGGAAATAGTACAAAAGTGCACTTGATAGAGCACAATACAGGAACACGATACATGTAGTCGACCCAAAATCATTTGGGATAAGGCTGCATTGAGTTGAATGAAGACTTAGATTAGAAATTTTAAAGGGGATTCGATCCATGACCTTGTACATGTCCGGGCCAACTTGATTGGTAGTCAGGAAACCAGTAACCTACTGAATGCCATCAGGACACTTATAGCGTGACAACTTTTTGTGTCTGGGAAAGTAGCAACTGATACAGGTAACATGGAAAATAGTGAGCCCATCATACCAATTATTTTGAATGGTAGAGTCACTGGCACAAGAAACTGTACTTAACTTTAGACATCCACTATATTGATGAAGCAAACCGTACTAATCATCTCTTTCTCTCCTTTCCTTTTTTATTAATTGTTATCCTTAATAATTGATTAGAAAACATAGAACCAAATGCCAGCACTCCACGCACACGAGTGCAGAAGTAAAAAAAAAACCTACAATGACAAGTTTAACAAAAGACTTAAAATTTAAGAAAAATAATGAAAAAGAAGAACAAAATATTGACAAACAAAATTGACCAATCACAAATGGGTGATGTTGATATATATTTAGATTGTAAATAACTAACCTGAACAGACGTTAATCCCTGCTTCACGAACATGATGAAGGGTTTCCAGGCGTTCATCATAAGTTCTTGTAGTTATAATATTAGGGTAATACTCTCTTGAGGTATCAAGGTTATGGTTATAAGCTGTAAGGCCAGCCTCCTTGAGTTGTAAAGCTTGCTGCTTCTCTAGCATTCCCAAGGTGCAGCAGACCTCCATCCCCATTTCTCTGCATGACAAATAATATAATACAGAGTAAGCTTTTAAATAGAAAAGGAAAATAGAAAAAACAATGTCAGGCAGGCCACATTAAACTTTGATATAGAAGCAAAAATAAGGACAAGACAACTGATTGATAAACATCAGAGATAGCCTCTTATTTCATTTTCTAGGTTGCTTTTGGAATGCAAGATTTTGAATGTGAATATGCAGACAGCTAGTGGTACTGGAGTCTGATGCAGAAAGGGTTTCAAGTAACTCATCAAACTAGGGATTAATAATACACATCCATGACACCATTGAACTACACCTTTCAATGCTTTTGCAGTTCATCCAAAACTTAGTATAATGATGTATTTCTGAGGACCTAGACAGATAACATTCATTGGGTTTTCCTTCTTGGTGTCTTTAACACCTTTTCTGATACTAAACACTAAAGGTCTTTATAACTAATTTTTTCCAAATATAACTTCAATTGCAATACTACAATTACCAGATGCTTTTCTTTCCTTCTTACTTCTTTTTTCTTTTTGACGACCAAAGAAGAAAAAAAGAAATCGGGAACTCACAAAATACCCAGCAAAAAGAACATCAAAAAATTGTACAATTTCTCACTCATGATATCAAATATTAGCATACTTTACGATAGCCTGATTGAATTACTCTCAACTCCTCATTGAAGGTGGCAAAACTCTTGAACACCCAGCAATCAAGTAAAATTTATACAATTATATGAATCGAAGAATGGATTTTACAGAAATAATTAAATCATCTCTTATTAACAGGAAGTGTTTCAATCCATCCACTGTGCTATTCCACCACATTTTGAATTGTGATAGTCAGAAAGTTTTTAAGGAAATAGACAGTAATACAAGCTCTTGACATTGGAAGACATTCATTTTCTATCTTGACAGGTGTCCTTTGACACAAATATACATCAGTTGGATGTACAATGGTTCATTACCTTATTTCTTTCACATATTCAAGGATCTGGTTGAAGTTGGTCTTCCTTCCAATCGTGTCTCTCCATGCAGCACCCATGCAAAAACGAGTACTACCAGCCTCTTTTGCCTACAAATGGATCAGTTCAGGATAAGACTAGTTCTGCCACTTTAGATTTGAACTTCTAATTCACCATGACCACATGAGATCAGAAACCAGTCCCAGTCAACAAGTGCACAAGTAGTCAGTAAAAGCATAATTATTTGCACATATGTAGGTATTCCTAGTACGAATCATACTATCAAGTACATTTTGCAGTGTTATTTTGTCATTTGCCTACATGCTACTAAAACTTTATTTCTTTCTGGATGCAATAGCATATTTTATCATCTATAACACAATGCTGACAAATAGAAAATTCACTTTCACATATATGCATCGAAGTTCATCCAACTTTAAAAAGAATATTAATTAAAAAATGTTAGTAAGGAGACCATTAAATATGGAGGAAACAAAACAACAAAAGAGTTCATTACTAATTACAACATACAGAAGCTATTCACAACTTCTACACAGAAGCAGTGATCCGCTTACTGAGCAATAAATATCTTGATATCGACATACACGAATTTGTTACAGTTACCCAAATTGATATGAGGCAGAGAATGCCAATGCCAACACCAACAAAGGTATTTGAATAGTACAAGCTCCAGTTCTTGGGGATTACAAGCTCACACAAATGTTCTGTTCACCGCCAGCAAAACAAAGCTAAAAAGCACGGATACGGATACGACACAACATAGACACATGACATATTTCAAAAAAGTAGGACACGGACATGCCAAGGACACATTACAAGTAATTATGTTTTATGTATCAAATTGGATAAATTTTCACAAACATAAAAATAATTGTGGTACTTTCCTTTTTTTTTTGATAGGAAATGGAACTCTATATTAATAAAAATTAAAAGTACATAAAAAAAGGTTGGATAAAATCCTACCAAAAAGTAGAAATAATAAAGCAAAAAAAAGCTAGATCACATAAATGGCCAAGAAATCACATGAAGCTCTCCTTCCCGCTAAAATAGCAAAAAAGTAGGATTCCTTTAAATTAGTCAGAAACCTTAGTCCAAAATGACACTAGAAAATGAATATGATCCCATAATTATGGTACTTTCATAACAAATTCAGAGCTTTATGGCACATAAATCTTATGTCTAGTCAATTAGTGTAAATTTTTAGACCATATGATCATAGTATTCAATAATCACTGATGTTTTTGTACACAATGTGTATAAACATACATAATCATAATGATTGCTCTTATCTTGTTAATTCCTCTTTTTCAACAAAACTTCTATACATCTTTTGCTTTTATTACTAAATTTTATGTACAACTTTAACTAGGCTAGTCTTCATAATTGTATAATATTTCATAGGATGTGATAATCATCTGTCTAATTTTTTAGGCTTTGTTAATTACACAAAACCTGTTTATATCTTAGTAGCAGACAAGACATAAAAGACGGTCGGGCAAGTTACTAAAGGAGTCTTGAACACACGTCCGAAATTAAAATTTTATGTTGATAAGAGTATCAGACTTATGCCTAAGAGGGGTCTAAGAAGTGTTGGTGTCTACCATGGATCCGTCGCCTTCTCAAGATTGTCAAAGCTTCTTACTCGCATAGTATCAAGAATACCCATTGACCAAATTGATTGGGTAAGCCCCATTCATTTCCAGGCCAGGATGGAAAGCTTAAACCTAGAAAGAGCAAGAACAGGTGGTTTTGCCAGCTTGAGGGAATTGGTTTGAATTTCCCTGCTTCCATGCTGGCATCCCTAAATATTGAAGGTTAAGCATTGTACAATTTGAAAGCCGTGCTATAAGCAGCCAAATTACTTGTTCCAGTGAGCCAATTGGAACTCTATGTTCCTAAGGGTTGACCAATTTTTGACATGAAATAGAAGATTTCAACAAAATTTCGACTTCTTGCCATATTCGACCATAAGCCAAACAACTATATTAGCAAAGAACACAAAATCATACTAGATCAGAATTTCGGAGAAAAGCAAGAGAGATAAACTAATGCGTATTTTGCATAATACCACAGAGAAAAAAGAAATATTCCCATCATCCTAATATCATAATGCATGTTTCTTGTTTGGTGCGTCCCAGATATAGAGTCTAGTTTAAAAAGTTACGGTACTTTTTCATGCAACATTCCCCAAATATTCCGTCATTACAGATTCCTGGTAAGTTCAAACAAAGTGAATTTTCAAGAGGAAAGAGAGGGTGATGTTGGAAATTTAAGGTTTTTCTCCACAATTTAAGCCCATTCCTTATAAATCCAAATTCCAAAAAAGGGAGCCAATGTTTTGGGACGGACAGGATGACAGTTCTTGATGTTTTAACATCTTTCTCACATGTTTCAGTAAACCCAGCTGTTACAAGTTAATCCAGATTTGGGAAGAACTTTCCAACTCATTTAGCAAGATTGAGAAAACCCAAACCCTCCTCATTGCAGTAGCGATGGAGCCACGATTTTAACTCGACGGCGCTAACAGTGTAACCATAAGTTTGTATCAATGGGTTATCATTAATGTTACCACAGCCTATGAGAATAAATTTTCATACAATACACGATAGTGTTATCTGTTTTTAACAAAATTGAGAAAATTAATACAAACTTGTCAAATTAATTAGATTAAAAACTAGTTCCGATCAATTCATAAAAAATCCAAAATTTGGGCTCAATTTCATTTCATAGTCACTGGAGTACAAAATTTTGTTATGCCTCTAGAAGAGTCAAAATCTAAACAATATAAGATAGAGAGTGGGTAAATTTGCTAAATTTATATTCCATACAGTTTTGGACCCTCTAAATGTAAGGTTTGGGTAAATATGTTTTGTCCACCGAAATTATGACATTGATTTCACTTTATCCATTGATTATTGCTTTGAACACAGGTTGAATCATTAGCCATTCAAATCTCTGACATTTTGCTCAGGTTGCTGAATTGTGTTATGTTATATGTTATTTCTAGACTAAGGGTAGTTTTGTAATCTGTGATTACATATAAAAGTTGTGTTACCTAACACACTACTCTCATTTCTCAACTCTTCTCTTCCCTAAACCAAATTACTTTCAAAATTTAAAAGAATTTTGATTTAGCACAAAATCTTATATTTTGGACAAAAATCGTCAACGAGGTATTTGAATGATTGTTAGTGAAATGTCTTTGAATCCATAGGGTAAACGAAATCAAGGTCACAATTTAAGGAATTAAATCATAAGTTTGACAGCTTGAGGGATCGCTAAAGTAAAATTAAAAACAGAATTTTAAAGTTGAATTTTAAGGTTAAAGTATATCTTTGAGATTTTAGAGGTATAAAAGATAATTTCAAAAACTTGAGGGGCCCATGGCCCCCCTTGGCCCAAGTACAGATCTATCATTGTATCATAGTACCACAATGAGAAATGCATTCCATGAATGCATACTAAATCATTTGGGTCTATTAGAAACCCATGACAATTTAAAAATGATTAAAAATAGCACCTGCTTTGCTGCCTCCATAACAGCTTCCTTGTTCATAAGTCTTTGCGCTTTCAATCCAGTGTCATATCTGGAGGACTGAGGACAATATGAACAATCCTCACTGCAACCACCCGTCTTAATAGATAAAAGAGTACACTGCTGCACTTCCCTGAAGTTGTGAGCATGTCTATGCACTTGAGCCTACAAAACCATGAATCAGATTACCCATCTCAATGCAGCAATCATAGTATTGATCCAAGAAGGACAATAAGAACATAAACAAGAATTGAAAAATTAATTATGCTAGCAAATTTTGAACAATGAATAAAATTAGAGGCGGCTTCAGCATTTCAAATTATTTCCACAATGCGTGCACTAAACTCTGGAGGAAAACTGCAGCTATCACACATTCATCTTTTCATGCACTTGACTTGTTTGGTGTTTTATATACAGCTCGGATCAAGGCTGTCAGTCATTGCCGGGAAGAGAGAAATCCCACATCTAAAAATTAAGTATACCAAGGATGGTTTATAGGTTTGAGGTGCCACTCCACTCATTGCCAATTGGTTTTGGGCTACATGCTCTAACAACATATCAGAACTGAGGCTTGGGTAGTCTGGGGCTTGGGTAGTCCGTGGGCTAAGTCTCTCACTCATTTGAATTCCCTAGTTTGTTCATCTATTTGTTTCGGTTTAGCTCTAGTCTGTTTTTCTATCCATCTCTCGTATATAGTTTAAGTAACGATCATCATGTACTTTGTACTTAGTTTCTCTTACCATTTTTCAACTTCTTTATTAACAAGTTTATATAGTCAAAAAAAAATTCATCTCTAATTTTTTGCTAATGCAATTTGAATCTCATCATTCCACCACCAAATTTTTTAACCTAACGGTGAATTATTACTCTATTCTCCAAGAACCTCTCATGGTACTCTGTTAATACATTCTACCATCATACTCCATATTGCCTTAGACTCATTTTTTCTAAGTCTCATACGTCTTCTTTTAGCATTGTATCTTTGAATAACATTATTTTTTCTTCTTTCAATTTTCACTACCTAGTTCATGATTTGTAATCGCTTTTAGGAGTCTTAAACAACTTTTAAGTAATACATCGAATACAATTATCCTATATTGCATGGTTAAGCCCTCGCTTGAAATAACCTCACAGCCTTTATATGATAAAAGATCTATTTTTTGCGTTGGTAAAACAAAAAGGTGCACAACTCTTATTTAAACCCTTGCTAAACATTCATCTCGCTTTTCAAAATCAAACCTTGCTATCATCAAGACGTACAAAAAAGGTGTCACTTGTGCACGTGGCTCCTACCACTGCAAAATCTTGAGAGAGATCAGATTTACTTAACCTTACCCTTGCATACGGAGAGACTATTTTTGTAACTTGAACTCGTGATGCCCACGCCACAATGGAGCAACTTTACAACTATGCCAAAGTCCACCCTCTATCTTGAGATCATAAGCCACTGCAGAATCTAATATAGATTTCCCAACATCATTGTTATATCCAAATCCATGTTCACCATGGACATCTCATATCCTCGTCAATCTTTTTCTAAATGACCATTAAAATCTCATTTTATGCCTACTTTCTCGTTTATAGATATGTCTAATTACCTCATCCATTAGTTTCTAAAATTGAGTTCTAATATGTTCATCAAAACCTACTTATGGAGCACAAGCCCTAAATTAATAATATTTTCTAAAACACAAGCTTAATTAGCATTTTCTATTTCCTTCCCTAAGAATGGTTACTACTTCCAGTCTAAGTTTTTAATCTAATAGTCGAATACTATCCCTACTACATATCTATGTTTATCTTTTTCAACATAATAAAGTACATAACCTGATTTCCTTATTTCATTGTTTTCTATCCTATTCATTTAGTTTCTCATAAACATGTTATGTTAACTTTTCTTCTAATCATGGTCCCAGTTACCTCCATTACTTTGACTGTTAATATTCTTAAATTCTACGTAGTTAACCTAAGTTTATCATCATGCACTTGCTACTTTATCCATGTTCTGAGAGATGCAAGAACTTGCACATTTTCCAACCCATTCAGACGACTAAAATACAACACTCCTTGCCCATTTTGAAAACATTGTAGTCCGGACGCAGCAAATTGCTCAAGCAAAATGCCCTGATATTTACTCATATGTTCTTAGCATTCATGCTCATAAGAGGCCTGGAAAGTTTTAGTTCAATTGTCAACTACTTAACGCGACCCTCATTCTTTGACCAGGCTTGAAACTGGCTGCATAGAAAAAGAAAATAGATATTAAACACAGACACAGGTGGATTTGCAAAGTAAATTCTCATTTTCTCATTTTGTTGGATTCTTCCATTTCGCCACTCAATCATCCAATTACCCAACTCTGGTCACCAGTTTTTGAGAAAGAAAACCTCTCAGATTTATGAAAATGAGCTTTTAAAGTAAAACATTTATCAATTTAAGTTAACTCCATGATTAAAAAAAAGGTAACTTCGTCTTTAGGAAAACTTAATAGGCATTCTATCTCATATTGTTCATTTTACATATAATTAAGTACAGAATGAGAAGGAAAAATAGTATTTTGGGCTAAATTCAACAGAAATTAAAAGTATTACTTGTGGAGGTTGTTAATTGGCCGCTCAAAAGCAATAATCAGGACATAAAACACACGCGCCCGCACACACATTAACGCAGGCACGGGTACTCATCCTGAAAATGGAAATGCATTTTCCAGATGGTTTCCGAGAATCCAAGGGAAAATAATTGAAACCGCGATATCTTCAATTACTATTTCCTTTTTCAAGCCAAGTTTAGTCACTTTTTCCCAGAAACCAAACAGAAACTTTCAATGTAACCCACTGCCCACACAACAAAACAGATATATATATATATATATATAGAGAGAGAGAGAGAGAGAGAGAAACTGACTCCATGAAACAGGAGATCGAGAAGAGGAGAGTCATAGATGGACTTGATCTCGTTCCTGGACCATTCGTTCCTGGGTCCTTCTCTGATAGTCCTCTCTGCTTCAATGGACGCAGCTGATGAGAATGACGCCGATGAAGAGGTGAAATACAATGACGACAACCCAATTGAACGTCGACCCGCACGAATTGATCTGATCAGAATCATCTTCTTGTATGTATCTTGGCAATGTAAAGTGAGAGAAAGAAGCAGCTAAGTGTTGGAGATACTCTCTGCTCTCCTCTCTCCTCTCCTCTCCTCTAGCAAGCGAGAGAGTTTCTTGGTATGTCCGCAGTTGTGCTCCAACTACCTCTTTTTGACCTTTTAGAAAAGGTGAAATTTCTCGAATGGTGCACTCTTAAGACGGACGAGAGCTTCAACTTGGAGGGTAGTTGAGTTAGGTAGTCCATAATTAGCTTAAAATTTTATTCCATCTATTATGATGAATTCAAATAATGATTTATGTATTAATGTTAGGTCATTTTCCATGAGTGACAGGTAGTGTCTACCTTGGAGCGTTTCGAAAAATTAATTGAAGGTGTTGCGCCTATTTCAAGGCATTTCGACAAATAAGTTAGTGACAATGTATTAGAATTCGGGTGTGGTGATAAATGGACAACGATCTCCGCACCATGGACAGACCAGACATGGGGAGATAAGAAAACTAGTCCAAGATAACAGACTTATATTAGCAACATAGAAACATAGGTACACTCATCGTCAAAACAATTGAAATTAGTAGACACTATGAGCCGGAGAAAATTTAGTACAACATGCTTACAAAAAACTAAGTGGGTAGGTGAGAAAGCAGGGGAGATAGAAAATACAAGATTTAAGATTTATTATACAGGAAAGGATAAACGAATAAATGAAATAGAATAGTTGTAGATAAAGGCCTAAAAGATAGCGTAGTAACAATTACAATGAAAGGAGATAGGATTATATCTATTAAACTTGTAGTCGGAGAGAATATAATTAATGTGATTAATTTTTATGCACGTCATGTAGCGTTAGAAGAACATAATAAAAAGGAATTTTGGGAGCAAATTGATGAATTAGTTCAATATATATCTATAGGAGAAAAGATAATCTTATATGGAGATTTCAATTGACATTTAAGAAAAGATAGAACACAATATGATAGAAGTCATGGTGGTTATGGATGGTGATCGAAATGAAGCTGGAGAGAGTATTTTAGAGTTTGCAATGGTGTATGACCTTGTAGTGACAAACACCTTGTTTAAAAAATGAGAAGAACGTCTAATAACTTTTAAAAAATAAGGAGAACATCTAATAACCTTTGAGAGCGGATCAAACAAAAGTCAAGTAGACTACTTCTTCAGTAGAAGAACGGATCGATTCGCGTGTAAAGATTGTAAGGCTATCCCGAGAGAGAGCTTAACATCTCAACATATGCTAACAATCCTAAATTTATATATTAAAGGGCAATGTAGAGTAAGGAGAGCATTAGAAAAATAAAAACGAGATAGTAAAATCTAAAAGATGAAAAACTAGTATTATTTAAGAGTAGAATGCGTAAAGAGTCCTTATGGAACCTAGAGGATGAGACTAACGTTATGTGGAGTAAAATGACGGAAGACATTAGAAAACTTTCGAGAAAGGTTCTTGGGGAGTCAAAAGGGTAGAGGGCTTGTGGGAGAAAAAACTTAGTGGTGGAATGACAATGTACAAGAGGTAATTAAAGTAAAGAAAGAATCATTTAAAAGATGATAAAATGATAGAAATAAAAAGAACTTCCAAAGATATAAATTAGCTAACAAGGAGGTTAAAAGATAGTTAGAAACGCTAAGTTAAAAGCCCATGATGAGTTGTACAAAAAACTAGATAGTAAAGAGAAAGAAAAATACATCTACAAACTAGCTAAAATTAGAGAAAGGAAAACAATAGACTTTAACCAAGTTAAGTGCATCAAGGGTGAGAACTCAAAGATTAGGAAATAAATGATCGGTGAAAAGACTATTTTGAGAAACTATTAACCGAAAATCACTTAGGAAATCTAGAAGAGATAGAAAATGGTAAGATCCATGAAACTTTCTTTCGTAGAATAAAGAATTCGGAGGTAGAGTTTGCATTGAAGAAAATGAAATTAGGTAAGACTTTAAAACCGAATGAGATTCCAATTGAGATTTGGGAGTGCTTAGGAAATGAGGGGGTGTCGTGGTTAACGAAATTATTCAATAGAATTATTGCTACTAGGAAAATGCCCGATGAATGGAGAAAGAGTATTTTGGTACTTATCTATAAAAACAAAGGTTGTAGAGGGATAAATTTGATGAGTCATAGAATGAGAAATGATCATTGAACAACGCATAAGAGTTGAGACACAGTGTCGAAAAATCAGTTTGGGTATATATCAGATAAATCAACTATGGAGGCTATATATTTATTGAGGACACTCACAGAAAAATATAGAGAGAATATCAAAAGTCTTCATATGGTATTTATAGATCTAGAAAATACGTATGATAAAGTACCTAAAAATATAATACGTTGGGTGTTTAAGAGAAAATAAGTGACAAATAGGTATATTGAGGTGATAAATGACATGTATGACGGGGCTATGACTACAATTAGGTCTTCCGTGAGAGAAAGTAAAGAATTTCCAATCACGGTAGAATTACACTGAGGAGCGGCCTTAAGTCCATACCTATTTGTCCTAATTATGGATAAACTCACTAGGCACATTCAAGAGGATGTCCCACAGTATATGCTATTTACAGATGATATTGTATTAGTAGATGAAACTCAAAGAGAGATTAATAATAAGTTAAAAATTTTGAGAGAGACACTAGAGTCGAGAGGGTTTAAAATAAGTAGGAGTAAGACTAATATATGCAATGTAATTTTAGTAATAAAAGAAGTAGACGTAGAGAAAAAATTAATATTGAAAATCAAGAAATACCAATGAGTAAAGAATTTAGATATCTAGGACCGATCATTAAAAATGATGGAGAGATTAGAGATAATGTAATTCATAGAATCAACGTTGGTTGGCTTAAGTGAAAGAAAGTCTCTGACATATTATGTGATAGGAGGATACCAATAAAATTGAAAGATAAATTTTATCGAACAACTATGATGACAACAATGTTATATGAGATAGAATGTTGGACAACTAGGAAACAACATAGTGATAAATTGAAAGTAGCCGAAATGAGAATGTTAATATGGATGTGTGAAAAAACTAGAAATGATAGAATAAAAAATGACCGTATTATAGAAATGGTAGGAGTAACTCCAATTGGGGATAAATTAAAATATAATAGATTAAGATGATTTGATCATGTTTAACGGAGACCGATAGAGGCACCTGTTCGAAAAAGTGAGATAATCTCTCTTAATAGTACTAGAAGTAGAGGTAGACCTAAATTAACATTGAACAAAATAATAAGAAAAAATATGAAAATATTTAACTTAAATGAGCGTATAATACATGATCAAAATGAATGACGAAGATGACCTAATTTGGTTTGATTTGGTTAGGTCCATAAAATATATAGTTGACAAAAATATTTTTTATTATCACCCACCATTAGGTCTATCTCCATCACCATTAATACTAAAATAAAGACAACGAACTAAAAGATAGTAAATTCAATGACACTGAATCAAAAACACTCTCCCCTTCTCTTTCTGAATTGATTGTTTGATATATGGAATTTAGTTGAGATTTGATAATATTTTATGAAATTTATGAAAGATCTTTATTTAGATTGACGATTTTTAAATGATCTTACTAGTTCGATTTATGAACTAAAGACAACGAACTTAAACAGTGAACTAAAAAGCAATCACTCTCTCTTTTTTAATGAATACATGTTTTGTTATTTATTGTGGATGAAAGAAGAGCTGAATTTTTCAGTTTGCTATTTTTAGTTCTATGTCATTGAATTCACTACCGTGTAATTCATTATCGGTGGTGGTGGTACTGGGTGGTGGTGGATTTCTATGGAAGAAAAATTATATTTATCCATAAGAAAGACAATGACTCTCGTTCGACTTCAGTTGGGCAAAGTGCAAGACACAAGGGTAATATTCTCATACAAAAAAAAAAGAGAAAAATTAGTTTAGACTACATGACAAAAAAGTTTAGGTGAGCTGGACCTCATGCCTTAAAAAATACATGTCCGAACTTATTGATAAATTATTTACAAAATTTATAGTTTTTAACAATTCTCACTTTGGGAAAAAAGTAATTTATAATTAATTTATAAAATATACACTTATTTTTTATCTGGTCCCCAAATTTTTATTGCTACAATTACATCCTAAAAATTTTAGTTGAATTTTAATTTAGTCATTTTTTCCAAATTTATTAATTTATTACAACAGAAATACATCATGAGACTTGTCCACAAGAATATATTTCTTCAATAAACAAATCTCTCTTAGATACATTAGTATCTTTGTATCTATCCCACAGGGTACCCAAAATGGTTACTTTTTTATTTTTGGTTTATGATCAAAAAAAAATATACCATGTTATCTAAGTTGCGTGTTAGTTATGAAAGATCATTTATTTGTAATAAAATAGTGGTTTGGATGCAGGGACTAAATCAAAATTTGAAGTATTTGATTATTATAATTAAAACTTTAATGACAAAAATAGAAATCAAATACATACTTCAAGGGTATGAATTTTAATTTACCCAAAAAAAATACTTCTTTTTGTTTTGCCTTTTTTAGGTCAATTACATTTTATACCTGATTTTTTTTTTATTTCTAATTTATATCATAAAAGATTAAAATTTTGTGCTCTGTTTTTATACATAGTTATTTGTATATTACCTTAGTTTTAAGTATTTAACACTAGATTTTTTTTACTCTGCTTCATAAAATCATACTACATTGCTACCTCTTTATATGATTGCGGGTACAATATAAGAATTTTATTCTTTCATAATATAAATTAAAAATATAATGATCTTTAGGGGTACAAAATATTATTTTTCCTTTCTTTTTTGGTTGGTTGAGCTCCAAAAGAATCGCAGTAATATCATGGCAGACATACACGTGTATTTTTTTGTTAGTTTTCCGTTAGTGTCAATGAGTTGACTTTTGACAAAGAAAATAATAGAAATTAACAGAAGGATCACATTGCAATTTTTTTGATACATTAAAGATGCATTGTAAAAAAATTAATCTTTGAAAGTATAAAATAAGAATCTTGAAATCTTTCAAGATATAATTTTTATTTTTCAAGATATAATCTATGGGTTTCTACTGGTTGCTAAGAAAAGAATGGGAGAAAACATTATGGAACTTGAAAGCTTAGAGCTGATTTTTCATATACTCTCCGTTATGGTTGCTAAGCGTTATTCCATATACTCTCCGTTGGTAGAGCTGATTTTTCAGTTGTTAAAGATAAAAAAATTATCAATAAATCAGTATGTTTTGACGAAGTTCCTCCATTTTTTCTGAGGAAATTAAGTAAAAGCTCCCCTATTCCTCAAATTTCTATGTTTTCTTATAGATCCATGGCTTAAGTATGTAAAAGTAGATGGGCTTCCCTTTTGCCAGCTTTCTTGCATTTTCCTTTTTCTCCATTCGACCACCCGAACCCAGTCTGCATTGCACGATACCGAAAAACAAATTTGTTTACAGCAAATTTGTTTAGTCTATCCATGAATACCAACTGCCAAATGTCAGAAACGTAGTACAGTCCTTACCTAGAGTACATATTCGCCAACACCTCCAAATTTTAATGTATGGTTGTTTGATATCCATTTTATTTTGTTTGTTTTTTGGTTGTGGGAAGCTGTTTTGAAATTTATTTTTGGTAACAAGTCCATTTATTTTTTGATAAAAAGTTACAGGTGAATCTACAAATACCTACTGATCCCCCTCCAAATCCAACATAACAATTTTTTCTTTGATTTTTTTTATTTTTTGGAGGAAATTTACATTCTTAGTTTGTAGTTTTTGAGTTTTTTTTCCGTGACGAATTTTGCATTTGTATGTTCATCAAACTGAGTTGTGCTTCTCTGTATGTCTTTTTCATTTCAAACTTATTTGTTTTTGTTATTCAGTGCTTTGGTACATATTTGAGCAATGCTTCTGATACATATTTTTCAGTTGCAATTTGGAAGGAGATTAGCCAATCATTCGACAATTCTATTTGACCGATCACATCATCAGTCAGCTGTGCTGACGTTTTCAGTTTGATTTAGCATCTCACTCTTATTATGTTGTTATTTTGTTCGGTTTTAGCTTTGCCTAAACTAAGTTAGTTTAAAATTAAGCTTTGCCCAAGTGTTTTACTATGCTAAACTAAGTTTAAAAATCTAAGGGTCCCAAGATTTTTGGAAGTTCTGTTTATTTCAAGAGTTAATAGAATTGGGTTTTCTTAAACTCTTTTATATATCCATAGAATTGGGTTTTCATTATTAGAGTTGTTTTGGGGGCACGACCCTGAATCTAATATTTCTTTTGCATATATCTGGTATATATAGGAACGATTTCTTAAACCAACGTCAAAGAAGCAGGAAACGGCGCCTTCAACTAAGTAGAAAACTTGGGAGGGGTATGTGCATGTCAAATGTCATCAGTGTTCCAGACTTCCAGGTGTTATATTTGCGGAGTATAACATTTGCAAATGTACATTTTGTAGTATTAGCTGCGAATTTGAGACACAATTAGTTGTGAATTTGAGTTGATTCGAACTGCAGGTGTTTGTAGTATTGTTTCAATGAGGTGGATTTGTCTTTGTTTAATTTGTTCCTAATTGCTCAATTCTTTAATTTTTATTTTTCTGTCCATATTTTTCAATTTCATTTTTCATATATCCAGTCTATTTTCTGTTTTTAGTCTTGAACTTCTGGGATACTACGTGTTTGTGTAATCCAAAAATTTCACATTTTTTTTGGTTGTTCTCTAGGTACTACTCCAAAGTAATTTCTAGCGTGTCTATGTTAAGTGTTCACGATTAATACTTATTTTTTTTAGAATTGCACAATTTTAGGCACAAATTATGGAGATAGTTTAGGCTTTCGGCTTAGTGTACATTTGAATTCAGTGTTTGATTATTTCGTGCTCAAATTTGGTGCTCAATATTTTTTGAAATATATCGTGCCTTCATGCACGGGTTATCCCTAATATATATATTATGAAATAGATCAACATAATATATGTTTACTTTTCCATCCATGTTAAATGTAATGTTTCATTCATCTCTCCACTTTTTTATTCTTTCACTTTTTTATCATACAAAACAGATCATTTTCCAGTGTAAAATGCGCACGATATTATTTTGTGTCAATTTTCTAACTTTTAAAGTGGTCAATATAAATTAATGACTAACCTTTAAATTAATAAATGAATGAACGATGATTATATTCTCCGAGTTGTAGATTTTTTTCCTTCTGTAGTTGGTGAACTCAAAAAGTGAAGGGTAAATACCATAGTTAATTCCTAAATTTTGTTTCCGATTTCAATTTGGTCCTTTAATTTTAAATTATTTCAATTTAACCTTTTAATTATCAATTTTGTTTTATTTTTTCCGTAAGATTGGATTGGACTAGTCTTTGATGAATCTAACAGTGAAAATATATGGAATGACTTCAATTGAGAAAAAATTAATAGTCGAGGTATTAAACTAGGACAATTAAAAATTTAGGGTCTAAATTAAAACCGAATGCAAAGTTCAGAGACTAATTACAATATTTACTTGAAAGTAAAAGAGAGGCGACTGAATTTATTACAAGATAAAAGGAAAGATTGAAATAAAGTTGCTCTTAATATTAAAACAATAATATTATTTAGACTTAATTTTTTGACATAATATACCCGACTTAATCCATCATAATCATTAGATTGATTTGCGGGTCCCAATAAATATTGAGATTTACTATTAATTCAATAATTATAAATAATTAAATCAATAAATTATGTCAATCAATTAAATCTAAATAACCTCTTCTTCTCAAAACTCAACCACATCATAAGTGGAGCGAAGATTTAGAGCAGCCGGCGCATGGAAAACCCTTGCTGGTGCATTCCGCCGTACATTTTTTCTCCCCAAATGTTGCATCACATTCCTTGATATTCCTTCCTCTTGAGTAGGGGTGACAATCGAATTGTGTTGTATCAGGTTCGTGTCGTGTCGTGTCGAACGTTAGTCGTGTCGAATATTTGTCAATCCTAACCCAACCCATTTAATTAATCTGGTCGTGTCGAGTTGACATGTTTATTTTCGTGTCGTGTCCGTGTTGACCCACATAAACTTTGAATAAAAAATTTAACTCTAAGATTTTATTTTCACTTAATTGAATCTTTCCTCATATTTTTTCTACAAACTAAAAATTAACTTAATTACAATAACAATGAGTAATAAT
>CM042194.1:21339245-21351820 GCA_023539305.1 Ilex asprella
TTCATGATCATTGACTTGTATACAGTCAGTCAAGTGGAAAGCAGATTCTTAACCACAGGAACTTTTAAGGATGGTTGGAATAATCCCATGTATCAATCCATACATAATTCTAATAATAAATAATTTGTTATTAATTGAAGTGAAATTCATTATACAAGTGAGTTCTCCAACAACATAAAACTCAAAAAAGTAAATGGTAAATATTATAGTTAATCCCTAAATTTTGTTTCCAATTTCAATTTTGTCCTTTAACTTTCAGTTGTCATAATTTAGTCTTTCAACTATCAATTTTGTCTTATTTTTACCGTTAGATCAGATTGGACCAGTCTCCGATGAATCTAATGCTAAAAATACTTAGAATGACTTTAATTGAGACGAAACTAGTAGTTGAGGGATTAAATTGATTTAGGGATTAATTATGATATTTACTCGAAAATAAAATTTAATTAGAGGCAACTGAATTTATTACAAGATAAAAGGAAAGATTGAAGTACAATTGCTCTTATTATTAAAACAACAATGTTACTAGAACTTAATTTTTTAACATAATATATCGACTTAATCTATCACAACCATTGGATTAATTTGCGGGTCCCAATAAATATTGAGATATACTATTAATCCAACGATTATTAATAATTAAATCAATAAATTATGTCAATAAATATCCTCTTATTTTCAAAACTCAACGACAACAACATAAGTGGAGCGAAGTATTGGAGCAGCCGCCGCATGGAAGACCCCTGCGGCTGCATTCCGCCTTACATTCTTTCTCCCCAAATGTTGCATCACACTCCTTGATGCAGAGTTCCCTTCCTCCCGAACCTACCATAATACACAAATCAATCCATCATATTAGGAAGAAATAAACCATAGAAAGTAAAGTGGAAGAAAAATAAATATTTTATTTAATTAAATTGGGTCTAGACTAGTTTTCCACAGTTGACACTCCATACAGGGACGAAATTAGAAAATTATACTGTGTGGGGACGTTAATAATTTTTTTTTTTACCAAATAGAGAGAAGAAAAATAATATATTAATATTCATTGATATCATATTTTATATTTGTTACTTAAAAATTTATTAAACACAAAATAACTAAAAATTGATATTTATAGTGCATATAAGGGGAAAAAAACAAATTTAAATTATTTAAAGCTGTGTTTTCTACAAAAAAATAAAACTAGTTCTCACAAATCTAGATCATTTGAGAACCTATAAACGACGTTCGTTTAATGAAAATAGTTATGGCTTGTATGATTCTAGAATCATTAAATACAAAACATGAGTTTCAATATGATTACAATGGAAATTTTAAAATTTATAAGAAAAAATCGGAATTTAAATTATACAAAGCTGTGTTTTTTGCAAAAAAAAAAATAAATAAAACGTTCAATGCAACAAAATTTCTATCTCGAATTTTCTCATTTCATGCTAACCAAACTCCCGAAAAAGTTCAAAAATTATCTCTTTTTAGGAAAAAAATAATACTAGTTAAAAGAAGGGAGCCAACTCTTAAGGGTAGTTCAATGACCGAGTCTGGTCTTTAGTAATCTAGAGGCTCAAGTTCAACACTTCTCGTACCCTTAAAGGAACATGTTCTAAACTCGTTCGGACTATGGTGGCCAGTATCTGAACTCAAGAGAGTAATCGATACAAACTTGAACACTTAGCAAAAAAAAAGGAGAGAGAGAGAGAGATTTTACAATCGCTGAAAGAGGATCCAATGGATGCAATGAGAATGAGCAAAAAGATGAAGAGTTTGCCAAAACCCATTTCTCTTACTTTCTTCCAATGCTTCACATATTTTTTGTGTTGGAGATATATGCTTTATATAGATGAGTGCATTAAACGGTAGAGCATTAATAAGCATAAGTGGGGAACTATAATCTTTTATAATTGGTAAACTACTGTAAATGTTCAGCTTTATATTAAGAGTAATGCTATATATCCCAAATTTGTATCTCAAAAGTGCATCCCAAATCAATAGGAACCGTTGGATGAGTGGGTTCCAATGAAAAAAGTTGGTAGGACCCACTCATCCAACGGTTCCCATTGATTTGGGATGTACTTTTGGAATATAAATTTGAGATATGTAGCATTGCTCTTATATTAATACTTAAACAAGAAAAGGTCATTAAATATAACAATTCTTTATATTTATGTGGCAAAAGTTAGATTCCCTTCAATATAATTTCATTTAATTTTCTTTAATGGGAGATTATCTACCATGAACGTGGGTGGAACATACTACATGTATCAGATATCGTTTTATTATGGGAAAATTTACATTAAAAGTGTTCCTTCCTTAATAAAAAAGTTCAAAGAATAATAATATATTATTTCTTAAGGCCAAAAAGAATTGTTTTTTTTTAAAAAGGCTTCACAACAGAAAGGGCTAGGGATAAGAGTTGGCAATTATATATCTCTACTACTATGGGCTTGTTTGATTGCCGTATTAGAAATGAATAGATTAGATATAGTAATCTAGTCTAATACAATACAGAAGAACAAAAGACAAGATTAAATTGGGTATTAAAATAATACGTAATTTTATCAAGTGTTTGGTAATACACAATATAAGCGTTGGATAATAGTTATTTAATCCAATCGGTTGTTTGGTTAGATAATTATTTCATCGTATTAATGTCGAATTAACAAAAATATCATCAATCAGTGTTTGTTATGTTAGATTAATTTCATTATGTGAAAACCATCACACTAACAAGAACATTCATATTGAATCATCAAGAATTAAACTATTGATTTTACGAAAGCGTACCTGAATCCATAACACAATTGAAATATCTGAGTCTGAGACTTTATGATCTAATATCCAAATTTGATGCTTTATGATCTTCTAGATCTACACTTGTTTTCTGTCTAATATTTCTCTCTGACAATGAGAATCAGAAGAATAGAAAATCATCCTGTGATATGGGGACCATGACCCCTATTTATAAGCAATCGTGTCTGTTCATAAACAGTCACACTTGTTCGTAATTTCAATTTTCACCCATTATAAAAATAGAAATTACGCTTGTCTTTATACATTAATGTCCACACTTTCTAATATATTAATTAAGGCCCCAAAACTTAAATTAATCACTTTAATTAGCCTAACTTTATTTGATAGCCTATAATTCACATTGATTTAATATCTCAGCCCATATATTTAATTTTACTCCAACATGTTACACTGATGACAACTTGATTTTATCAGTTAGAGGGTTATAATAATAAATATGTCGAATAATACGTTTGAGTTGGATTATAATATTACATCTCTTGGTGGTATTGAAAAACTTCTATAATACAGAGTTATCGTATAAAAAATATACGATAAGTACACGATTAATACACATTTTTGAAATTAATACGGTATCAAATTTACTTGTCAAACAAAGTATTAACCCCGATTAAATAAAAAATAGTACAATCCAATATTTAATCCCCTCCTAATACGTCTACCAAACGAGCCCTATGTGTTTTCTCTCTATCCAGAGACGGAGCCAAGAATTTTTTTGTAAGGGTCAAATAGTTATCTAAATATAAACATTTGTTCCATTAAATTCATTCAATAAATTATTCGTAGTGTCAAATTTTTAGTTTTATTTATTTTTTAAAAAATTAATTCAAGAATTAGATGTGAAAAAAAAATCAAAATAATTCTACAAATGGAGAGTATGCAGATATCTAAAATACAAATTTTGTACAACTGTACACCCTAAATCTATTGAGTGTGCATATTTCTCAAATATAGATTCAATGCAACATTACACCCTAGTTCTGTAGGGTTGGAAGAAATTATATTTTATCTCCTTAAACTATGACAATGAGTTTAATTTAATCATCTACTATTGATTTGAACACAACACAATTCATCATTTCGATTTGTGATCTTTGGAGCAAACCTTTAAATTTGGTTTTGCACAAATTATCAATTTTTTTGGATTATAATCCGCGTGACTATATTAAGTGGTTAATGGTTGAACTTGTTCAAACTAATAATTGAGTGATAAGAGAAAATCAAGACTATAATTTAAAGGTGCAAAGTATAATTTTTAAAATTTTGGGAGTGCCATGTAAAATAAAATCAAAAGCAATGTTAGAGGAACAAAGCATAATTTTGAAAACTTAGTGGTGGCCATACCCCCCCCCCCCTCCTCCCCTTGGTCATAACATAGCTCCATCTAGGGTTGAGGGTTGTGTAGTGTAGGGTTATATTCGTGTCACGTTAATTTATATTTTTGTCCAGCACTAATCAATTTTAACTCAACTAATTTAATTAATCGTGTCACACTAACCTGATCTATTTATTTTTATGTTGTATTTATACTGACTCATATAGCTTGTAAATCAAAAAATTAAACTAAAATTTAAGTTTAAAATTCCATTATCTCTTAAACAAGCTCATATTCATAGTTTTTCCATAAGCTAAAAGTTAACTTAATACCTATAATAATAACATAAGTAAAAAAAAATTCTCTTATTGTACAAGGATTAAGTCAATACTTGATAAAAAAAATTGACATTTTATTCATAAAACATTAGTTAACATGCTAATCACGTCAATTTTAGATTACTAGTTTTGACACTAATTCCAACTCATTTATTATTCGTGTTAATAAGTAATTTTATTTTTAATTTCATGCCGAGAAATGATCAACCCTCTCTCACTGACTTCGTATCAATTTGGAGGAATATTTTTGTGCAGACTAAGGAATTGTCACCCTTAAGTCCATCATTTTCTTCGTAACTCTGTACTCTCAAGTTCGATACTTTCACATTAAACTATCAATCTTTTTCATATTGTCCCATTAACTATCATATTTTTCACGTTGTATTTTTAATTTTTGTTCACATTATCCCCTGAATTATCAATTTACTCACATTGCAACTTCAACTATGTTTTAAGTTTCAGATTGCCCTATTATTATTGTCCGTTACAAATTTGGAAAAAAAATTCACTTTTCCCCCTTAAAAATTAGTAATTCAAGGAATAAAATGAAATTAAATCCTTAATAACGGGGGTCATAGTGTTAAAAAAATACATCAACTAGGCATCAACCCCAAGAAAAAATAAAAATTACCATGCATCATTCTAGACAACAATGAAAATAAGTAAGTCCAACAAAATTTATTAGTAGCTAGATTCGTTCACAAGTTTGACACCGACTGTCAGTAGTTACGTAACACAACTCTCTTTCTTTGCCTGAACTTGGGATCAGTTATCTAAGAAAGAGATACTAGACACGATGTAGGCGAAGTTACAGAACCTTTCAGAAAAATGCTGCAACTGTTCTCTCTGCAAATTATGTGTACTCCTAGCCCCCTGGTCTGTTTATGCAAAATTGGCAGAACATTGAAGTGGATCTCCTCGAAAGTACTTTTTACTTTGCGCAAAAACCCAAAAACTGCTCTTGCTCTGTGTGCGGTAATTTTCACATAACAGATAAATTGATAGATCTCTTCCTTGACTAGTTGAAAAGTCGGTGGTCCCATAGCAAATGAGTGTGAGAGATGGTGTAAGGAATGATGATGAATTACTTTTCCAATTGTCTGGACGATCCAAATTTATCGAGGCCCTGTCACTCAAAGAGAAAGATTATAAGTGTGTATGTATGAGTGTTTTTTGGCGTGACCCCTCAGATAATCAAGTCAGTACATGAGAGAGAGGTGAGAAATCCCTATTCTATTGTTTGGACGAGAAAGTGTGTATCTTAGACTTAGGTTTGAGAGAGCTACTTATACCTCTATGAAGTCAATCATTGCAGACAGCTAGGTCCTTAAGAGGAAAGGCTCCTTATTGGCTCATTTGAAAGACAACAGGTGGCACTCAGTCCTCGAGCAACGAATCTTCCTCCTTACGTGACGTAAACTCCTACATTTAATGCTCAGGCTTTCCTAAGCTCAGTGAGCAATAAATGCTTCTTATTCTTCTAAGCAGAACATTTATTGTGACTTAATTATGCCCGAGTTTCCAAGGGGCCAACATTTCAAAATTTTATACTTCATACATTTTTACCATTGGTTATTGGACTGTCTTTCCTGCCATTCTGACTGTTTTGGAAAGAGAGAACCGATAATTGACAACCCATTCTACTTCTAAGTCACGATAACCGTAAAAAACTCTTATCCATACTTTGCCGGCATGAAAGACTTGACGTTGAGGTGACGCGTCATATAGAGAGTGCTCTACAGACAAGATGTCAAAGATGCATGTCATTCAAACAATACTTTGCGGATAAGATGTCAAGGACTCTGCGGATAAGACGCTAAGGACGTGTGTTATTCAGACAACACTCCATGTACAAGATGCCGATGATACGTGTCATCCAAAAAATACTCCGCGGACAAGATTTCGGAGGACGTGTGTCATCCAAAGAACACTCCGCGGACAAAATGCCAAGGACTTTGCGGACATTCGGAGAACATTTCGCGCACAAGATGTTGAGAACACGTGTCGTCCAAATGGCACTCTGCGGCCAATGTCAATGACACGCGTTGCATTACCCTTGATTACAGAAAACATCCCATCACTCTGGGATTAATAGTCATCGCCGATTTTTAACTTGGCTGCTGTTCTGCAAATCCTTGACTCAGGAAGAGCAAGTGTTTCATTGCTTCCAATCGCCACTGCTTCAGGAGGCTGGTGAAGGAGAACACACTTTCAACCGAAGCTCAGCATTATCTGCGTTACGGGTCCGTAAATTGTTGATGTGTATCCAACAACCATCATTCACACAAATTCCCAGCAATGACAGAAATAGAATATAGGAACAAGGGAAACCTGGTGCATGCTTCTTGGCAGAAAATTTTCAAAATCCACCTCGGAAAAAATGAGGCAAGAGTCAAGTTGAAGAAAAAAGTACGAACCATGTTGCAACACCATCAAAACAGTGCTTCAGACAGATCCATAGAATATATTGAGTTTTTGCTGAACCAAGGTAATTCAACTGCGGAAACATGATGCTTGTTCCCATGTCCCCTTTGCCAGAGGGTCCCAGTAATTTTTCACCTGAAGCAAAGTCATTGATAAGTCTAATAGTCATTGAGCTCAATGGTAGCATACGAACTTCACTAACTGCCTCTGAAAAACACATTAAAAAGCAGAACCTATTTTTTGTGCTATCAACTAATAAAAAATATCTCTCCGGTACCTGAATCCAGGTGAGAGTGCAACTCCTTCTTGCAAGGTCATTCCTTACTTCATTCCTTCCTAAGCTTAGGAATGACAGGATGGGAGAATTACTAGAAGGGTATCTCTTACTCAATTCCTTCCTAAAGTCAAGAATGGCAAAATGACCGCCTTACTGGAGGGCATCCTTACTCCATTCGTTCCTAATGTCGCGAATGACAAGATGGAAGTCTTTAGTAACACGGTCTGATTAGCACCAACATTTGCCATGTGGGAAAAAACGCAGGTGCCATGACTGATATCAAATCAGATTCTGATGTTACACAAAAAGCCAGGTGAACAAGGGAAAAAATAAAACAGAACCCTAAAGTTCCATCACTGCCTTGTGCAAAAATACTAACTAAAAAAACCACAATCAGCTAGGCCAACAATTGGTCATATCAGGAAGCTGCCTGAAGTTCAACAGATAAGTTCACAAAGGACTTTTCATCTTCATATTATTTCAACCAAAATATAATTTCCCGGCCAGTTACTTCATGGGTTCGCGAAAACAAAACAAACAGCTGATGGAAAATTTGTCATCCATAATATATGAATAAATAAAGATCTGGGTCCACATAGCTTGGAGTAGGACAAAAGCAGCAAAGAAAAACTTAAGTAAAATACACATACCAAGGCACAGCTACCACATAATAAATATTAGTAAAAGGACAACATCCCCTTCTCAATTTCCAAATGACTCCTTATGTACTATAAAATTCAAAAAGTGGGTATTGATGAAGGCCATAAACAAAGAACCAAAGAAAAAGTTCTTATTCATTGTTCTGGAATGCTACAACCTGTGGAGTACACCATAAACACCAGGATTGATCAGATGTACAAATCAAGACCTATAACCCTTTTGGACACCTTTTGCAACAAGGAAACTACATTTATCTTAAGACATGTTTGCTAGTTTTCTCAACAATCTCTTGTGGATGCAATGTTTTCAAACAAGCTTCAGAAAGAAACGCCAGTTTTTTGCTTTTACTTTTTCCCAAGCTACTTGTCTATCACCGTGATTCATACTTGAATATGCTTCAGAAGTTAATCATCTTCAAGTTTTCATGTATTTTCACCCCAAAATGGAAAGTTTGTATTTCCATATGCACAAATGGGTAAGAATAAAGTCTAGGTCCAGCCACCATATATGAGATACTTCTCTCCTAATAAGCAAAATCACAAAAGCAGATTTCCACGCCAATGAAGGCCATACCAAATTATAAACCTTGAGCCACAACTTTAGTTCAAGGAAAAAGATCAATCTTATTATCGTCCCATCAAAAAACGATGAAATAAGAACATCCAATCAGAGTCCAGAATTGATCAGCTTTTAAGGAAGCTGTTGACAATTGAAGTGGTTCTTTTCTTATTTCTGGAAGAAAAATCCCAAACATTGATCTATGACCTCAGTCTCTAGAAATTTGTTAACTACAAATAAACAGCTAACACTGATTACCAAAGTCTAACCATCTTCACTTCTACAAACAATGATCAGCTATCACATCATTGCAAACCAGACCACTAGATGCAAGTTTTTCACTCGTTGTGTCTGACTCCTCTGATGGACATAATGTTTAGGGTGAAAACAAAGCAGCGCATTATATGTGAACACAACATGGACCAAATGATTGTAAAGTCGAGCATGTAAACATCATTTGCAAGTAGAATTATCTTGAAGCATAAGCTAAAACCAATTACCACTAGTTACCGGATTGTATGAGTAGAGCCATGTATAGACCATTAGTTGTCTGTTTCACATTCATGATCATTGACTTGGATACAGTCAGTCAAGTGGAAAGCAGACTCTTAACCAGAGGAACTTTTAAGGATGGTTGGAATATCAAGCAGTATATAATCAGTCAAAAGGAAAGTAGTTTCTTAATCAGACAACATCCTTTGGGAAACAATTTTTAGTTCCTACAGATACTGATTTGAGTTGCTAAATGCAAAAGACAAGGTTTAGAGGAACTCCCAAATTAATTCAAATCAGCACAGATTCAAGTTGTTCTTATTGAGACTACATTTTGGTTACAAATTTTTTATTATCTAGAGGGAGCAAGAACGAAATCTATCTTTTCTACCATCAAACAGATTATAAGTAAATCAAACAGACATGATATTTTCACAAGGTTTTACAGATTAAGGCTTATCATGGAGGGAATAGTGAATTTTTTTGCATCAATTTTTTTTCGAAAGTTGGAAGCTTATTTCTTAGAGATTCTCGAATTTCACCAGTTTATTTCTCTTTGTACACTCAAACAAATCCCTGCAATTATCACTTCTTAAAAACAACCAATGAGACAAAGGCAAGCGAAGACAGAAAATGTATGTAACAATTTCAACACAAACTTTGTTGAAAGTGCTTTTGCACAACTTTGTGAGACACAAATTCACAAATGGGGAAGCCAGAAGCAAGGCATGGAATGCAGATAAATGGAATAGAACTCATGATGTATCATTTCAACACATGAGTTCCACTCGAGTTTTGTGATTTTGTCATAAAGTTGGAAGCTTATAAAAAATATCAAATGCAGATCCTCCAAAGTTTTATCCTGGTTTACCATTCAGTGCATTCTTCTTATAGTATGCTGATCTGCTTAAAGCAGAATAAATTTAAAAAAAGCATTCTGCTCAAAGTAAACAAGAAATGGTAATAATCAACATTTAGCAAGATTTCCTACAAAATTTCTCATGCAATATTGTTACGAGAATGTATCTGCTTAAAAGATACAACAAGCAACAAATTGACACCTATCACAAACCAAGTGGCCTATGTAATTGAATTTATAAACTCCAATTTAAGCATTACTCACTTTCTGAAGGACAACTGGTATGCATCGAAAAGGATAAATTCTTACTTTATTGCGTCTTTATTTTCTTAAATTTGTACAAAAGGGAATCTATAGATTTTTGAATCCTGGAGCTTTCGGCTTGCCTCACTGCCTGAGATGCCCGGTGTAAACTTTGAATCCCACGACCCAAACTTGCAATTGAGGGAGCTGCAGGAAGAGATTCAGCAACACATTCGATTCCATCTCCATACGCAAGCAAACCTGCACAAGTAGCAATACTACACCCAAATGTAGCCCACGGCAGAAATCCAATTGGCCGAACCTGCCGACTCCTCATTATTTCATAAAATGCTGTTCTCATCGCTGAAAGGCTGGTCTTCTCAGCAGAGGCTATAAAACTGTGAGCCACAACACGAATCTTCTCAGCAGAAGCAGTTGCCTTCAAAACAGATGTTGATTTGAGTCCAGAATTTGCAATTCCAGGGGCTACCAGTTTTGATGGACCAAGAGCCTTGCCAAGCACAATAGCAACAGCCTTTTGAGTTTGAATCATCATAAGTTTAAGAGAAGCTGGAACTTTGAAGGTAACAAGCTTCACGAAAGTTGATGCAGGAACAACTTTAGAGAGAGATGAAGCTCCTAAAACTGCTGTTGCTCCTGCCCCAACAGCCACAACCGGTTTATTGGACAATAATCGCTTTTTGTCATTATAGTTTGGAGTTTCCTCCTCATTTGCACAATTAGTGACCAACTGTTCAACAATATCCTTGACCTCTGGTGGAACCTGAGTATTCCAATGTTTCCTTAGACCAGCTAAGCTACTAGCATCAACAATTGCTACAATGGACTTAAACTTCTTTGTCTGGCTTCTAAGGGCCTGCACAAGAAGAGCATGTGACTTATCATCAACAGGAAGCTCGGAAAACTCAGCTTTAGTTAAGTCGGGGTTCCTCATTTTGTTGATAGGGAGCCTACTGGCATTATTTAGAGCAATTCTTAGTCCCTCGACTGCAATTCGGAAGATATAGATTTCCGATAAGAATTGGGTATCAACAACTTCTCCCTGATTCACATCATAGAGGATCTTCTGTGCATGAGCTAGAGCCTTACCAATTGAGGGTATGTCAATAAAAATATTATACAAATCAACAAGCAAGGGATAAACAGTTTGGGCAAATTGTGGGGCCTCATAATCCTCTTTCAGTTGAATATCTCTGGAACCCACATTTGGAACAGAACCTGAACGAATTAAATATGACGATAACAACCTCAGCATCTGTGAACGATACTCATTTGGAATACAAAACCTACTTGAGCTTGATGGAACTACAAAACCCATTTTTTGTGGAACTAGACTATTCAGCTGTAAAGCTAAAGCTTGAAACTTGTTCCCCGACTCTGCTTCACCCGAGGGATTAAAACCATCGTCCGCACCAAATTTCACCAATGGCGACTCAAGAAACAAGAACGATGAACCAACTTCTTGAGCCACCCTTCTGGCTGCCAAGAAATGCCCATGAAAACTGATTCCAAAAATCTCCCTCAAAACCAAACTCCCAGCTACATTCTCATACTTCTCTTTATTTAGCTTTTGAACAAAACACCTTTTCAACACTTCAAACGATGAAGTAGGAAGAGGGTTATTTCTATCACTCCTAAATTCAATTTCTTCAGACTGAATCTCATTCAGCGCGGAATGACCCACGTGAGCCACAACAGCATCGGGTCTAATTTCTCTAATAAGATACTCAGCATCCAAAGCTGACCGTTCAGATAAATTCTGAACACACAATACATATATCACAGCCTGTGATTCGGGTTCACGAATGGCAAAAACAAACTGTTTCGTGTGTTCAGGTACCAATAGTTTCCTAACTAACCCATCTGATACCCTCAAATCATCAAACTTTAAAGCCGAAAAAGGCCATATATTTTGGATATAATACAAAACCCCCATTGCCCTCTCATAGGGTATTGATTGATATGTGATACACAATAGCTCTGTTCACTTCATCAGAAAATATCCACACAAAAAAACCCACTTCGACCCTACAATCAACAAGTCTTTACCACTAAAAACAGCCCTCAATTAGAGCATGAACTTATCAAACCACTGAAAACCAGTTTAGAGGCAAGTATATTATTCAATAGGTATCAACCGGATATATCAGAAGATAAAGTTTAGAGCACATTACTTCGAAATTTACTCGGAAAGTGGAAAAATCGGAAGGGAAAACATGAAGCTCTAACCAAAGAAAAAGGATTACTGTTGATTGAAGATATATAAACGTTTTACACATCAAAAAACATATATGTATCTGTACAATTATAGAGTTATACAGGTACCTGATGTGAATAATAATTTAAGGACACCGAGATGGTAAAGGCAGAGGATGATGGGAAGGAGAAGGACTTTTGGGTGAGAAAATCACAGTCGATGGGTTTGTTGCCTTCTCTGGAATGGTATCTCTGGTGGTCTGAAACAATTTTTAGGGTCAATATATTATATTTTATAGTTACTCTTTGGGTCAATTATAAAACTAGTAAGGATAAATTATATTTTGACCCCCTAAATTATAGAATTAATTTCATTTTATC
>CM042194.1:21392430-21422378 GCA_023539305.1 Ilex asprella
AAAATTTTGAGTATAAATGGGTTTGTCCATCGGAGAAATCTATACTAAATCAAATTTTTTACTCATTTTTTTAACTCAAATTCAGAAAGGATCTAAGAGCCATTGTTTTTAGAAGATGAATCAAGACAAGGGGATGGAGTCTCCATTGCAGTATTGAGATGGGTTCACGATCCTTCTCTATGCCTAAGCGTCCTCCTCTACCCCTAAACTGAGGACAACTGTGTAATTTTTAGAAAGTCTTTTGATTATGTCTCGGCTTATTGCAATAATAGCTATATAATGTATCTTTATTATCCGATGTAACATCATTGCACGCTCTCTCTCAACTTTCTTACTTCTCAACTAGCTATTTCGAGAAGTAGTAGTAGCCGAAGCTGAACTCTCTTAGTGCATGGGGTGAAATATGATCCCTCCTCTCTTCTAACTGAACATAAGCATATACCTTAGAAGGAGAGTCTTTTTCCCTAAGATTTGAATCCTAATTTGATTGCAAGGAATTCAACAATCCTCTCTTGTTCCATTTACTTCTATAGTTTTGAGGCATCTATAGCACAAACCATATCAAGTTTTCGATAGTGATCCAAATCTTGCCATAACCTCGCAAAGTATGAAAATATGTCGTCGATGAAGAATCTCTTTGTCTGTTATTATGAATCCGACATTTCCCATCTTTCCCATGCCATGTTTGTGAAACTATGCCATGTTTCCCATCTTCAACTAAATTTGTGAAACTATCTCACAAATCTTCTTCGAAGTGTGAAAAAATAAATTGCCATTATTGATCTCCGGTTGCATAGAGTGGAGTTACCAGGACATAATCATTGAATTCTCAGCCTCGCACTTATCATAAAGATGGTCGTCAACTAGTGGTTCTTCAACTTTACCAGTCAAGTGATCCATTTTGCCGTTACTCTTAATAAACAACTTAGTTGTCTATGAGCAGGCTGTTAATTATAGCCATCAAGCTTTGTGGTTGTAATTTGTAGGCAAGAATTTTCAGTTTGAAAGCCCAACTTGACTTACAACACCCTTTGACTGTTTCTAAGATTGTGGTCACATCCTTAATTTGATTTCAACCTCTTTGCAAGATCGTATATACACACCAAATGACTTAATAGACCAAAACAACAAGAAGAAGAAACACAACTATCTCAAACCAATATTCTATCTAATCAAGAATTGTAGAAAATAGCCAAACTTACTATTGGAGCACAAAAACAAGTTACCGATATGCAAAAAGTACCTTTTGAGGCCTTTGAAGATATGAAACTCCACAAATCTGGGTGTAAAACACAAGGAATCTGCTGGGCAATGAAAATCAACAATAATAGCAACTATTCCAAACATTGAAATCACTAGAGGTGGCTAGATATGATTTTTGCGAAATATTTTTTTTTGAAAATTAGAAAAAAATAGGAAAGAGGCACCTAATAATTTAAGACAAAATCCAAAAAATACAAGCAATAGATCTATCTTGGGTGACCATGACTGTAAATTTTTATTTAGCAGACATAAAAATAAAAAAATCCAAAAAATATTTACTTTGGTGGGGTTTCGCATGTAGATGAACTCAAGAATTACGTAACCCCCGCAATGATACCATGTTGAAAAAGACGAAAAAAAGAAAAAAGGAGCAACAGAGGGAAAAGAGAGAAAAGGTTATTGGGAAGAGATAAGAGCGGTAGGGTTCTCTCCTCCTGTCGCTTATATTCATAGTTTTAATATCATACTGACATAATATACCCCCTATTGTAACAACCGTAAATATAAAAGACTAAAAAACACTTTAATAGATGAATGTTTCCAACTACTCGAAGAGCAAGGTAGTTCTATCTTTGAGCTTCCTGTGGGTTAAAGATAGATAAAAAGGATAGTCAATTTTTTGGTACTATGGCCTCCTGCAAATCTAGGAATTGAAAATTTTCAAAACTATCCGGTCAGGTGTTTTTTGGTTTATTTTCTGTTTAATATTTGTTGACCAAGTATTTGGTAAGAAAAAACAATACAAGGTGTGAAGGAAGATAATCCTTCTTATGCTCCGTTACGCAAGCCAACAAAGAACGGAAGCTAGATTCAACATAAATACTAAAAGACCTCCTTTTATCTTGAAGAGGATTATAGATGACAGCGAAGTCGCTCTTCTTTCAATGAATTAATTTTTCCGCATCCTCAATGATGCGGGTGCCAGTTTGACTTCATTGGGTAACATAGTTGACAAATCTGATGTCTCTCTTATCCAATAACAGTTTGTGGTATGAAAGAAGCCCATAGGAAGTTACCTATCTAGCCACTGCATTGCAGAGTCCCTCACACCCATCTTGTAAAATTCCTTAGCATTAGCCAAGTTTCAATGAGGTATTCTGAAAGTGTTAAGGCCTCCACTTTTATAATTGACAATTTTTATTTTTATTTTTTTGTGTAAGGGTAAGGAAATTAGTTTTTGTTCCCCAAAGGGTTCATTATTGATTGAAGATATTACATTGTAATTTTGCTTTAATTTTAGGTTGGACATCTCTTTAGATTCAATTTAGATTTGACATGATTTTCAGAGTCATAAGTTAGTTGGACTCCTGATCACCCAGAGGTGAAAATTTTTGGATGAGCTCGGCTTCTATTATTCATATGCTGTCTCATTCTCTTTAAGATCTACAAGGATCCTGTGGGAGCGGGTCTGCGTTCCTTCATTTGTGTCTAGTCCGCCATGATTTGCATAGACTCTTGATTATCGTATAGTAAGTGTTGGCTTTCTCCCTTCTCTCTGTGGTAAGTTCTTGATTGCTCTTCCTTCTACTCATATAGGAGGCAAAAGAAACTTAAAGGGAGGGTCTAATTGTGTTATTTTGTTTTTGAAATATATTGATTAATTTCTCAATTGGAAAAGGCTTAATATGGGTTAGATGTTACATATTAAATGATTTGCTTCCTATGACTAGAATTTTTTGTGTTCTATTGGGCATTGCATAATTTGTTAACCATGCTTAAATTCTTGTTTATCTTTTTCAGCCAATTTTGGTATTTATGTCCAAGGTGGATGGGAGATTTAAATATAACCCCGTTGGTGTTAACTTCCTTACGGAGTGTGCAAAAGTTCTCTTTGCAATTGTTATGCTTGTGATCCAGGTACATTTGGCTTTTTTGCTCACTGTCAACTTCAAAATATTATCTTTTTTGTTTTCATGTTTTCCTTGGTAATTTATCTCCCTGGAATACTTGTGAATTGAGCATGTTCAAGTAAGACAATCTTGAGACTGTTTAATACATTTGAGTTGACTTATTGCTTAATTTTATATCGATATACCAACTTATTGAGATATTTTTATTTACTAAAGTAATATTAAGTGATTTGGGTATTATTTTAATTTTAATCAAGTTGTGATTAGAATCATAAAGGCCAGAAAAATGTTGGTGAAGATTCCCAACGTACTTGTTTTGTATAATTGCAAACATGCTGAGGGGAATATGTCACATATAATGCAATGTGGACTATGTATTAGCAAAGTAGGTAAGAAAATATGCAATGATATCCACATTGAGATCTCTGCCTTATGATATTTTAAATATGTAATCTTTATGTATTACGGAGACTATGTGGTGTTATAATTATGATCACCATGATTTTTAGTGTCAGTGTTTTGAGTATTTTGCAGGCTAGGCGCCAGAAAGTTGGAGAGAAGCCGCTTCTCTCAATTTCCACGTTTGTGCAGGTATGAAGTCTTAAAGACATACATTTGATGCATTTATATGATCTGTAGGATTTGGTAAATAAATTGTTTTTGCATGTTACAAGGACTTCCGGCAACATCTATTTATTTTTTTAAAATTAATTCAGGTTGGCTTGGCCATTAAACTGAGACGACGTCCATTTGAATGCAGTGTTTTCCTATTTTAGGCTTGGAAATGATGCAAACTTTAGGAGCCTTATAAAAATATAGTATCTTTTGCATTCTATTTTGACTTCATGGGCTTTTGTCAAGTTCTTGTAAATGTTTATTTATATATATATGAAAATGGTTGGCTGTGTTATTATCACACGAAGCAGTACAAAGGCCAAGATGTTTTCAAAACATTACCGAAACGTTTCCGTTTTCAAACTTTTTGAAACTATGCACCGAAACAAAATTTTGATCCTTGGACTACGGGAATGCATATTCTCCAGCTTTAACTTGCTATATGCTGATAAAGATACATGTTGGATAGCTGCACAGTTAATAGACACCGCTGTGCTGCAGGAGTCAATTGCAGTGTTTTTTTCCCTTTTCCATGATGAGGAAATTATGCCTAAAGAGTGCTAGAGAGAAGCATAAACCAGGCTCACTCGGACAGTGAGCTTCGGTCAGGCAGGCTCAGCCTGAAAAACTCGAGCCACAAAAGTCCTTTGTCTTGGACAATGTACTTTAACTTAAGGCTGGTCCTGAGCTAACAATTCTCAACCCAATGACAGTTCTAGTTGGATTTGAGCAGAGGCATCTGCCGGAGCCAGCTTGAAGCCCGACTCACAGCTATATATTGTATATCTTGTCTCACTACTCTCATCCATAGGATGGAAGCTCAACATGGAGGCTTAACATAATATTATGCATACTATTAGGATATAGTTGTGTAGGCTAAATTCAGTGAGTCACATCTCAACTAAATCCATGGGTTAAGATGCTTATTGTTAGATTAGTAAATAGAGAATTGGAAGAACTCTAAGAGAGGAGATGGGGAAGTCAGAATCATACTCGGCCTCTCACTTTCACCTTATATTTATAGTTACCCACAAAAGTGACTAGTATACCCTCAGAATATAATCTAAGCTTGGAACAGATAGATGCCAGACGAGAACGATTCAATACTTTTGTGAACAAATCTGCAAGTTGTTCTTCTGATTTCACAAATAGTGTTGCGATCTCTCCATTGAGGATTTTGTCATGAATGATATGACAATCAAATTCGATATGTTTAGTCTTTTTAGAATATTGTATTGATAGCACTGTGAAGAGTTACTGATTATCACAAGTCAACTTAAGGGAAGTTGAGATGGAAAGCCAATTTCTTGAAGAAAATGTAGTAACCACATTAGCTCACTTGTTGTATGCGCTATAGCTCTATACTTAGTCTTTGCACTGGACCGCATAATCACTATTTGTTTCTTACCCTTCCATGTAACCACGTTACTACCTAAGAAGGTACATTATCCAGTAGTTAATATGAAATCTAAGAGAGATCCTGTCCAATCAATATCAGTAAAATCTTCCACTTTATGATGTCTATTGACTTGGTACAACAACCCACGTCCAAGAATATTTTTTAACGTATCGAATGATACGAATAACAACATTGTAATGTGGTATTCTAGGACTTCCCGTAAACTGGCTCACAACATTAATTGCATATCCAATCTTGTCGGGTGATACTGAGATAATTAAACTTTTCAACCAATCTACGGTATCAGCCCGAATTCTCAAATAGTGCACCGTCATCCACCAATAATTATTGATTCAGATCCATAGGAGTATCAATTGGTTTTTCACCTAGTAAACTTTCTTTTTCCAAGCAGATCAAATACATGTTTTTTCTAAGACGAATAAATGCCTCATTTAGATCTAGCTACCTCAATGCTCAAGAAGTACTTGAGTTTGCCTAAATCTGAAATTGATGTTGCTAGAAGATTTTCAACTTTTTAATACCTTCAGAGTCATCACCGGTAATTACAATATCATCTGCATACACAAGCATAATATATCCTGTAACAGTATGTCTGTGAAAAACAAAGTGATCTGTCTGATATTAAAGAAAACCAAATTTTAGAACTATATCTAAAAATTTAGCAAACCATGCTCTTGGTGACTATTTTAAACCGCACAACGATTTCTTTAGTCTACACACACTCCGACAATACTCCCCCTAAGTAATAAACCCAGGTGGTTATTCCATATAAACTTTCTCAGTCAAATTATCATGTAGAAATGTATTTTTCACATCCAACTGAATCAAAGACCAAGCTATAATAATAGTTAAACAAATCAATACATGAATAGAGCAAATCAAGATTGAATTTTACTATATACATCCACTGACAACCCAGTCTTTTTACAAGTAGGTAAGGGTACGAGATCTCAAGTGTCGTTATGATCTAGGGCATCCATCTCAGCCCCCATAGATTTTCTCTAACCCGGATTAGATAACGCTTCATGTAATGTCTTAGGGATGGAAATAATAGAAATAAAACAAGAGAAAGTATGGGACAAGGCATCATAAGAAACAAAATTAGTAATCGGATGATTAGTAACACAAGACCGAGTATCTTTATGGAGAAGAATGAGCAACGAGTCAGAGGTAATTGGGGAACTCGGATCAGAAGGTGCCAAGGAAAATGAGGGGGACTGCAGTAGATGGCCTCAAATGACGAGATTACACGCGTAGGGGAGGAGACGGTGGAGGGATAATGAAAGAGGTGGGGGTGGAGGTGATTGATCAACATCAAGATCTAATGGAGGAGTGGGATCTTGAAAATATGGAATCGACTCAGTAAATGTGACATCAATACAAATAAAGTATTGTCGAAATATAGGACTATAGCAGTGATAATCTTTTTGAGTGCGAGAATAACTAAAAAAGATACATTTTGTAGCATGAGGATCAAGTTTATCAAAATCGGGTCCCAAATTGTGAACATAGCAAGCAAAACTCAAAGATTTTAGGAGGTAAATAGAATAAGGGAGATCGAGGAAAAAGGACAGAATGGGGACTTTGCTCATTTAACATAGAAGATGACATACGGTTAATGAGATGATAAGCAATAAGAACACCATCATTCCAAAAACATTGAGGGACATTCATTTGAAATAAAAGTGCACGAGTCACCTGCATCAAATGACAATATTTACGTTCGATTACACCATTTTGTTGGGGGGTGTAGACACATTAAGTTTGGTGAATAATACCAGTTTTACGAAGATAAGTAGTAAATTGATCAGTCATACTCATGAGCATTATTAGAATGTGGAATGCAGAATGTGAATACGATGACCATATTGGGTTTTGATTTCCTTACGAAATGTTTCAAATATGGAGAACAATTCAGAACGAGGTTTTATGGGAAATAACCAAGTCATGCGAGAATAATTATTCACATATGTCAGAAAATAAGAAAATTTATTAGATGAAATATTCTTTAAAGGACCCCATACATCAGAATGTACCAACTCAAAAAGATTAAATACATGATTATTGACTCTAGATTGAAATGACACACAGGGATGCTTATTAAGTTGACAAACTTCACAAAACAAAGACTACTAATGACCAAGCCTAGGGACTTGGTGCATCAAATTCTAGAGAGATGAATGACCAAGACGACAATACCACTAAAAGGGAGATGATCAAATTTGAAGAGCTCTAGGTTAGGAAGTACGGATACGGACATAAGTGTCGAATCCGATACAATACGGACACAAGAATATGACAAAGTTAACAAATATACGACACGGGTACGGCAAGGATATGACTATTAAAATAATATAATATATTTTTTAAATAATAATAGAGTTGTAATATATTAAAAATAAAGCATATTATAACAATATTAATAATAAGGTCTAGCAAATATTATTTTTTGATTAAAATTGAAATAAATCAAATTAAATATTCACAATTTTTATGAAACATCATTGCATCTATTAACATTCATAGTATATAAGTTACGTAACAAAAATTATATTAAAAAAAATAAATTTTTAATAGTTAATAGTTTTTTTAATAAAAAGATTATTGGCTGTGTCCTGTCGTATCCTATACGTATCCTGGGTGTATCCTATGCGTATTTTTGCTGTGTCCTAGACGTGTCGTGGCCGTGTTTGACCGAGTTCACTATTCAGAACACTTTTAGCATTGTCGGACACGTGTCCAACCATGTCCTGACCATATCCGTGTTAGACACGTGTCCGATACTGCCACGACACCCCGTGGGAAGTATTCGTGCTTCCTAGGCTCTAGGTGATGGATCAGGATCAAAATAATAGAGATCATCTGCTTCATGCCCCATAACAATCTTCCGCCTCATCTTTAGATCCTAAAACTCTATAAGGATAAAAGGTGACAGAACAATTAAGGGATGAGTAATCTTACTAAGAGACATTAAACTAAAAAGAAATTGGGGAACAAATAAAATAGATGATGATGACACATTGAGACTTAGTTGATTAGTCTCTAAACTTGAAACTTTAGATTAAGTCCTATTAGCAAAAGTAACACTTGGAGATGGAATAACAGAATTGTAAGTGAAAAATTCGCTATACGAACCAATTATGTAACTAGAAGCACTAGAGTTTACAATCTATGGATTGCATGTGGAAGACATTAAATAGGTGAAAGTGGTACTTGATTGGACAAAAGTAGCCATCGATAAAGATGAGAAGATCTGTTTTAGAGACTGGAACTGAGCATACTTTTTCCAGGAGATAGTTACTAACTTGGAGTTAGATGGTGCTGTGGGGGATGATGATGTAGGCAAATGGGTGATGTTATCATGATAGAAGATCTAATTAGCAGTGCTAGACGACTTGCCATGTAAATCCCAACACTAATCCACAGTGTGATTACTATGACCACAATGAGTACATAAGCGAGTAACATTACGACCTCCACAACCACTACTATGTCCCCCTCTAGAATCATAAATAGAACGACCACCACTACGTCCACCTCTATGGCCCCGACCACCCTAAGTACTACTACTGTTGCAAGTGGAGACAACCAAGGTTGAGCGGTCAGCAGAGGGATCATGATCAATGTCGGATCTAAAAAGATCATCAGACAATGTAGCACGCTGTTAGCGGGTAAAGACATTCAGAGGAGTGGGAAGAGTGAGACTTCTTAAGATTTGAGTACGAATAGGCTCATACTCAAACTTCAAGCCAATAAGAAAACGAACAACATTCAAATCCTCACACTGTCACTCCATACATGCAACACCAATCCTAAACTGGTGGAGAATCCTCAACTCCTCACAAACACCCATAACTTTAGAATAATAGTCTTCTAAACTCAAAACACCCCGCTTACGGCGAAAATACTGTTTGCATATCTCATAGTCATTAGTGCCTGTAAACTTACTAGTACCATAATATATCTGTGCCAAACGATTTCAGATTTTCTTGGCTTTATTGAGATAAAGCAATGTGGAGCTGATATGAGGTGCAATACTATTTAATAATAACTAAATAATTTGGGCATACTCTTGCTCTCACTGATCAAATCTAGGGCCTTGGGTTTAGCTCAAACCAAATACTTTTTAAAACCTTTGCCTTTAATGAAAACTTGAATACATTGGGGTTATAAAATATAATTAATCCCATTTAGCTTGACCAAAGTCATAGGAGCATGAAAGAAAGAGGATGAGGAAATTCTTGGTGGAAGGCTAGGAGGAAGTGCATCTGTCTTCAACTATGTTGTGGAATCTGTAGTCATATTACTGAAACTGGAGCAACTGAGAAGCTAGATCTGGGCTAAAAGAGAGCTGGAAAAGGAGAACAAGCCAAAAGAAAAGAGGAAGCGAATCCTATACTCACGGGACCAAGAAGAATAAGGCTAGGGCAGTCCTCAAAGCAGCGAACCTGACCAGAAACCTGATGAACCGAACCAGAAGCCTTCTGAACCAGTCCAAAACCTGCTGAGTCGGACCCAAATATCAAAATGTCGTGTCGAAACGTCCGAAACGTTTCGGAATTTCAACACACCGACTCGAAACATGGGTTGAATCCCAAAATTCCAAAGTCTTGGTCGAAATGTCACTGTGTCGGAGAAAGACACCTCGACTAGGTAGAACTGATATGAAACTTGTAGTAGAATGGTCTGAGCCAGACGTGAACCCACCTAGTCTGAACCAAACCAAACTGGACTGGGCCAGCTGGCTCTGGGCCTGGATCTTGTTGGACTGGGCTAGCAGGTGCTGGGCTGGATTGCCTCTTTTAGAAAAACTTACTGATGGACTCGGGTTTAACCTAACCCGAATTAGATTCGAAGTAGAACTCGTGAACTACGGGCCGTGTCCTCTTCTTTCGAATAGGTCTGCGAACCCCAGATGCAGACAACTCTGGCAATGATGAGAACTTCGGCAAGAATGATCAACGCCAGATAGAACGTCAACCACCATATTTGCCAAAACACTATACAAGGCTATACGAATCACAACACCTGAGATCCAACGAACAGAAATCTCACCCGAATGACGACATCAATACCTTCAAACAATCAGCCATAGATCTGGATCATGTACTCGATCACACCCATAGTTATTGTTCATTCATAACAGGATATAAATCCTAGTTCGACCACCATATTTGCCAAAACACCATACGAGGCTATACAAATCACAACATTTGAGATCCAACGAACAGAAACCTCACCTGAATGACGACATCAATACCTTCAAACAATCAGCCACACATTTGACGATTCCATACTACAACTAACAATCCAACGAATTGAAATCGCACGGATCATGTACTCGATCACACCCATAGTTATTGTTTATTCATAACTGGATATAAATCCAAGTTGTTCATTCAGGCTGTGGTTGAGTCCTGGATGAGGAAGATGAGAAAAGAAAAGAAAGGAGGAAGAGACGCACGGGAAATAAAATACAGAAGAGTTTAAGTTTAAAGAAAAAATCATGGATGAATTTTAGATCAAATTGGCTCCGATATCATGTTAGATTTAGTAAATAGAGAATTGAAAGAACTCTAAGAAAGGAGGTAGGGAAGGTATAATCATACCCTACCTCTCACTTTCAATTTGTATTTGTAGTTACCCATAAAAGTATAAATGATTAGTATTCCCTCAGAGAGGTATACTTATTAAATTAGAAATAATGACAATATACTACTAATTATAAAAGTTGAAGACTAAAGCATGATGTGAAGAAGGGCTTGAAATATGGTTTTGTTGGAAAAAACTTGAAAGCAATGCCGTTTGAGTGCTCAAGCAGTTCCTTCGACTTGGAGTGAGCATTTTCTCAATTTGAGAGCACGGCTTGCTCAACGCTCACCCAATACTTGAATGGTCATGTTGGGTGGCTGAGACAAAATTCGATTCCAGAAACTTGCACTCTCTCATGCTCCAGTGGGCAATTCAGATTTTGTAGATTTTGGTTTCCTATTTTGATTCTATTTTCATTCCTATGTATAGGTTAAGGCTGAGTTCATCCATAAGGTTTACAAAGCTGAGATTTTCAAAGAGAAAAAAATGTAGAGAGCTTGACCCTAGCCTACTAAACTAAAGTGGCTAAAGATTCTTCATAAATTACTTTTGACCTATATCATGTTCCTTTAGCGAGCTACCTTGTAAGAGACACAAAAGCCTTTTGAGACGTTTTTGCTTTGGTGGATTTCAATTGAAGTCCGAAGGCAGATTCCTTCAATGGTATAGGATGGATTGAGGATTCAATTTATGGATCGTTCATAAAGCATCCAAGAGTTTGCAATGGATTCCGAATTGATGTTATAAGATAGAGAAAGCATCTTACTTAATGTAGTTGGTTGATCTATACGTTTTTGAGTCTTGTAACTAACTTTGAAGCTTTAGTGGATTGGTTGTCTGAAAGGTCCTGTGGTTTTTTCACGTTAGGGTTTTCCACATAAAAATTGCTTGTGGTATGGTTGAGTATGATTGAATTGCTTCTTATACTTGCAATTTCCGAGGCAATTTGTGATATTTGCATCTTGCATACGTCATACGTGCTTCACATATCGAATAGGATTTGATTTTTGAATTGGGCATTATCTTATGCATCTAGTGCACAAGCCCTATTTTTTTTGATAGGAAACAGAAATATCATTAAAAATATAGAACAAAAATACAGAAGAAAATCCAGAAATATATTTATTTGTGTGAGTCCTCAGACTGTTGGTTAGACCCTTGAAAATCAAATTTTTTGGAGTACTCTTTTTAATTACTGGCCCATCAACCTGATAAATATTTGTATTTCCTGCAGGCTGCTCGCAGCAATGTGCTTCTTGCAGTTCCAGCGTTTCTGTATGCTATCAATAATTATCTGAAGTTTACAATGCAGGTATAGACATTGTGATTGGTTTCCACTTTCCCACATGTGCATTTGCTTTTGGAGAGCATTTTACGCATGTCGATAATGACATAGTGGTGCCTCTATTTGATGTTGGTAGTGTCTTAACTTCTTACATGAGCAAGTTTGGCTGCTATGCTGTGGCCCAGGTTTTAGCAATACAGGGTGATTGGGTGTCTAATCACCATTAGATGTACTGTTTAAGCTTATTTACTGTTCATTGATCAAAATTCTACACATTGTGTTAAACTGTTAGGGGATCTTTGGTTGAAGAATATGGCTGGATGGGATTGGAGTGTCAATCTCATTGGTTTGTATGGCTTTGTATAATTCCCTTGTGCCATCCTGTACTATGTTTGGCTGGAACTTGGTATTGCATGTGGACACCAGAAAAGGCATAGATTCTAAATGATTATTTGATATTACTTGACTGTATGCCCTTGCCATTCATTCCATCTTATTGACCAGAAGTGGCTTTTTCTAATACCACCTATCATGTGGAATAAGACATACCCAGATACTGGGGAGAAGAACTACTCTTCAGCTCATGCGGGTGCAATAAACCAAAAATTTGCCAGGCTCAATGAAACCAAACAAACAAGGTATATGTGAGCCCCAGACTACATGCTCTGAAACTCTTTTATTCTACTCAAATACTTCAAACAAACATTGCCTTAGGATATTGGTCTAACTCTTGCAATTACCGCTGTTATGATGAGGGTTGAACCAAGAGCGGAGGTCAACTCTTAATGAGGACATGTATTTCTTTACTTCTTCATCCTTTGTCTTTGGTTAGCTCCATGTCCAGGGGATGTGAGGGTGGTTTCAAAAAGGTGAGCCGCGGCTTCTTGCTCTTCTAGGTCCGAATATTCTTATTGAATAATTTTAACATTTAGGACAAAGGGACCCAAAAGGGATGAAAACAGACATTATTGCATGTGATTCAATGGGACTGTGGTAATCCTTGAATCATATATGATGACCTTTGTTTATCGTGATTGTAGGTCTTAGTTAAGATAGCAATTTCTTAATTACCATGGTCTAAAAGAGAAAAGTAAAAAGTAAACTGAAAATGAAGCTGCAACAGCCGCATACAGATTTGTAACACAGAAAAAAAGCTCAAAGAGAAAAGTATTGTATCATAGGGTTGCTCCTTAATTAAACTCTCTGGAGATTTATCGTGAATTGTGGTCATGTTGTACAAGAAATGAAGGTTTTGTTATTGAACCTGCTCTGCTGGTGGGTATACTTAAAATATGCAAAGATGATAATTCTCATGCATTTCTTAACTCATGAAATGTAGGGAAAAATAATAATTTAATTTCCCTCCCTCACCTTTTTTAATTGCCCACCCTTTTGTGGCCACCTCTTCTCATTGCTCTCTTTCTCTCATTTTTTTGATGAGAAAATTGTTGATTTTATTATCACAATCTCCATGCATAGTTCAAGGTTGTGGTATCGGCCATGGACTTGGAACGCTCCAAGACACATCGGTCGTGGCGTCTCAGTGCGGTATAAGGCGATACGATCTAAAATAAAATGTTGACCATGACGAGAGATTCAGATTATATCACATCGTCGTAGAACCGTGTCGGCTGATTGGGGAATGATAACTCCAGCAACTCGGGATTGATTCAGACAACTCACTTGAGTCATGCGTGATTTTGGGTTTATATGCATCGTACAACGGTATCATTTCATAAGGTGTCTAGTTGGATATGACTCCTATCAGTGTCGGTCGATACTTTTAACCATGTCTTAATGCCCTAGTTACAGTCAATGGACTTATATGGGTGATTCCCTCAGTTTTGGTGTATCCTATCCTCAATATTTCCTTTACCTGTATTCATGTAGATTGATAGACCAAGCTAGGAGGTGCTGAGGAAAACTCTGCCGCACGATAGCCATTATTGGTAGAGAGGGACGGAGGGAGAATTGTTTTTTGACTAACATATAGAAGAAGATGGTGGCTCGTCATGGGTTTCGGCTGGTTTTGAATAGGAGGTAGGAAGGTGTTAGGGAGGGGGAAGCTTTATTACTTTTTGCTCTTACTCGTTGAGTTAGGACCAAAAGAGGGGACATTTGTTTTATTTTCATCTTTCATTACACTGGGGAATTTAGAAAGACCTGGTGTCAAACACTAGATGCTTTATTTAGAAATGAGGCAATGAAACTCTTGGTGAAAAAGGTTAAATGCACATCATGCAGTATGATTGCCATTTAACAAACAGGAGATAAATTCCTGATATGACATACATGGGCAACCATTATTCCTTGGCTACTGTCATGATGATCTGTAAAGTTCATTGTGGTTTGGTGGCTCTTTTGATATCTGTGGCTGATAATTTTTATTGTAGAAATTTTTTTTCACCCTGTTAATATTGTTTCATTTGATATGGGACAAATGTTGCCAGCGATTATATAACTAGTCAATTTTTTGTGACAATAATTCAGCACATATTAAATGTGACGTTTCATATAATATGACATACTCTACCATCAAAAAGATATTTTACGACATATATGGACGACCACTATTGCTTGGCTACTATTGTTATGACCTGTAAAGTTAATAGCCTAGGTTCTCAATATTTGTCTGCCACAAACAACTTAACTGTGCAAACTTTCTGTGCAGCTGTACTTTGATCCTGCCACTGTTAAGATGCTGAGCAATCTGAAGGTATATTGCTATCTGCATTTTTATTCATGAGGTTACTAAGGAGATAATGGTACTGATACGTTGGTGACAGCATGGTTTGTGGCTTTTGAATTTCTTCTTATATGTAATGATGCTTTTGGTAATGGGTTTTCTTTGCTTCATCAATTTATGTTACGCGTTCATTGATATTAGGCATAACATTGTTTATTGCATACTTTTACAATATGTTGTGGTGTATCTAAAGATTTTCATGGCTAACTTTGTGCAAATTACTAGCTGGTTTTGGCAGACATACATTCATTTTTCTTTATGAAATGTTTTTTTGTATTGGTAGTGGGAGAGAGAGATTGACAAATAGGACCTCCCATTAGATGCTATATGAAAAGAAGCAATTTTATTGACATTAAGAAAGCACAAAAAAGAAAAGAGAGTTGGACAAGTCGTCCAATCCCAAATCAGTTAAAAGAGAAAAAAAAAGAAAAAGAAAAAGCTGTCATGGACAATGGATAACAACAAAGAGCACTTAGAGCAACATAATGTCCTGCTATAAATCACAAGAAGCTCTCCGCCTTGCCATAATACAAATTAGGGGAATACCTTCAAGAATATTTGAAACCAAAGTTCAAAAAGATACTAAAAAATATATCTGATCTCATAATCCACTGATTCTCATTTATTTTCAAATCATCACATTTCTATCCCACCAAATAACCCAAATTGTGGCAAGAACAACCCAATTCCAAATTCCAAAGAGTAATTCTTTTCTTCTTGATTCCAAAATCGCTAAAGTCCACAGTAAATGTAGACTAGATAGAACAAGGAGTAAACAACTCATTCCTTCCAAATCACTCAATTTGATCTAGAATGATAATGCAACGGGAAATCTAAAAATAAGTGATCCACATTTTCATACTCACATCGATACATAACAGCCCACTACGGAGAAAGATAAGCTTGACGTCTTCTTATTTGAAACATGTTATTGGTATTAATCTTATCATGAACAATATTTTGTGCACAAACTGAGAATTTAATGGGCTTTTTTCCTTCCAAATCATCAAAGTTGGAGCGGAAAGTGGACATGAAGGAATATCAATTAATTAGTCAAAGAAAGAATGGCTAGAGAAGCTACTTCAAACATCAGTAGACAATAGCTTTTATCACATGACTGATGATCTAAATGTAAATCATCAAGCAAAGACAAGAACGAATCATTTCTGCTATATTTGTATCATCAAGATTCTCACAAAATCTAATATCCCAAGAGAAAGTGGGTCATCTACAAACCGAATTCGAAAAGATCTTCAAACATGAAGACAAAATTGCTAGCTGGAGAGCACTTACTCAGTAGATAAAGGACACAACATGGGCCTCTGATTTCAGATTCAAAAAATCTGCATGTGGAAGCAGCTATTTCCAACAATTCATCACGAGATTTGGCTTTTGCATTTTTATCATTTCTCTGCTTTTAGACTTCGTTAAGTAGGCCCGTTCTTTCTCTATCCCACTATCAATCTCTCTGTGCATTACATATCGATAAAATAAAAATAGAATCTGCATTTGCTAACAGTGGTGATGAAGAAGAGTAGGCGGGGATGGCGAAGGTAGCAGATGATCCAATGGAGGACGATTTGCTTAGTACCAACCGTATACTGTATTAGGCTTAATTAGCCAAGGTTCAACAATTTGTGTTCTTTTATCCTCCAAAATGGTGAAATTTTTTGAGTTATTGAAATATAGTTGCCTCAATTTTCTTGACTTCATTTTGGTTTTTTTCATTAATTTACATATTATCTGCTTTATCTATTCGACTGCACCCATATCCCAATGTATTCGACTCGTATCGCTACACATGGAAAATATAATGTATTATTTATCATATATGTATGGAGCATATCCAATACGTATCCTTGCATATCTGGCCGTATTTGTATCTTTAGGTATTGGGTTTTGGATACCCGGAGTATAACATACTCCAACCTTCTAAATGTATCCATGTCTCATACCTCTTCTCCAACTAGAGTGCATTGGGCTTCAATTCTTTGCATTTTGAGCTATCTTGGTGGCACTTTACTTTAGAGTGTGTTATTTTCATCCACTTTTTTTGATATTGATTTGGCTAGTGATGTCATGGACCGCAAATCCACCACTAGTTTTTGTTTCTTTCTAAGTGATTATCTTATTTCCTAAAAAAGCGAGAAGCAGATTGTTGTCGCTCGTTTCCCTATTGAGGATTAATATCATGCTATGGCTACTACTACATTTGAGATAGTTTGGTTGATATGGTTGCTTGCCGATCTAAGCATTTTCTTTTTGCTCCTACTTCTATGTATTGTGAAACAAACGCGCAATCCAAATTGTATCTTGATACTATTTCCTTGCTTTTTTCTTTTGTTACAATGCAGTTGGCTGTCTTTTTCATGAAGTCTCGCACCATGTTGCATCTTCATTTTCTTTTTGACTAACTTCCTATACTTTCTACCGTCAGATCATGAGTTGGAAGGAGGATTGTTAAGATTGTCATGTTTATTTATCAATAGGGGCAGTGCAGTCTTTTTCTTTTTGTCTGGTTCAATATATTGTCTCTTGCACACTTTTTATTACGATGGGATATTAGAGAGAGCCGCTGATAATTTTCCTTCCTTAATATCCCTTCTACGTATTCTTTTCTTTATTTGCTGTATGTTTTAAGAGTGCCGACTTTCTTGCTTGCATAGTCAGCCTACTAACATATTTGGCCAGGACTTCATGTTGTGTAATATGAGTCTTTGGATTTTATTAAACTGTTACTTACAAATTATGTCACAGGACACTAATCTTGAATTATATTCTTGCAAAATTCTGATTGTGGACTATGAAAATGCAGGTTTTGGTAATTGCTGTTCTGTTAAAAGTAATAATGAGGCGTAGGTTTTCCATCATTCAGGTTAGTTTTGTGTTCTGAATGGTCTTAGTTTGACCAGTTTTGGCAAAGTGTAAATAAGAACTACATGTGAATGCTTCAGGGGATTATTATATACAACGATTGACAACAACAGTAATGATTATTTTAAGGTACTACTTAGTAGAAAAAAAATTACTGAAGCTTGTGTGGTCTTGTTTTGTTTTCTGCCACAGTGGGAAGCTCTTGCTCTGTTGCTTATTGGAATTAGCATAAATCAGATGCGTTCCCTACCTGAGGGTACTGCCGCTTTGGGTGTTCCTGTTGCAACGGCTGCATACATGTCCACATTGATTTTTGTAAGTGATTTTGGTTATTTACTCTCAGGTTGTTACTATTCATAGAACTGACGGGTGATGCTCCATGCATCGCTAGCCCAAGGTTTCAGCCCAAAAGCAAAAATTCATATGCATGAATTGTTTTTGAGATTAGACTTTATCATGTCTTTGCTATTTAATTAAATTGTTTTTGTACAGCTGAGGCTTTATTTAGGGTTTAATGTGCAGGTTACTGTTCCGTCTTTGGCCTCAGTCTTCAACGAATATGCTCTGAAAAGCCAATATGACACCAGCATTTACCTTCAGGTGATCTCAGATAATATTACACTTGTCTACTTTGATGCTGTGTCAAGCAGATAGTACGAGATTCGTTGGTTGATTTTTGCATTACTTCTCTAGGAGAAAAAATACTATCAATTTCATAGTTGTTCTGATTGCATTTAGTAGTGCTTCATAGTTTCCCCTCAATTAGGGCAGATTGCATGATCGTCTGTTTTCTATACTGCCCTCAAAAGTGCGATACGCTAAACAGCTCTGAACATATTCTGCTTCTGTAATTGTGTAGGTGATTTTGTTGACGAGAGAGAACTTTTAGGGTTTTCTAGGTGCATTGAGTACTTGGGTTTACCAGTGCGCTTTTGGCCAGACTGGAAATGTTAAAATATGGGAATTGGCTTTTTACTTTTTAGCCTGGGTTATATGCTACTATTTTGATTGAAGAATAGACAAACAGCAAAGTGGCACTATTTCTGGGCCTGTTATGTCCAGAAGCTATGATGTGGATAATCTGGAAGCAATGAAAGTGAAGGATTGTTGGGGTTTTTTTTCCCCTTCCTGGGGTGTTGTTTAAACAGATACTGAAGTAGTTTAGACAATAGACCTCAAGACAAATGTCAAGTGACGATGTGGGACTCAGCATCTTTTAAATGGTCGTGGCACAGCATCCCTTTCTGGATCAAGCTGCCTTAAACTGAATTCAAACCATTAGTCGAATAATCTCTTGTTCTTTCCTTATCACTTTACTAGTCATAACCCTTGCCTGAAGGCACGATAAAATATAAAATTCGAGCGTCCAAAAAATCGATCCCACTGTATTAATTTTTTTTCAAAATATATTAACTACAAATTAATTAAATATTAAATGATTAAATATATGATAAAAATGAGTGATATGATATTTTTAGGAAAGAAATATATAAATGATTAAATATGTGATAAAAATGAGTGATGCGATTTGACATTTGAGTCTGACAAAGGGATGATGGGTGTGGTAAGTGATTGGTGATGATTTCAAGGGAGAAAATATGATTGAGATAAAATTCAAACACACTCTTGTTTTATTGTATAGATGTTCACTCTTGTTTTGATAGTCATGCATGCAGTCTCTAGACTCTCTACACAAAGGTTTCCAAGTATATCTGCTATCCTCTGTTTTTGACACTGTTGTTTGTTTTGTAGAACTTATTTTTATATGGATATGGTGCTATATTCAACTTTTTGGGGATTCTTGGAATTGCCATTTTCAAAGGTACTTTGATGCTCTGTTGTCCAATCCTGCCAATTATTGTTTATAATGAAGGACGAAAATGGTTGAGTTGAATTTAGACCCAGTTTTCGATTTTGGTTGCTTAACTGATTTGTAATTTGTCATGCACTTTGTTTCCAACTCCATAAAATATGTCTTTTGAAACTTGAAAGTAGCTTGCTATTCGTCTCTGTCCAGTACTTCCTATGTTGGGCTTGAATAGTGTGCTAAAACTTCTCTATTTGTTAATACTTGTGCCCCTAGAGACTGCTCCACATGCAGAGCTTTATCATTATCATGGTTGAAGGACGTGAAGTTTTCCATAACGTCATGTCATGGACATCAAAAGAGATTCATGCTATATCATGATGTCGTTGAATGGTATATAGCGATAGGCTGCAAGTCTATGGCGATGACTCAGGATTTTTGGTTGAGTTTACCGAGATGTCTGCGAGTCAAGCACGATTGGAAGGAGACTCGTGATTTACACGGAATGTTGAACTTTATGAGGAGGAAAAGTGCCCAGTTGGATATGAGTCGGCCAAGCCTTATCGAACTTGGACAATTCTTTGAACCACGATAATTTGTGCCGCTCAACTTTTTGGCCCTAGTGCTTTCTAGCAAATTGAGGGTGTGGTATTGTTCTCCTGAATAGCTACAAATGGCACCATCTTCTTGCCAAAGGTAGCCCTGTTTCTAAAAATCATCTCTCTTTTTTGTGAAGAAATGTCATGCCGGACAAGTTTAGGTAAACACTCTTTTACAAACTTTAGGTTGAAAATTGAAGTTGGCAGTAGAGAAAGGGCTCTTAGGCACTGCTTATGCTTGGATTTTGTAATGAAAGATGGTAGGAACACTCTCTCCAACAAGCTTTAGGGTAAATATTGATGTTGGCAGTGCAGAAAGGGATTTTAGGGGCTGCTTATGGTTTTGATTCTATGCTGACAGATTTTAAGAGGTATAAAAAAGAACTGAGGTGGATGGGTTGTTTTAGTTAAGCCCATTTAAGTCAAAAATTGTTAATAACCGAAAATATAAAGAGGGGAGGGGAGGACATAAACCTTGCCCCTTTACATAATAAAATAAAATGACTAATATCTTGCTTTGAAATGAAACTGACAATTTAAAATTGTTTCTCTAATGCCTTCCATTAGTGCGATAAAGTCCCTAGCTGAGACCCGCATTTGTAGAGATTCCATAAAATTCCACTCATATTGCTTTCACCATGACCCACCTTGCATTCATATTATCATGTCTTTGACTAGCTGCCAAGTGATATGGTTGAATTAGGGTAAGAAAGAGAAAGAAGCCAAGAATGATGAGAATGAACCGAGTGCAGAAAAACTTGGAAGAAGAAGAAGAAAAAGAAGATGATTATGATGAAGAGGAGGATGAGAAGGAGGAGAGAAGGAAAAAAAAAATTGCAGCCTTATAAGGATTAGATAAAATGACTACACAGAATCAAGTTCTCATATGGAATGCTGTACTGAATAGGAAGGTTATATTATAATTTATAAGCTGCTGGATTCTCCTAATTCTATTAGTACTAAGGCTTCAAATTTAAGAACTCTTGGCTCTTTGACCCTAAAACTATTCTAGATTATTAGAGCCTAAATAAAACTCGAATGACTATTTTGACCCAAAATACGATGCATGACTAGGGTTACTAGCATTGTTCTTTTGGCTAAAATGCATTTTATGATAGTTAAGAACTGAATTTGGGCTATTAGTGCTGTTAAAAGCTCCCACTTTCTTTAATCCCACTACCATGTCTGATGAATCTAGACACTCGGAATCATTCTTTTTCCATAGGACATTCTAAGACACCTTATGATAATATCTGTTGCAGTTGGTTCATGAAATAACTAGGCTAAACTTTTGACTCTGATTGTGTTATTCCAAATATTTCAGGTCCCAGTAGCTTTGATATTTTGCAAGGACATTCGAAAGCTACCATGCTTTTAATATGTAACAATGCAGCGCAAGGAATTTTATCATCCTTTTTCTTCAAATATGCTGGTGAGATTTTCCCTACTAGTCTAAGAATTTTGTTTCTTGCCCTAAATATTAAGCAAAATTACAGCTTAAAATCTTTTTCACCCCTTGTAAATTAGAACTTGTAATTCTTGATCTAGACCTTGAATTTATTATGGATTTTTGTGTGGTAATTAGTCTTTGTTGCCCTCTTTACTTATATATGACCTCACTTGATGCTATCAGATACGATTTTGAAGAAATATTCGTCAACTGTTGCCACAATCTTTACCGGCATTGCCTCCGCTGCATTATTTGGTCATACTTTGACCATCAACTTTATTTTGGGAATTACTGTTGTTTTCATTTCAATGCACCAGGTACTACTGCAAAGAGAAGTATCCTTTTGACCTTTCCAAGTTTGTTTTCAGACTAACCCTGTGCTTCATTTTTCTTCAGTTCTTCTCATCTCTTTCAAAAGTCAAGGATGAACAACAAAATGGAGTGCTGGAGCGATTGGACATTCAGAATAACAGGTATTTGTTTGTTCTTTTTGTCTGTTTTGTGTCGGATAGTTATAGCACTGGGGGGTTGAGAATCCTACCCTACTTTTGCTGCACAGATTTGGCATAAATACAAAAAGATTTGATGAAATGAATAATACAGGTTATTGACATTGGTTCGTTTTCTTGTTTTGATTGATCCTTCTGCAATGTGTCACATGCTGCTTTTCATTCTCTCGGTTACCTGGGGCAACTTAGTTCCAAAAATGTTTATTTACATTGTTGAAGTATAAACAGTAAACACTTAAGTAACACCCTCTCTAACAACTTAAGCTTTTAGAGTACTTGGTTGTTTAACATATATCCTCTGATTATGGTTATATATGTTTTAATATCACAGCTCCAAGGATTCATCCTTCATAAATATGGCAGCAGGAGCAAATGAAGAGGTATGAAAGTCTGATCAGCTTGTCTTCTACAAAAAACATTAATGCTTTTCTGTAACTTCTGCTGAAACTCATTCTTTCTTTATTTTTTCCATTCACATCTTTTCCAGGCTTCTCATCGTGTAGGACATGATGAAAGACAACCGCTTCTTCCCACCTGAAGTTATTCAGAAGTATGTTGCTGAAACCTCACAATGTCGTTGGAATCTTTCTGTTGCATCTATTATTGCACTTCTTTAATTTTAATACTTGGAGTGGTCATATTTATTTTATTTATTGATTATAAATTACACGGATATGATTATGTCTAAAAGTATGAGATCAGTAAGAACCTATAATCTGTGGGCACGACCATGGGGGTGTTCGATGCAATATAAGGGGAGATAACAGTTGTGTAGAACTTCATATGGAAATATGTATCCATATTGATGTGCATAATTTTTGTCCTTATTTGCTTTGCTCTAGTTGACAATGTTTACAACTATGAAATTTACGAATATTTAAGGTCAAAGACGTTATAATTGGAAGAAAAGGGTAGATTTGCGAAGGACAGTTGGATGAGAGATCATATGAGAAAACAATATTTTGTGAAGGGGTTTATGGAATGTAATGTTTAGGACCAGAGAAGAAATTCATAACTGAAATAAAGATATGAAAAGGTAAAATCTGTGATGGTTTTTCGCTTTTACACTCCCACAACCGAATTAAAAGGAGAAGTTTGTAGTGAGGGCCACTATTTGTTTGACCAATGAAATGTGTTTTTTACTTGTTTTGATGGTGATAACTCTCTCGCTTGTATGCAAGGATCGAAATATCATTTTAGAGTACTGTTTCGGTCAACTCAAAAATGAAAACGTTTTAGAAAGCAAAAATTTAAAAACATGTGAAAACACAAATATAATCTATTTATTTATAAAGATCAGTTTAATAATGGATTAATTGAGCATGTTTATTGAGTTAATATCCATATATATAAGATAATATCAAGTTGGAGAACAAAAAGGTTTGACAAGGTAGAAATCACTTCAATTAGTTTCAAACATTTAATTTTCATAAAGCAAAACATATTTTTACATAATGTTAAGGTCTCATAATACAAATGAAAGCCTAATGAGTACATAAATACGTGGCTACATCTATCCTTCTATGGAGTGTTGAACAGACTCATAAATCGGTGCAGGGTCTTGATAGTCACTTAGAGAAAATCTATATGTAGTTAAACATGGCGACAGTAATTAGTCTAACTCATATAATTACGATAATATGAATCATACTCTGTCTTGGACCTTTGATAGTCCGCAACATTCATCCAATCTAGTGGAAAACGAATGCATCAGTCCCTGCCCAACATTCGTTTTGTCTCCTGGAGTCATGGCTAGATCCATAATCGTATGTTGAGAATCTATATTCATATCCTCGTGAGTCATACCCCGATCCATAATCATATGCATAAATTTCATATCCAAAACCATAACTATATGAAGACGATGAACCATAAATATAGTGTTCACTTCCATTTCCACCTCCACCTCCACTTCCACTAATAATAGAAATATCACCATTAATCATATCAACTCCATGCATAATAGCATTCATACCATGTAGAGTGATCAGATTTTGAGTATGCTCACGTCGGTGATCTGGACTTGAGTGTCGTTTTATATTGAAACATTCGTTGAGAGCCATGATCCTCATTTTGTATAGCATGTGTAAATCTTTCCTCTACATTGAATACAACTTCATGTGGATTTTGACTTCCCGTATCTCTATGTGATGAACTAGTAATGTGCTCACCACCACCTCCATCGCCACCATGTTCAAGATTATCACCACCTCCACCACCACCATCATCATCATCATCATCATTGCTATTATCACCATTATAATCATCATCAGTACTAGTAGTGAGAGTGACAAGTTGCTTACGGTTTGGTAGACTTCTTATTAGTTTCTCAAACTCTTCATCATTTATTGGTAAAATATTTTTCCTTACTTGATCCTTCTCCACTTACTTTGAATTTTGATTTTCGTGGTGGTGCAATACTCTGACTTTGATCTACTTCTCCATCATCATCAGAAAGATGATTTGTCCATGTTGCAAGGAAAGTGTTTGGTCTTGTTGATTGCCTATCATCATCAAGTTCATCTAAAAGTGTATCACCGGGGTCATCTAACGACTCTAAAATGCATTCATCCTCCTAAAAAATAGTGGTTAAGTCTATAGATCTGAATTTCTATCATTTTTTCTCCTTCACAAGGTGCTTTAACTTCAATTTCATGTTATACTGTGCAAACGCGAACCTTTCCAACTTTTGACAATTGAGTTGATTCTGCACTTTAGCATGAATGAGAGCGTAATGTGCTCTAGTTTCTCTCGCGACCACTAGATAATGCTGCTTGCGATAATATTCTCATAGCAATCTTTCTCAAATTAGAAGCATCAGTGTTATACATAAGCCACCATTCAACTGCATAATAATAATAATTCAAAACCTTAAGACCTCGTTTGGATGAGGTAATCTTGATTGAGAATGAGATTCTTATTTCTAAATCCTAAATTATTATGTTTGGAGAGTCAATTATTCAGTAATCTAACTTGGGAATAATATTGTAATTCCCAATAATAGTGGGTGTCCTAAACCCATAGTGAATGGTGGTAATCTCATACATTGATTGCGTATTCTATATAAAAAATAAAAATCCCAAAATAAAACTCCTTCCTAAAATTAACTTAATTTCAAAAATTAAGTTCTCCTCTTAAAATCAATCTCCTTTCTAAAGTTACTGACAATAACCAAATTCCTAAAGAAATAATTTGGGAATGAAATTAATTCCCACATTAGGGTACTGACAATAACCAAACTCTGAATATAAGATTATTATTGTAATTGGAATTTAGGTATTTCATTACTAGGAATGAGATATCCATTCCCAATTAAGATTGTTGTCATCCAAACGTGCCCTAAAGAAAAATATAAGTAGAAAACCATGAGGACCAAATATTGTGTTTAAATAATCTACTTAATTACCTAGATTACTTGTGGTTCTTCCTATAATTGCATCTCGATCAATACAATAATACATGATATCTCGAAATATTTTGACCTAAATATCATATGTTGATGTTGTATATTAAAATAGTGCACTCTTAAAATGAGATTGAAATATTAAAGTATTACCTTTGCAAGTGCTTGAGGAGCCTTGTTTAGATTTGCCTCTAATCTAGACGCAATTAAGCAAATCTAACAAATTTTCTGACATACTAATATTTTTCTCGTACTGATATGTGGGGGTTCAAGTACTAAGCTAACACAATATACAGGAATGAGTTAACTTGTGTCACATCTAAAATGATAACACCTAGTAATAAAAATAAATATTGTTAAACAATAAGTTTACTTGCCATATGAATATGATGAATGATTTGTATATTCCATCGACTATCAATGATGTCAAGAGATTTTTTACAAGATTTAGGGGACATATCTTTGATAGCTTGTCTTACTCGTTTCATTGCTTCATATTCATATGACATTGTAGCTTTTCTTTGCTTCATATTCTTAGAACTCTTGCAATAGGTGTATATGCATATTAACCACCTTTTTGGCATTCTCCCAAAATTTAGGATTTAGAATTGTCCCTTCTACTCTCTTTCCAACTGGATCATTCGCTCCCGCAGTCTTACACTAATTTTCTGAAGTAAACATCCATTACAAGCCATTTCTCTATTCTAAAATACTTTGTAGGAAAATATAATTAGTGATAAATATTGTTTGTCGAGGCCGAATCAATTTTCTCGAACAAAATATTCTCATTATATCTAAGACTCTTCTATGATTATAGATAAAATTAATTACTCTTTTAGCTTGCTCCAACACATTTTGAATCGTTTCAATCATGGAAAAATAATGTTAAATTAAATCCAGAGAGTGAACCGCACAAGGAGTCCAGTATAAGTGTGATCTTCTTTTCATCAACATTTCACTAGTTTTTTGGTACGCACTACCATTATTTGTAATAATCTGAACCACATATTTCTCTCCAATCTTCTTAACTACAGCGTCCATCAACCCCAAAATATAATTAGCATTCTCGTTATGGTCATAACTATCAATTTACTTGTGAAAGACAACTTTTTATCATAGTATATCAAGAAGTTAATAATAGATACTCTTGTGGTCGATGTCCATCCGTCACACATGATTGTAACTACGTAAATCTCCCATTTTTTTATTAAATTGGTCAATGTATTTTTTAAGTTCATCTATTTCATTATCTAGCAATGGTCTACCAATCTCATATGGGGTTGGGCTTTGCACATCCACTCCAGTTAAAACAATTTCATCAATAATCATTTGGTAAAAGTGATCTTGGGCTTTGCTTGGTGGAATATTGTTATAAATAAAATACTTTGCAATAGCATGTTTTGTCGTCTTCGCCCAGTTTTAGGGATTTCACATATGAGTTAGCTTGACTCGCTTGACTCCCCTATTTTGATACATTGAAGGATCCATCTCTTCTATTGTGAGATCTTTTCCTTTGCCAATCAATTTTTTATGATTTTCTAGAAAATTTATCACAAGCTTCCTTTATACTATGTGAATGCGTCAAACCCCTAGATGTTCTATTTTTTTAGGTAGATGGTCTAAAACTTCCTCCTCTAAAGCTCTACTTGGCCATATGTATGTCACAAGTAGATTGTTGTTTTGCATACTCAATATCAGTTCTCTCTTCTATCTATATCATCATCCGAATACTCATCAGAAGAATAAATTTCAATACCATTTCTCCGTCTTGATCGATCAATTATATTTTGTCTTATTCTCCTCTGTTTATTAGCTAGTTTTGCATTTTTACTCTTGTTACTATTCAAGTAATCCCTCATACCTCTCGAAATTTTTAAATGACACTTCTCACATTATTATAACTGTTGCCAAGTGTTGCTTCAAATGTGACACACTGCCACCCTTCATTATTTTATGGCAAAAATTGCACTTCACATGTTATTAGTTATCCCTAATTCACTCACCATTTTTTCATCTGATATCACGTTCTTTTTTCTTTTTCTGGGTTGATTCAATAACCATGTTTTTCCCTTTTGATGTCATATCTACAATAAATACATTACCCTATCGAACTCATCATATCCGTACTTCACATGAAATGTGACATGTATAATACTTTAAATTAAAAGGAGTATAAATTTATTATTTGTATTCTATTATAATACTAAAATTAATTGCAGTTATTTGTTAAACAAGGTGTATTGTTAATATACCAATTTAGAAAACAATAAGATTCAAAAATCGAAGGAAAAAAAGAAGAATTAAAACATGGGTTAGTAACAATAAAGGAAAAAAAATAAGGGGGGAGGGCATTAAGTTAATGAACAAATCTAAAAGCATTAAAACAATACACTAATGTTTTGCCAGCACAAATCTAATAGAAGAAAAATGGGGGTGGGGGGAATTAAAGCATATGGTTGTTCTCTCTTACCAAGCAAATGCACGAGAGAGAGAGAGAGAGAGAGAGAGAGAGAAGAGTCTGAGACTCGAGTCATTGGCTCTAGCTGTCCCAGATTAGCAGATTTGAGAGGATAGTGCGACTCCCCCTCCTAGATCTGTAGACCAAAGTGATGAAGATCCGGCACCAGCAAAGCAGGAAGAAAGGGAGAAGAAAAAGAAGAGAAAGGAAGAAGATCGCACTGGATTTTGATCTGGGAGGTTGGATCTGGACCGTGGGAGTGAACGGTAGCTTGGATCTGCACATATCTTGGACTCAGGACCCTTGGTAAGCTGCTAACTCTTCTCCTTCTTTCAATTTCTGCTCTTTATTCTCTCTCTTTCTCTCTCTGTTTTGCTGAATATGGCGATGACAGGGAATATCTCCCCTTTTTGGCTTGACAAGCCATTTTTTGAGCTCTCTTCTCTCTCTTGCTCTCTATGTCTCTCTGTCATCATTTGTTTTGCAGAAGAAGGGAATGACTGGAGAAGAATCTCTCCCCTTTTTGGCTGGACACTGCAATTTTATGCTACTGTTTGTCGAATCATGTCCCTATTTCGAATCAAAATGTTATTGTTTCGACCTATACGGTCCGAAATAATAACGTTCTTCTTTTCCTACCCTTGTCTTGTGTCAGTTTGTTGAAAACTCAAACGTTTCAAGCATTTCGACACGATATTTCGTTCCTTGCTTGTATGTCTTCTACACTTGTAGTTCTTCCTCTTCTAGTTTGTCTGAATTGTGGAAGGGTATTCCTTGTGGAGAACACATGGTGGATTTGATGTCGACATGGACAATTGGATAAACATTCTTTTGTAAGAACCACTTCATCATGTAAGCAATCCACATGCGACTGAAAAGAAATCTTTAAATCTTCTTTTCCTCCCATCTAAGGGTTGTTTGGATAGACCCCTCACGGAAGCTGCATAAAAATTCCTTAGCGACCTTGGCTACTCTGCCCTGGTAGATAAGCCATGCAATTGCAGCAGGACCAGTTGATGCATACTGGTAAAAATTCCTTAGCTTCTTTATCCCTATTTTCATTTTGCGGAATGACGTATCAGATTCAGAAAACTGTTCACTTATGTCAAAAAGCTATGCCTGGCCAACACTTCAAGAGTTCGACCAATCACCTATAACCCTTTCCTCTGTCAGGGACTTCCACGAAATGAAAACTAGTGTCATCGTTGTATGTTCTACTTTTGTTTGTTGCCCTACTTTATGCCTAGGAGTACTCCTATGGCTGATCTCTCTTAAGGCTTTCAACTTGCCTTTCTATAGCTTCATGAGTTCCCCTCTTCTAGTTCTCTCTTTGCGTTTACTGGCAGTTTCTATTTCTAGAAGAGAAAGAAGGACGGAACATACCGGATTCTATTGAGCTATCTTGTTGTTCTATTAAGGCAGGCTAATACTTCTATACATCATGTACTGCAGTCATTGGCTATATCCCAAAACAACAGTGATATGTTCTGTAACATGGGAAATTAAAAGTCATGTGGCTCTGAGGCTAGGACTGAGGGCTTGTCAGGGTGCTGTGACCATTCCATGGTTTGTAATATTGACACGTCAGTAGTGTAAGAGAGCTCACCCACTTCCTGCAGGTATCAACCTTGGGCAGCAATTGGTTGAGCTACCTAAAATTTGTATATTCACATCGGACAACTTTGTTAGGGTATTCTAGCATTTTAGTATTAAGGGTAGTTATTAATTACTTTTTTTTTGTTGCTCTATTATATAAGAACCAAGGATCGAAATATCGTTTCGAAGTACCGTTTCAGTCAGCTCAAAAATGGAAACGTTTTGGAAACGCAATGAAAACACAGAAAAAATATAGAAACACGTGAAAACATGTAAAAATACAAATACAATCCATTTATTATAAAGATAAGTTAAATAATTGATTAATTTAACATATTTATTCGGTTAGCATCAATTTATATAAGAATAAATTTAAATTGGAGGAAAAAAAAATTTGAGATGAGGCGAAAATCATTTAAATTAGAATATTATCTAATTAATAATATAATTTTATTATAATACTAATTTACTAATTAATAAT
>CM042194.1:21432378-21536299 GCA_023539305.1 Ilex asprella
TTGTAACTCAATAATTGATCTTTATTTGCGTCCATATTTTGTTTTCAGTTTGTACTACAGCTACATTCCATATAGCCATTTTTAATACCTGCTTATGTTAGATCGTCATGATTCTTGAGGTTTTCTCCAACTTTTTAACTCAATTTTTTCAATTTTACTCTGGTTCATCAGTCAACACTACATCATTAGGGTATAATATACACAATAGAATCTCATTCGTCAATATGAATAGTTAATTCAATATAACTAAGAAAGATAAGTACTTAAAGCCGATGTCTACTGTAAGCCTATGGTAATTGTAAATTACTATGTTCTCTTCTAGTTATCACTATAGTTACAACAAATTGATACTGGTATGTTTTTAATTCTATCTCCCTTCACCTTAAAACCCACCTTACAACTCCAAGGATTGATGGGCCTTCTCTAAATTTTAAAAAACTACATGTCAATTTTTTTTTTCCTTTTCATTTCTTTCTGGTTAGTCTCCTAAGAATTTAACTATACCCAATGTTGGATACACTTTTTTTCAAGTCTTAATTGTTACTTCATTACTGTCTCCTAAGGTTTAGTTATATATCAATTTGCTAGCTCGATAATGTGTATGGTTTTGCATGTCTTCCTTACTTTTATTTATAAATTCCAAAATACCCTTTCTCTATTCATCATGCATTCCTTAGTTTTTGTGATCTTAAAAAATAATTTACTAACCATATTTACTTGACACACCATAAATACTTTCAAGCATCAAGTGGAACGCCTTTAGGTCCTCAAACATATAAGGTTTTTATAATTCATTTTCTTCAACACATCCTTTGTCTTGAACACCCTAATTCTGTGGAAAAATTCTCTTTGCTTAATATCTCTATGATTACTGTAATCTTCAAAATCTAATTTCGCATATAATTTTCCTTCAACAACTTTTCCAAGAATTTTTGTAGTTATCCTTAATTTTGTACTTGTACCACCAAAACCTTGAATACTAGCTCTTAATACACTTAAATATAATTTAAATGCCATTTTTTTTATTTCCCCTTATTTTGGAATTCTATTTATAATCGTATGATTAACAAGATACTTTTTTTACTACTTTTTAAATTTGTTTATAATTTGTTTTTACAATATTGGACCTTTTCATTACACCATCAGATTTCTTTAGCTTATGGTCCATTACCTAACTATTTTTGAAGAGGTTTTTTTTTAATATGTTTTAGCAGATTCTAGCATCTTATTATGCATCACAATATTTTAATCTCTTAACTTTATGCATTTTCTTTAAGGATTTTATCCTTGAATAATTCAACTTTTTTTTCTTCATTGGAATTCCACCACAGTTCTTGAATTTTAATCTCTTTTCTTAGTCTTGAATTTTTTCAAAACATACATCCAATACCATTCTCCTCTATTACGTTGTCAAGCTCTGTCCTAGAATAAATAAACAATTTGTATTGTACCATTTATACCATTTGAATTCCACAACATCTTGGATTTTAATATCTAAAATTTCGTAAAACGTACATCCAGTACCATTCTTCTATAATATGTAGTCAAATTCTATCCTAGAATAAACCGATGATATGTACACAATAAACAATCCACTTCGCTAGTTAATTCCATATAACTAAGGCAAAAAGATAATTACTTATCATTGGTGTCTAATGTGTGCCTAGTTAATTCACTTTGCAAGTTAATTCCATATAACTATGGCAAAAGCATAAGTACTTATACTTAATGTCTAATTTCTAATGTATTCTTCATAGTGATTGGGAATTACTAGTTTCTCCTATAGTTGTTCTCACTATAGTTGTGACACACTAGTGTGTTCTTAATTATATCAACTCCCATCTCCTGTAAAATCCACTATCTTACAGCTCCAGGGGATGTCATGCCATCTCCAAAACTATAGAACGTTTTGAAAAATAACAAATAAGTCCTACTTTATGCTCCAAATACCCTTGAAGTCCTATAAAATTTCAATACTACCAATAAGTCCTACTCTTTTAAAAAAGATTCCAACAAAATTCATTTTATTTCCTATGTTACCCCTTATAATTGAAAAACAAATTTTGTTTTTAACTCTAAAACATGTCTAATTTATTACAAATAAATTAGAAAACAAAATTTTTACTGACTTTATAGTATTTTTAATTTCCATTGTAGTCATGATTAATTCAATAATTTTAGTCACTTCCTAGATTTTTGCCACTAAAAGTAGATATCAACTTTGCGATTTGATTTAGATTTCCGCAAGTCTTAATTGGATATTTATTCTATATATTTTTTGAATAAATAAATAGATTCTTTTGATCAAACTGTACAAAAAAAATTACATAATCAAGGCATTGCTTCTGGAACAGTTTTCAGTGGAGTGTGCTCATCCACACCTCCATACAAAAATCCAAAATCAAAAGAATACCTTAAGGGAGAATCTGTTAGCAATACTAGGTGCCACTCCAACATATTAACTCTCTCATTGCCAACTCTTTACCTTCTAAAGACGGGCTTAGGAATATGCCACCCTAGAAGAGTGCTGCTATTTTGAGAGCTACGCTTGATTTTCTACAAAAGTGATATTTATCTTACAAATTATGATATATAATAGATTATTGCATATTTAGAATTAACAGTACCAATTGTGTTTATAGTTGGAAGGGGTAAAATAAGAATTCAAGTAGATTATGTACTTGTTTGGAATCATTTATGAAAAAATATGACTTCTTGTTACTAATAAAAATTTATAGGGCTTAAGGTATATTTGGTATGTAAAGTAGGACTTACGGGTTATTTCCTCCTTTTTTTTTTCTCTCTATACCTTTTTGGCGAGTCTCCTAACTATTTAAAAGTTCCCATTGTTCGATACCTTTTTTTTTTTCTAGTCTTAGTTGTTACTTAAACATTTGTTATATATTATTGATTTGCTACCTCGATAATGTGACAATTTTTCACATCTCTCTTACTTTTATATGCAAATGTAAGAGTTTTGTTTCTCTATTCATCATGGATTCTTTTTCTTTAATGAAACTTGTAAATTAATTTTACTAACCATTTTACTTGAACACCACATAAATGCTTTCCAGCCTCCAGAGGAACCCCTTCAAGTACTAAAACATATAAGGCTTTCATTTTCTTCAATGCATTTTGTCTTGAACACCCTAATCCCATGGAAAATTTTTCTTTCTTCATATCTATGTGATTACTGTTCTTCAAAGTTTAGTTTCCCATATGATTTTCATTCAACAACTTTTCCAAGTAATTTTTGTAGTCTCCTTAATTTCATCTCGTACCAAGACCTCCAATACCAAATTTTAGTGCACTTAAATATGATTTAAATGCTAGTTTTTATTTCCCCTTCATTTTGCAGATCTATGTATATTCTTCTGTCCATCCTTTGTATTTAACTTGGAATAAAGATCACCATATGGTTTATAAGCAGCTTCTTTTAATGCTTGTTTAACTTGCTATTTCAAGTTACATATAAACTTCTTTCGTTTCTATATTTTTCCATGTTTTATAACGTAGTCTTTTAGTTTTTACTATGATTTGGATTTCATGATCACACCATCAAATTTCTTTTAGCTCATGTCTATTAAGTTTTAATTCTCGAAGATGTTTTATTTTTTAACACATTCTAGCATCGTATTATGCATTGCGGTACTTTGATCTTCCAAATTGATATCCTTTCATTTTGTATTTAACCCTCAAATTATTCCACTTTATATTTTTTAATCTCTCTTTGAATTCCACCATAGTTCTTTGATTTTAACCTCTTTTCTTAGTCTTTAATGTTTTTTTTAAACACACATCCAATAGACTAGTACCATTCTCCTGTATTATATGGTCAACCTTTATCTCGGAATAAAAATAATCTTATAAACTATCCACTTTTGTAGTTAGAAAAAAAATGTATTTGGCTCATTTTTTTCAAAGTTATCAACTGTTCATCTCGCTCATGAAACATGATTCTCATAAGTATCTACTTTTACTGCAAGTTCCTTTAATTGGATATGCTATGAGGTATGCTTACTTAAGTGCACTGAATGGTAATTGATAAAGCTTCAAATCATTGGAGGTGCATGTTCCAAAAGAAAGAGTAATCATTTTTTTAATGGAGTATCCTTGTTTTACATTTGCATTTACGGGGTCGTACCTAAAATGACAGTCTTATCTGTCCCTCTTTTTGAGTATTAATTTGATTGACACGCCTTCAGGGATTGCTACTTTATTCACAATACTGTCAAAGGAGATTGAATCCGCTAAATGATGGCATTAAGGATAGAAATGAGACATTCAGGGCATTAACAAGAGAAGAAAATCTAGAGGGCAATTGTGTATCCTCATATACTGTAGTGTTGTACTCAACAATGATTGATCTGTTGCTAAATGCGACATTATCCCTTTGGTTTCCTTTAAACTATTTACTATGCACCTTTTTATCTATGCCTTTCAGACATGAGTAATCCTCTCCCTCTTCTATTGTTTTATGGATCTGGATGGATGTCCTTAGCTCTCTTCCATCACCCGCCTGTATATCTATTCAAGCTATCTGATATGAGAATTTGTTGCAGGTTTATCTTGAAGGAGTTCACTAGGCTGGATTTATTGGGATATGACACAAGCCAATTCAGAAATCAATCAAGTAGAATAAGCGAAAAAAAATTCTTTTCACTCTCTTGGATCCCTTTCATGCACTTCATTTCATGCACAGAACCTTCCACTAATGGATTGAAGAATAGACTGGTGACATGGTTTAATGCCATGAAAGAGGTTTAGATAGAGAATAGTGACATGTTTTATTTTGAGTTCCCTACAGTCTTACATTCGTTGAACATACGGATGCTGTGTTACCAGTGGTATTTGTATTCTTTACCTGAGACCAGTTATAGAAAAAATTTCACCTATTTTTTCTATTTTCCCGAGACAAACATTTTTTGCAAAATATAAATCTGTAATGAATTGAAATTTTGAGATATTATTGCAATTTTTGTTCAGGTTACGAGACTGCTGCACAAAGGATATATGCCACTATTCATTCTTTTGAGAGTAACCCATCTTCTGTAGATGACTAATGAGTTGGTTGATTGTAAGATTAGCTGTAAGCTTATTTCTGAGATCATTCCCTCCAAGATGTTGTATCATGGAAATGGAGCAATTGTGACACTTTGACTCATATTGTAATTGTCTTGGTCTGTTAGTAGTAGTACCATTGTGAAGCATGTCGAAGTGCATCGTGCCAAAATTTTCGGCTGGTATTAAATTTTGTTGGAGCCATTGTGGATTAGGTTGGACAATCGTTCCACTTACATTTCATAATAAAATGCTTGTTTCTTATGAGTAATTTATTAAGAATATAGTTTGCCAAAAATAATGTTTTTCCCACAGATTCTGAGGTAATCTTGAACTTAGTAACATAGCATTCATGGTTTCTTTTAATATTCTATTCTTACACTTAGCAATTTCATTTTGCTGAGGAATCCCATTTTACATAATCGAATATACACAGAAGAAGCACAGTAATCTATATATTTGACGAACACAAAAATTTGTATGTATTTTTTCATATGAACATTGTTTATGGTGAAATGATGAATGTAATTACTCTAATTATATGAATTATTTATAGATGCGTATGTGATTGTTTGAATAGTCACCACTGATCAAATGCGAGGAAGACACCACTAGAGACGGCCATTCATGAACAATTAGGAAATTTGAATTTCAAATTGGTGGAAAATTCAAATTTGAACCGATGTGAAATATGAAATTCCAACTGACAAAAAATTAAAATCAGGTTAGAAATTAAGGTTTCTTTAGCAAATGAATTTTATCTAAAAGGATAAATTAAGGTTTCTTTAGAAATTAAGGTTTTCAACTGCACTCAAGCTTGATCTCGTGTGTATGGTCAAACTCAAGCCAATCTAGGTCATCTCTCATCCACAAAAGAGGAATGTCCCTTGGGCACCGACGCTAAGTGCAAACTACAACTATATATACTCGCTAAAGATTTTTTGTTTAATCAATATGGGATTGATATTAAATTTCATATGTATCGACATCTATTTTCACATTTTAAGTGGATTATTCTGGAGTCAATTTTTTCATTCACTTTCTACTTGATTTGAGGAGGTGAATATATGACATTAATTTTCTGGTGGAGTAAAACACGAAACCACAAAAATTTATTAAAAACAATGATTGAAATCCACTTTAATCTACACTCAAAGTTGACAAAAAATAAATTTAGGAACCAAAAAATTACTTTGGTCCAACACCAGGTCCCAAATCCTATAATGCAATAACCACCACTGCTCCCACACAATCAGACACTAGCACCTCTCTCTCTCTCTCTCTCTCTTTGAATTATTTAACATTATCCCCAATACGAACGTCTATTATCTTTTTGGACGAAAATTGTCAAAGTGTTGAGATAAAGTGCAAACAAAAAAAATCACAGAGTTGGAGGGGGCAAAATAAAATAATTTTCTATTAAATATATAACATACATTAATAATTGAGGTGATGTAGAACTATTCACATAGCTGAGGGTATAATATAAAAAAATATGATAGTTGAGGGAGTAATGTGAAAAAAGAAACATAATTGAAGGCGTCAAAATATAATTTATCCTTTATACGTCTTATCTCTGTCTACTTTCCCAAGCCCAAACCACCGCCACACAAGCCTAGGAAATGAAGGCAAAGGTCTCCGCTTATCTAGTAATTCTTCGCCAACCGTGGGCAAAATTTCCTTAATCTTCTTTTTCTTATTTGGGGCAAATTACACTTTGACCCCATTAAAAAGATTCTTCTTTTACTTTGTCCACTCAACTATCATATTTTTTATATTGCAATCCCCATTATATGATTAATTTCACATTGCCTTAATTATTAATGTATGTTACATATTTAAAGAAAAAATATTTTATTTTGCCCCTGAATTTTGTCTCAACATGTTAAGAATTTTAGTCCAAAAAGATAACGGCCACTGTGATTGGGACAATATGAAATAATCAAAATAATTAAGGAGGCAATGTAAAAAATTCAGTAGTTCAAAGAACAAAGTAAAATTGAGTCCATAATTTAGGAGGTCAAAGGGTGATTTACTCTCTAATTTGTTTTCTTTTTTTGGTCAGACTATCCGGTATCCAAAAACTATTTTGGGCTCCAACTAATTCGAATTCGAACCGGGTACGATCACAAAGACGGCAAAACTCTCTCATGTACCACATATTTCAACAATAGCGGAGCTGAGATTGATGCTTTCTTAAGGGGCTGTTTAGTACGGATATACACTGGGATTCGACAGCTGTTACTAATCCAATTCACAGAGGCGGTAATGATAACAATCATTGTACCATGTTATCCTATCCCGTGTACCACATTTTTGGATAAAACGTTGCCATGAGGTATATTGCTTAGTCGTAAGTAGAAAGCTACAAAATCATCCTTGCATTTAATTCTATCCAAAACCCAGTCCAGGATGCACTATTGTCATTCTCATTATTAATACCAGTCACTATAGATATTGCCATTGAACTCGAAAAAGTAATTAGCGCATTTTGTAGCATTGGGTCGATAATAACATGTTATAAAGACCAAAAACCTAATTCAAGCATAATATCAAATAATTGTTGAACTAATTTAATTCAATCCCACCGCATATTACCCAAACCAAATATGCCCCAAGTCTAGGACTTCGTCAAGGTCTTGGCTAGCAAAGAGAAGTGAGATTAACAGTTTGATCATCAAACATTTCTCTGGTACATATGCAACTCACTTAGATAGTGAGATCTACTTCAATATATTTTCTCTTAAATTTCGTTCTTAGTTAACTACTCCACCGGTTAAGTGAGAGTTTGTCATGTTGATACCCAAAATGGACCAAGGGAGAAGTAATTTGACACATTTACATTTAGATGATGAATGTGTAGAATTCATATTATGGGATGAAACATTACTTTTTCTTATTAGACCGGAAAGTGATATACCACATGTGAAAATCTCACATCGAATGGGAAAAGAAATAAAAAAGCCCTAGTATTTCTTGCTCCTTCTAGACTATATAACTCCCAAATGTTTTGGATTCCTACAATCTTTCATAAGTATCTATATCTATAACCAATTAATTATCAAAAGTTGATTGCAAAAGTGGCTCATCTATATGGTTGTGTTTATCACAAAAAAAAAAAAAATTATTACTGCATCAACCTCGTATTTAGCTATAGAATCAAAAGCCGAAATTTATGAGAGATGTGTAATTTGAAAAAAACATCATTATTGATTTTTATTAGTTACACAAGATATGTTAGTAATCAGAAATAATACGTGCTTAAAATCGGTCCATAATATAAAATTTTGAGCATTGATCGTAAAATATTTATATTTTAAATAATATTTTTTTAATTATATAATTTAAAATTAAAGTGAACAAAAAAAGAAGTAGTAGGTGTAAATTAGTGAGATTATCTATCATTGAAGAGTATTAATTGACTGTCATTTTCAAACAAAAATACCAATCTATCGCACTTTCCAACTTATTTACCAATTTACTACAATTTTTCAAAGCGAAATTATTGATTCCGTTTTTACCAAGAAAGCGGAATCAACAAGAACATTTTTAATACTTATAAAAATGCCGTTTTTTTCCTTTTTGTTGTATTACTTGTTGAAAGCGAAATCAAAACAGACCATAATGAATCCAAAATGCGCCGTAATGACATTGAAAAGATACACTATTCAATTAATAAACAATTTTGATAATTAATCACCCAATCAGTTACGAAACTAAATCTATTACCCAAATAATTTTTTACCAAACATCCTAATTTGTTACCTTGTGTATTAAGTTTAACAACCAAGTACATAATTTCAAGCAAAAGTAAGTACAATAATTGGGCCACAAAACTAAATGAATTCGAACTTCCAGTCTCCACAGTTGGAACATTTCATACAATATGGCAAATCACATAACTACACAATACAGAGTATATAAAGACAAAATGAATTCAAGAAACGTATAAGACAGATAATGAAGATCAATAGCAAATTCACAACTGATGATACTCCAGACTAGTTATCTTCACACAACTAAAGCTGAGCTCAATCTCAAGGCAACATCTTACTTGCATTCCTTATTTATTGCTCTTCTTTGGAGAAGATCATGCCAGAACAATGGGTGACGCCGAAGCTCAAGAAGACGATGCAGGGGTATTGGATGGGTTGAAAGCTTTCTGCTCTGCACAGGAGAGCACTTCGTGGGGTCCTGCCTCCTCCCGGCCAACACCCATCAAGTCGAGGTAATTTTGATAATGGGAGATGATGTTGTTCATGGAGTCCACATCACCTTGACCACAAACACTATCCCCATAGAGGACATTCATGGTGGTTCCAAAGCCAGGAACTCGTTTGGCCAAAGTGTCGTTCTTGGTGGGTTTCCAGTTTCCGACAAATACATCGTGAGCTGAAGGTTGACCCTTTTTGGCTGGGGTGTTCCACTTCCACATTGCAGCCTGGAAGGCCAGGGTAGCATTCTGTTCTATGTACTCTGGATGGTTCAACAGATCTACCTTTAGGGCTTCCCCAGTAGCTCCATAGTTGTACTGCCTGTGATAACATGACCAGCCAAAAAGGGAAATCTTAAGATTCTGATTTTAATTTGCCATATTAAGCAATGCACAGTATGTTCTATAGCCCAAAAAATGTCTTCTCCCAGAAGCAGAAAAAAACTCTAGGAGTTAAGGAATCTTGCCATATAATTGTGACAAGAATTAAAAATTCAAAAGTTACAACGTATTATTTCAATTTTTATGTAGCCTTCAACACGTAAACTCCATTTTACCAAATTAAACTGGAAGAACTTGCCAAGGCACTGAGACATGCCGACTGCAAAAGAATATACGAAGATGCTAGATAGAAGAACATTTCAAGAGATACAAGTCATCGCAAATTGATGAATCTAATCATTTATCCATGTTGTCCAAGACGTCTCCAAGTCAACCACAAGTCGAGCGACACTTGTGGTTTACACGATGTATGCATCACCCTTGGAATGGACAAGTTGGATATGACAGCTGAGTTTTATTGGTATTTGACCAATACTTTAAAATTTAAACCATGATCACTGATGAGGAAAAAGAAACATACCAGTAGATAGGTATAGCACCACGACCATAGTATTCAGCTCCAGGTGCACATGGATAGGTGTACTTGTAATATTCATCACAGTATGATTGGCTAGGACTCATCTCTTTGTTGTAGCACAGACCCCAGGCCAACGGTCCCCCTGTGGCCACTCCATACCCACCTGCACCATTACCACAATCATCATCATCATCCTTTGTCCAAAAGCAAGATAGGAAACTTATGGTTATTCAAACAATACTAAATACAATTCAAAATGAAAACAACAGGATTAAATGAAGCCGAATGACCTTACATGTAACTTATCCCATAACAAATTAATCTAGCTCAAGCTGAAATTAGATTAACAAATTCACATTAAACTATGCATGCTTTGAAATTGCCAAATTGGTCTTAATATAGATAATTAGTACTCAAATCCATTTCAAACTAACACAATCAAGATTTCAATAAAACCAGCTCAAATGCAGGTTTGCAGCAATGGTCATTAGATAATTCAGACAACTAAAGTTACAGTCGACCCAAAACAACATCAGCCCCTGGAAGGAAAATTTGTTAAATCCACTACACAAGAGTTTTAAGTCCACTAAAGGAAAGATTGTTAAATCCATTATAAATGATTATGAAGCCCTCAAATGAATCAAGAAGACATTTACTGTATGCCCAGAGGAAACAAAATCTGTCAAGTTCACTTTGTATACCAATCCATTTAAACCGAATGCCAACAGAAACCCTTCAAATCCATATCAAACATAATCAAGCAATATGCGCCTAAAACATTCTATTGAGTACAAAGGAGACAGCAGAAGAAGAAAATACCAATATCAGGAATCTAATATTATCCCTGGTGTTAAAACTCACCTAATACCATGACCCCTAACCAAGTAATAAACTTCTAATTTCTAAGAAAACTCAAACATTTGAAAGCCAATCAAATCCTTTCATTTCCCTATTTCTTCATTAACAAATCATCCACACTTTCCCGTTAACCAAACAGAACTAATAAAGCCCCTAATCTTACCACAATCTAAAAATCCAGCTAAATCAACACAGAAGAAAAATAATCATAGAAGTGTCCCAAACAGTCAACTGAAAAAATATTTCAAAATCCTAATTTTCCATCTTTTCTTTGAAATTGTTTCCTAGCATTTTCTAGGGAACCGAACAGAAAGTAACAATCAAGGATCAAACTTACATGAGGTTTGGCTGCCAACATGGCCAAGGAAAGCGGCAACCTCCTTCATCTGCATGAGCTTGCCACCAGTAGTCCCAAATCCATTAGGTTGGTACGTAGAAGAAGCAATAATAAAAGAACGATAATCCCAAAACCCAACGGCATGAGCTACAGGAGAATTCCTCTTGGAAAAAAGATTCTCAAATTGGTAAGTCTGGAAGAAATCTGAAATGGTCTGGTTGCAACAGTACTGTGAATACCCTTTACACTCCCAACCCTTGTCACAAACCTTCTTTCCCTTTACAGTCTTCACCAATGTCTTCGTTGACGAATCCCCATCTCCATTCACACTCACAAATATCACCATCACCATTGCCAGCACCAATAATCTCTTATTTGTCTCCATTATTCCTCTACAAAACAAGTAAAAATAAGAAAAAAAAAATAATAAGTTTTGGAGCTGGATTGAGTTTGGTTTTTGGGTTTGTTGAGAAAAATGAGAGACACCCAGAAAAAGATACAGAGCTGCAAAGAGAATTGGAGATCTGGTAATTTAAAGAGAGAAAAACATAGATTTTAGAGATATAGAGAGAGAAAAAGGGAAAATGAAGGACTAACTTACTGAAGTGGAGACCCTCCTCCTCCTTCAGATCTTCTATTATTTGCTTGGAATTTTGCTTAGGGTGCAATGCAAGTGCAAGGACAGAGAGACTTTGATGAGACAGACCAAAAGGAACAAGTGATAGGGAGGAGCGTTAGATCAAGTATCTCTTTCAGGGGAGAGTAAAAGAAAGAGAAAAGAAAATTTAACGGTGGAGATGGAGTTTGGTGAGGAGGAAGATGTTCGACATTTAATGGGAAACAGGCTGGATTTGAATCAACCTCACCACTGAACTTGATGGCTGACCCACTAGCTAACTTCTTCTCCACCGACAACTCTACGTTTGTAATTCGTAATGAATACATTTAAATTTAGGGCTAATCTCAAATTATCAAATTTTAATTTACATCCTTAAAATTCAAAATTATCAATTTATACCCTAAAAGACGTAAATTTATATTAATGTACATCAAGACCTAGGGTTAACTGTTGTTCATTTTCCTGTTAAAAAAGTTTGGACTAATTGTAAATTGTACTTTCAAATTTAAATATTACATTTATGATTCAAAAATAATTTCATCAGTTAATACTTCTTAAATACTTCTAAATTTTGTTCTACAGTATCAATTTTTGTCATGTTATATTATTTTGTGTCGTGTTTAAGTTAGTAAAAAATTATTTTTTAATACAAAATATTTTTTTGTTGAATCAATTACATTGTGTCGTATATTTCACATTTACAACAATTTATATAATACTATTTTTTTTAAAATACCTATTTTTTGTCTACAATACTCATTAAATAATTATTTTTTGTTTAACGTTAGACAAACATGACACAATTGAGAGTTATTTAACAAAATTAACTGATGTAATTTTTTTAGATCATAAATATGATATATTTAAATTTTGAGGGTGCAATTTATAATTAGTCCAAACTTTTTTAATGGCAAAATGGATTATAGGTAGCTCCAGGTGTACATTAAAACGAATATATGTTTTTTAAGGTGTAAATTGATATTTTTAAATTTTATGGGTATAAATTAAAATTCGAATAATTTTTCACGGTGTAAGTTAAAATAAACCCTTAAATTTAATCTAAAACCAACTAATGCAATAAGTAACAGGGGTGTCAATTGTATCGAATCGTATTATTTTTATTTCGTGTTATTTTGGTATGTGTCGTATTTGTGTTAATAAAAAATTATTTAATTTTATAACAACTCATATAATATTATTTAAAAATTATAAAAAAATTATTTTTTGTTTACAGTGCTCATTAAATACCTTTTTTTTTCTACAGCACACATTAATTATATTATTTGTGTTTAACGTTAATTTGACCCATTTTTTTTACATGTTAATTAATCTGATCATTTTCAAATTGTGTCAAGTAGAGCTTTTGCCGGTTCGAATTCGTGGGTAAAATTGACACCTTAACAAATACTACATTATGGGTAGATCAAGTTACACTTATACTCCTTGAACTATGTCCCTTTTGTATATTGTCTTTTAAATTATTAATTTCTCATATTGTATCTTAAATTATCGGTTTGAATTTCATATTCGCCAAATTGGACATTTCTATCCAATTTTTTGTGACAAATAAAGGTAATGGTTAATCTCAACTTACATCCTGAAGGATATAAATCCGTATTAATTTGCACCTGAAACTAACTTTGTCTATTTTTTTGTTAAAAAAGTTTGGGTATAATTATAAATTATACCCTCCAAATTTAAATATTTCATATTTATGGTCAAAAAATTTTTTTATCAATTAATGCTCGTTAAATAGCTCTCAATTTTATTGTATCATAAAATCTTTGTGTCATGTTCGAGTCAATAAAAAATATTTTTAAAAATTTTAAAAAAATTATAAAATGCCTATTTTTTGCCTATAATACTCGTTAAATAAATATTTTTTGTTTATAGTTAGACACAAATCTTTTGATTGTCCGGTTAAATTAAATTTAAATACAAAGAACACAAGTGTAGACAAAAAATAGTTATTTAATAAGTATTATAGACAATTAATTGATATTTTTTAATTTTTAAAAAATATTAAATAGTATTATATGAATTGTCGTAAACGTAAAATATAAGACACAACTTAATTGACTCGACACGAAAATATTTTTTCAATGACTCAAATACGTCACGAAATGTTATGATACAATACAATTGAGAGTTATTTAACGAATATTAATGGATAAAATTCTTTTTAGATTATAAATGTAAAATATTTAAATTTTGAGGGGTGCAATTTATAATTAATTCAAACTTTTTTAACTGTAAAATGAATGGCAGTTCGTCTCAAGTGCATATTGATACGTATTTATATTTTTTATGGTATAAATTAATATTTTTAAACTTTAAGGATACAAATTAAAATTCAAATAATTTTTTCGGGTACAAGTTGAAATTAGCCCCGGAGGCAATAATAGATTTTTGCACAACTTGAGGACTGACCCACTGGCTAACCTCTCTCCACCGACAACTACATAGGCCGGAAACCATGTTATTGATGTTGTTGTTGGATTGCTCTACACCCTTCTACAAAAAAAAAAGAAAAGAAAAGAAAAGAAAAGACAAGAAAGAATTGCTCTACACCAAAGCTATACTATTGCTATTCATCATCAGGATTGCATTTTTATCCTTGCATATCGTTTAAAGGTTGAAAGTTGGAAGCTTGTCTAGCCTGATTTTTCCTCAAATCAAAATTATTTTCAAAATGATCGAAACGATCAAAATATTTTCGTTTTTTAAAAATTAAAACAATTAAGTGATTGAATCAAAATTTTAATATTTCGATATGTTTTTTAATGTTTTGATATATGTTTACTAATGTTTCAACATATTTTGTAATTGAACTCTTAAATTTTTTCTCCGTTTTCATTCTGTTTCCGATGTGTTTCCAAAATATTTATGTATTTCAATTTTTGTTGAGTCGGCCCTACTTTCGATTAGCTTAATTTGTTCGAATTGCACTCTTACTCTACATTTAAACTCAACATATTCCAATAAATAAGAGTATTAATTGAGATGAGCTATTCGGGTTGAGTTCGGGTTCAAATTTATATTCAAATTTGCAAAGTTCGGGTCTATTAACATCTTTACCAATAAATAGCACCTATCAAAAATGACGTGATGTTTGTTCAACCATGATTTTTTTTTCTGGGTCACACTAACGTTTGATTTTTTTGAAGTGTCGTGAATTTATAATAAATTTTCGAAATGGAAAATAGACGGTGTAGATGGAGTTTGGAGAGTAGGAAGGTGTTCAACATCAGTGGCTATAAGGCTGGATTGGGAATCAAGCAAACCACACAACTTGAGGACTGACCCACTACCACTACCTAACCGCTCCTCCACCGACAACTACCTCTGCAATTTGGTGTTCACAATTGTATTTACTTTTCCCAATTCTCATGTGAAAAGTGTAATTAATATGTTTCGTGATGATGCATAAAATTGGTCTCGTGTAAGATCTCGAGTGTGATGTGGTGTAATTAATGAGCGATAAATAACGCAATCAATAACAAAATAATAAATAATAAATCAACACATAAACATATATAGTGGTTCAGTCCGAATGACATACTCCACTCTCGAAAATGGCAGCGGTGGTCGATGACTCTTTATTGATGATTAGAGTAATAGAGAGAAAGCTCCATGAGAGTTACAATAGTTAGGAAAGAGAAACTATGTGTGTAGGTGTAAAGAGGTGTGTTATGAGAGATGTTGAGGGAGATTATAATATATAAGTTTGGTGAGGCGGTGACATGAGGGAGATGACACTACTTCTTTAGTAAGTACAATTAAGGTAGGATTTGATCTCCATGAGTAAGTATCCCGATAGTCTCTCTCCTACCTGCTCTAATCCACCTAGGCTTTTTGGATCTTGGATTGGGTTAAATTGGTGAACTGGGTCTAGACTGGTGAACCGGGTCTGGACTACCTTTTAGCTAAATTAGGCTTAGAGCAACTCCAACCATGCTATCTAAAATAGCTACTCAAAATATATTTAAATATTGTATTATCTACTTTAGCTAACCACTTTTTCAAATTTACTCCAACCACGCTAACTATTTTAGCTAACTACTTCAACTAACTTTCAATAATAAAATTTAAAAATAGTAATTCAACTATACATTGTACAAATTTAATCAATTATATGCTACAAGAGTAAATATCGTAAAAGATGGGCTATAAGAATAAATATCATAAAATATTGGGAGAGTTTTGCTCATTTTTTGGGGGTGTTGCTAGAAATTTGATGATGAAGCTCTTTGATCAAACCCACAAATTTGACGATAAAGGCTCCCAGATCAAACGATGAAGCCTCAGATCAAACCCTCTGAAACTCAAAAGTAGAGAACCATGAACAACCCATCAACCCAAATCACACAACCCAAAAAAATTGCAGACCCAATTCAACGCAAAATCATCGAAACCAACTTGCAATCGTTCAATCATTCAACCTCAAAATCACACCTTTTTTGCAATTACACAAACAGAAAATGAAATTGAGAGAATTTCTGAGACATACCAACAAAATCGTGCAAGAATCACAATGAACAGAGGCTTGCTTTTCCTCCAACGATAGACGCAGCGAGGACCACTTTTCATCTATGAGGCTGCTGCGATGAAACTTCAGTCGGTGGAACTTCAATGTGGATCTTCTGGGTTGTGGAGCTTCAGTGTGAGATTTTGGATTTAGGATTTAAGTTTTAGCTTCAGTGTAGATCTTCTGTGATTTGGGATTTACATTTCAGGGTGCTTGGGATTTAGGTTTCAGGCGGCAGTAAGGGACTTCAGGCTGCTTGTGGCTTGGAGAGGCAGAGAGAAGCAGAGAGAGGAAGAGAGAGACGAGAGTCTCTAAGACTCGAAGAGGATGAGGAGGAGGAGGAGGCGACGAGGGAGAGATTGGCGCCAGCGAGGGATTTACTGGCTAGCTACATCCAGCGAGTAAATCTGAAGCTTTGAAGCAAATCTGAGAGAATCAAATCCAGAGAGGCAGGGAGAGACGAGAGGGAGATGGCGCGAGGGAGATCGATTATGTGCTGTGGAGATGGCGCGAGACAAAGAGAGAGAGGGCCAGCGAGGGGAGAATGACTAGCTACCTGGAGCGAGCGAAAATGATGTTATGTAATTTAGATAGTCCTTTAGCTAGTCCGTTGGAGCCCAAATTTCTGAAGTGGCTATCTAAAATAGCTAACAAGGCTCTTTTAGATAGCCCGTTGGAGATGCTCTTACTTGGTTTATTAGGTTTGACCCAGTCAGATTAGGGCACGTTATTTCATATTTGTCTTCTCATGTAATAATTTTCCACACTTAGTATACATCATATATTACCAGCATGAATAAATAAAACTTTCGTTGAAAATCGTAAATTCGAAAAGATTGCATTTTACAATCGGAACAACCTATCGATTCTCTTTCTCTATATCTTTAACAGATTGAATGTTTAATTACATTTGACCTTCGAATCGGACTTCAATTAATATAATTTCTGTCGGTGCAATATTTGTCCCAACTTCAATATTTTTATTTTTTATTTTACTTATATATTAGGGAGAGAATTTGGATCGATCAACTCGTATCTACATTAAAATATTTAATACTTGGGTAACACTTTTTAGTATATATTTGAATTTTTTATACTTTATACCTTAAAAGATTTCAAGATTCTCATTTTGTATTCTTAAAGATTAAATTTCAATGTATCAAAAATGTTGAAATGTTGTCTTTTTGTTAGTTTTCGTTTTTTTTTTCTGTTAAAAGCCAACTCATTGACACTTACAAAAACATTAACGAAATGCTAACAAAAAGGTCACATTGGAACACATTTGATATATTAAGGGTGTAATATAAAAAATTTAATCTTTGAATATAAAAAGTGAGAATTTTAAAAATCTTTCAGTATAAAATGCAATTCGCCCTTCATATTTTCTATTTTAGTAAAAAAAAAAAATTAACCCAAAGTATAGGGTGTGTCTCATTTTGATCATAATATTTCAATTGCATAATTTTGGCATTTAAAGTATTGAATATGTTTCTATGTGGTCTCTCAAGCAGACAACATCCAGATCACTAAAGATTTTTTATTATAAACTTATCACATGATACCTAAATATGAGCAAAAAAAATTTTTGAATAACTTTTGACCATATTTCTACCCAAATTTTGGTCAAGAGCTATCCAAATTATTTTTTATTCATACTTAAGTATTACGTGACAAGTTTATGATCAACAACCGTTAGCAATTTGGATGTCGTCTACTTGAGGGACCACATAAAAACATATTCAATACATAATTGACCAAAATAATGCAATTAAAATATTATGGACTAAAATGATAGAAATCTTATACTTTGGAGACCTTTAGTGTAATTAATTCAAAAAAAATTGAATATGATTTCAAAATTTGAGTAACACTTGGATTGAGATCTTAATTTTTGGAACTCCAGATCATATTAGTGAATTTTGATCCAATTTGAATTTAAAATTTTGTAAAATGATAATAAAATTTAAATTATACACAATTTAACCTGAAACAAAATCGAATTCAACTCAAGTTCGAAAGTTTAAGTAGAGGTAATAGTCGGATTGAACAGCTAAGGATAAATCATAGTTTGGGTTCACCCAAAGAGAGTTTTACATCTTGGATTGAAGTCAAGTTGACCTCTCATATAGATTATGAGATATATTTGGTTGTAGTTGTTTAGGAGATCCACTTGAAAGATATTTAATCAATTATTTTTCATTTGAAGAAGGGAGAAAAGTGACTTTTAAGTAAAATTTATAATTTTGTTATTCATATACTTGTATCAAGTTTTGAAAGTGCCATAGAAACTTTCGTTTAGAAACTCCAATTTTGATCGAGGCGACCCTCCTTTCAAGTAGTTCAATATATCCGAGTTGTACTCCTACTCTATATTTAAATTCAACATTTTCTAATAAATAGCACAAATCAAGAATGATGTGATGTTTATTCAACCATAATTTTTTTTTGGGCCACAATTGTAAGCCCATGGCCGTCTAAGATTGAAACAATTTTCATTGACTTGGTGGATATTGAAGTAGCAATGGGGAATAGACCAACAACTACTTTTGACAAAGTTGGGTGGAACAATGCTATATCTTAAATGAAAATAACATGGTACAAATACACCTATGCATAACTACAGAATAAGTTTAATACATTAAGAACAACTTACCATACATTTAAGAGGTTGTTGAATCAAATTGAAGTTTGTTGGGACCCAAAGAAGAAAACAATTATTTTGGAAGAAGATGTTTGGAAGAATGTGTGCAAGGTAAGTAATTTTCCCAAAATTTAAAATGCATTACAATATATGTAGTGTTGAGAGGGTTTAGCATTCATTACTTTCGTTTCATTTAGGTGAATAAGCATACCCAAAAGTTCAAGAAAAAATGATCCCCGTTGAGAAGCTGTGTATAATATATGAAAAGACAATTGCAACTGATGATAATGCTCATTCATCCACCCAACCTTCCTCGGATAAAGAGGAAAATAAAGATCCTACATTTGATCCTGCACTTGAACCACTCCAACCAACAGTCGTAGGAAAATGAATAATTAAAACCTAGCCCTTACATTTTTCCTTAATGTGTTGGTTAAAGTTTCAAAGTAGAAGTCAGAGAATATTGATTATAAGATGTCTGGTGTTTTTATGGCGACGACTTCATGTGGTGATTACGAGGCTAATACGCATAAGGATGATTTATTATATTAATGTGTGGCTGGTTTGAACTTTGTCGAGGACATTAATGTTGGTTCTTACAGAAAATCTATTAGGATTTTTGTTGATGGTATGAGCTATAGGAAGATGCTCTTGGCTATGCTAAAAAATATTAAAATTTTGAATTGAGAAATATATATATAAAACATAAAACTAAAAAATATTGAAAAAAAGTATAAATATTGAACTCCAAAATCAGTTAACTTTCATAGAATAAAACTCTTACTTCACTGTGAACTCAAATATAGTGAACTCAAAAACAGTAATCTCAAACAGTGAACTAAACATAGTGAACAACCACCACCGCCGCGCATCACTACCATCATTGCCAACCACCACCACTCAAAACCCACCATCCAAAACAATGAAAAAAAGTGAACTAAAAAATATTAAAAAAATTGTGAACTTTAATAGAATAAAATATATAGTTTACAAAAATTTCACAAACAATAAATTTTAATAGAATGAAACTCCTAGTTCACTATAAAATATTAAATTGAATTGAGAAATATATATATAAAAAAAGTTAACTCAAAAAATATTAAAAAACATAAATATTGAACTCTAAAAACAGCGAAGTTTAATAGAATGAACCTCTTAATTCCAAAAAAAAATCACAAACAAAGAACTTTAAAAGAATGAAATTCTTAGTTCACTGTTCAAAATTTTCACAAATAGTGAACTATAAAAATATTAAAAATTTGAATTGATAAATATATATCAAAAATAGTGAACTCAAAGAATATTAAAAAAACATAAACAGTGAACTTAATAAAATGAAACTCCTAATTCACTGTCCCAAATTTCATAAACAGTGAAATATAAAAATATTAAAAATTTAAATTAAAAAATATATATAACAAACAATGAACTTAATCAATACTAAACAAAAACATAAACAGTGAACACAAAAAATAATCAACTTAATACAATGAGCTAAACAAAGTAAACAACAACTACTGCCACTATCGCCCATCACCTCCAACCACCACCAGCCAAAACCTACCACCACCAAAATCCATTCATTCAAAACAATAAAAAACTAGTGAACTAAAAAATATTAAAAACCATAAACAGTGAATTTTAATATAATGAAACTTTGAGTTTATAAAATTTTTGCAAATAATAAAATATAATGAAGCTCTTAGCTCACAAAATTTTCATAAACAGTGAAATTTAATAGAATGAAACTCTTAATTCATTGTCCAAAATTTTCATAGTGAACTACAAAAATATTAAAAAATTGAATTGAAAAATATATATAAAAAACAACAAACTAAAAAATATTTTAAAAACATAAACAATGAATTTTAATAGAATGAAATTCTTAGTTTACAAAATTTTAACAAATAATGAACCTTAATAGAATGAAACTCCTAGTTCACTATTAACTTAAATACAGTTAACTCAAAATAGAAAACTCAAACAATGAACTAAAACTTAGTGAACAACCACCATCGTTACCCACCACTATCGTCGTTGCCCACCACAACTATCATCGTCGCCACCCACCACCATTGCCCATCAGTTGAGAAGAATACTCTTAATTAGTGAGGTTATTTAAATTCATTTATCTCATTCCTAAATTACTTTTCTCTCCTCTATCTTTTGTCCTCCACACGCACACTCAAGACAGTAAACTCAAAACGATGAGCTAAAAAACAGTGAACTTAGACACAGTAAACACAAATAAATTTGCTTAATTAATAAAATTGATTAGATTTTAATAACTTAGTTAAGACGTTTCATTTGAATTGAGAAACATATATAAAAAATTGTGAACTCAAAAAATTAAACAAATATTTAAGAATTTTAATCCACACAGCAAGAAAAACTCCTAATTCACTGTTTAAAATTTATCTCTTCTTTCTCATTTGTACCCCCCCCCCCACGCACACTCAAAAACAGTGAACTCAAACCTAGTGAAAACAATAAACTCAAACAGTATTCACAAAACAACGAACTAAAATATATGAACTAGTAAAGTATGAATATATTGAAATGAACTAGTAATATATATGAACTAGTAAAATATATGAACTAAAATATTGAAAACGCAGGAAACTTAAACAGTGAACACAAACATAAATTGGACGATGAACTAAAATTTATCAAAACATGACAAGCAGGCGATTCTCAAATTCTACAAAAACAAGCAAAGAAAAAAAAACAAGCTTCATCATTTCAAACCTCAATCAAATGAAATAAAAAAACTAATCCTATAAAAACCAAATATACCAACCCGAAATTTGCTTGTCATTAATCCTACTAGTTTTGGCCGACTGTCTCACTAGGTGGCTCAAATTCAACGGCGAACCAATAGAAACTCCATAAAGTGGGAGGTATACAATTTGATAAAATTTCTTGATGTGGCAGCCCTGTGAATGGCATTTAATTGCTCAGCACAAATGTCATCCGAATTTTGCATGTTCCAACCATGTGAATTGCTGAATCAACCAGAAGCCTAGGAAATTAGAAGAACAATGGGTTTCCTTCGGGGTTGTAAAATGTAATTAAGAGTCTTATTTCGGGATTTAAAACACAGAAAGCATGATAGAAAGATGTATTGAAGCCACGAAATTGAGTCTTTGCACTTCTCCGAAAAATAAATCTCTCAATTTCTCTTGTGCAATCAGATTTTTGTTGAAATTCACGGACAGATTCTTCGTCACCGGCTTTCCTAATCTTCAATTTAATTTCCAAATTTGAAATAGATATCGCCTTCACGGTTTCCGAACACGGTTATGGAACGTTTTTATTTTGGTTCTTGGTGTTGTTAGTCGTCGTTGCTACTATCGGCGGCGGCATTGTTGTTCTCGGTGGTTGTTGTAGATGCAATAGTTGTTCCGATGGAAAAAATATTCATTACAATAGTGATATTATGCGATAATAGTAGCGTGTCATCACCAACCAATAATATCCAATAAATAAGTAAATGGACCGCCACAAGAATTAATAATTAGCCCTCCAGTAAGTAAATAACTATCCACTCTTCCTCCATATAAATCAATAACTATTCAAGTGGTTTCACCTTGTTCACGTGGTATTTTATTATTAATTAGTGATACCACATCAATATTAATGAAATAGTATTATTATTATTAGTTGGTCTTGAGGGCTTTCTGACGGGGGAGAAGAGAGAGAACAAAGAGAGTGTGGCGAGAGAGAGAGAGAGAGAGAGAGAATAGATAGGATATTTCTAAAAACGAATGAAACCGACGTGAGCGACTAAAGGGTACACTAGTCATTACAAAAAATAGGATTAAGTTAGATTAGACTAGAAAACAAAAACGAAAAAGCTGACATGTCCTTAAAGCCTTAAAAATACTGTGCTTGGATTTAATAACTTAAAACACTACCAGATTGGACTTTTTGACCAATTTTCACTTTTTTTTATTACGATTGGAAAATGATAAACAATAGAATATTGAATTTTTTTCTCTTCTTCCATCACCTCCCCCATTAAATTGTTGAGAAATGCTATTGTGGGACACCGGGTCAAGCAGGGCGGTCGGCACTCGCTCCGCGAAGCCACCTTGATTCGGTCACCTTACCTCGAATCAAGCTACCAGAAATTCTCTTGCTCACTAGCATGTTCATACGATCAAACGAGTCCTAGTCTAATATGGTCTGACCAAAGAACCAAAGTCCTACTCTAACACTGACTTCGAGCTTTAAGGAGTTAGTGATAGGAACAACAGTGCCACCCAGCAAGTACATTTCTACCTAGGAGCAGGAATCCTAGTTCAATTCTACTCCGAATATTGAGGAGCTAGTGATAATATCAAAGGTGGATGAATCCTATCGCAACTCAGAGTTGTAGCTTCAATGAAACACTATTTCCTCCTATTATAAATAAAGCCTTCGGGTACTAGGTATGAGATACAAAAATTCTCATTACTCATTTGAAATTTCTCTCTTGAATTGCTATCTGACGTAAGCGTCGGAGTTCCTTTAGCCGCCTCTGACCACTGGTTCATCTAACTCTCAGTTGTCTTGTAGGTCATTCAAGGCTTCGCTTTCATCACCTTTGTCCACACAAGGTTGTAACAGAATGTGCAAATTTCTCCACACACAATTGGCGTCGTCTATGCGAAACGAATAAGTTTTCTAGCACCCCGGAAGCTTTGAAACATGTCTGGCAAGAGAATCAACGATTAATGAACTACCCACATGACACTTACACTACCACCAATCCTTGAAGATCCCTCAAATTATGATCTCCAACTTCCCAATGAAGTGCTACTTCGAGATGGGCAAAAACGCCCAGAAGAGCGACATCCACTCCGTCACAACCTAGCATCTCTTGATGAAGAAGGTGGAGGAGTTCAAAGCCCTCAAGCAAGGGCTGATTCGCCAAAGGGGCAAGAAACTTGATTAGCTAGTTAAACGTCCGCCTCATCAAAGTTACCACCACAACAATCACTTGGATGAGACTCAATCTACCCGCAGGAGAAGGTCTCCGGCAAGGAGTTATTTAACCCATGATTGGCATTGAGGTAGGTACTCACCTAGATGCACTACTTCCTAATGCTTTCCTAAGGACCTTTTGGATTGATCCGAAATGGGCACACTCAAGTGCAAGCGGTCAAGTTATAATAATAATTCAGTTTGAGTCCAGAGTCAAATCCACAGGGACCTATTGTTGGTGTTTCAAAGTAAGCAGTGGTGGAGACCAAATGATTGTAACACTTGAGATTTGAAGTTGTGTGGTGTATGAGATTTCCTGGACAGAATATAGGATTCTTTCCAAGAAGATTTTCTAAACAAAATATAAGATAAGCTCAAATGTAAAAATGTCACTCTTTAGTTCTAGGATTTGGACATGTAGTTAATCATCCGGTTTATTATACTTGAGCTTGATAACTCAATTAACCCCTGTGTCAACATAAAGCTATTTAGAAGATAAAGGTGGATTGTGAGAATTAAGAACATGATTTCGATATCTTTCTAGAATTTTACAAGAATTGTATGTGCTGAGACTTAACCCGTCTACAAACAAGCAAGTGTTTCTACCAAGCATCCAACCATTACATTAATATTCCATTTTCATTCTTTAATTTAAGCGCAATAAGGGTGAAGATTGAAGGGTAGTCATGAAGATCTAGTCGCGGTACTTGCCTTGAACCAATGAGTCTTTCTATGCAAGAGTTATCTATGTTATAGAAAGTACTCATGGCTATACAAAGTACCTTAACTTTACTAGATGTAACAAATCATTCAATAAGCAAGGGGAATATAAAATATTAAGCATAATCACAGATATAACTTCCGGATAATTTATACATGTCCATCACCTCTTACCAAAGAGTGAATAAGAAACTACTCATTCTTCATGGCTTTGGTACAGCTAGAAAAGTGAGTGATGCTCATCCCTCCAAGTAGAGGAGTTACAAAGTGAAACACACTAAACAAGGAGCCGATCTTCGACGAAGAATGAGTGAATCATGTTCCATTCTTCACGGCTTTGGTAAAGCTCTAGCAAAGTGGAAGAATTTCACTTCTCTAAATGAAGAAAGGAAGCTCAAGCAATGGATGTGAGTGAAGTTAATACAAAAAGTAGAAAAAAATTAGTCACTTTTGAAGGGTTTCTTCCGCAACCAAAAGATGATCTATCTCCCTTAATACAAGTAAATATAAACCTAAGTCTAAGACTAACAAGCTAAGAAATATTGGTCTAGTGCAAGAACCAACTCCAAGCTCCCTTGAAGCTTCTATAATGGGAGTATTTATAGGCAAGGAGAAAGGGGGCAAGGTAGTGTGGAGGAATAGTACAAGGCTTTGAAAGTCCAAGTGAAAGTCCCAATGTCCATAGAGAAGATCAACTACTCTGCAGCCTGTCTAGGGACAACGTTTAAACGTTGTCTGACGTTCGAACGCTGTTTCTATCTTTGTTTGATGGGCGTTCGAACGCCATATGGGGGTCTGACCTTCCCACTCAAGTGGCTTGTGGTCTTTTGTGAAAATTCATTTCCAAACTTCATGCATAACTTAGCAATTTGCACTCGGCATCCTGATCCTCAAATAATTCAACAGGACATTCGAACGTTAGTTGGTGTTCGAATGTGGTACTCAAGTGTTTTCCCTCTTAGCTGCAACACACCATGGCTTAGTACTGTAGCAGTCTGATCTTCAATAATTCAAGAGAACGTTCGAACGTGGATTGGTGTTCGAACGTTCTAGCCTTGATCCAAGCTTTATCCAATTTTGCTCCAGAATATGCTGATGTTGCGTGAAAGTTTGACATTCATTGCATTTGGTCCCTTGTACAATTTATGTCTTGAAATGTCATCATTTAAACTCTACCAAGTATAATTAGTCTTAAAAAGTCATAATAATATATTAGTTTTTGTTAAGTGTGGAGGATTAATATAGTACATTGGAGAGGAACCAAGAGGTCAAAAACATGACCTAGTTCACATATATCATTGTATTTATAGTTAACTTACAATACTAAAAATTACACATACTATCCTAACACTATTAACAATTTACACATTCAACTCGAATACTCTTAACACTCCCCCTCAAGCTGGACTATATATATATCATATAATCCAAGCTTGAAATAAATCGCCGTAAGACGTGTACGACTCAATGCTTTGGTAAACATATCTGCAAGTTGATATTCAGATTTTACAAATGGAGTCGTAATCTCCTCAGCTATTATCTTGTCCCAAATAAAATGACAATCAACCTCAATATATTTGGTTCTCTCGTGAAACACCGGATTGACAGCGATATGGATAGCTGTCTGGTTGTCACAGAACAACTGTAAAGGAAGTTGAACTGGAAACCCAATTTTCTGGAGGAAGTGTAATAGTCAAGTCAACTCACTCGGCGTATGCGTCATTGCCCTATACTCAGCCTCAGCATTGGATCTTGCTACCACAAATTGTTTCTTACTTTTTCATGAGACAACGTTACCTCCTAAGAAAGTACAATAACCAGTGTTTGATCTCCGATCAGACGGAGAACCAGCCCAATCAGCATCTGAGAAACCTTCCACTCTAAAATGTCCATTAGCTCTATATAACAGTCCAAGTCTAGGAGCACGTTTGAGATATCGCAGAATACGAGTAACTGCCTCCCAATATGGGACTCTAGGACACCCCATGAACTGACTTACTATACTGACTGCATAGGAAATATCCGGTTGAGTAATAGTGAGATAATTGAGCTTCCCAACCAATCTGCGATACCGACCCGGATTCTCAAAGAGTGCACCATCATCCATCAAAAGTTTCTGATTCGGATCCATAGGGACAGCAATAGGTCTGCCACCCAGTAAACATGCTTCCTCTAGAATGTCAAGTACATATTTCCTCTGGGATAAGCAAATACTCTGTTTAGATCGAGCCACTTCAATACCCAAGAAATACCTGAGCTTTCCCAAGTCCTTAGTATGAAATTGATCCTGCAAGAATATTTTTAACTTGTCAATCCCTTCAGAATCATTTCCAGTAATCACAATATCATCTACATAGACCACCAATAGAACATATCCAACATCTGTTTGTCTATGAAGCACAGAATGATCTGTCTGACATCAAAGAAGACCAAACTCTAAAACTGCATCTGAAAACTTGCCAAACCAGGCCCTCGGTGACTGCTTCAAACCATACAAAGATTTCTTTAACCGACATACACTCTTACCATACTACCCCTGAGCAGTAAACTCAGGTGGCTGCTCCATGTATACCTCTTCAACCAAGTCACCATGTAGGAAGGCATTCTTGACGTCTAACTGAAACAAGGGCCAACCAAGATTAGCAGCCAAAGAAATCAAGATACGAACAGAAAAAATTTTGGCAACATGAGAGAAAGTCTCCTCATAATCAACACCATAGGTCTAAGTAAAGCCTTTTGCAACTAGCCTGGCTTTGAGACGCTCCACAGAACCATCCGGATAAAATTTAACAGTGTACACCCAGCGACAACCAACAGTTCGTTTACCAGGAGGTAAAGGAACGAGATCCCAAGTTCCATTAGAATGTAAGGCATCCATCTCATCCTCCATAGCTTTTCTACAATCAGAGTCAGATAATGCATCCTGTAAACCTTTAGGAATAGATATAGTAGATAATTAAGAGGTAAAACAAGAGAAGGCAGGAGACAAGGCATCATATGAAACAAAATGAGCAATGGATGATTAGTAACACACGAACGAGTACCTTTGCGAAGAACAATAGGTAGAGAGTCTAAATTACCTGATGGACCAGGATCAGCAGACGGTGAGGAAGACGGTACGGACACCTCAGTCGATGGTCGAGGACGGCGGAGTATACAAGAAGAGATAAAGTAGATGGTGACGCAGTGGGCGACGGAATATCTGAAAAAGATGGTGGTACAAGAGATGACCCAAAGTCCAAATCCAAAGGCTGAGAAGGTGCTGAAAATATGGAACAAATTCCTCAAACGTGACATCGACACTAGTAAAGTATCGTCGCAGAGAGGGACTGTAGCAACAATACCCTTTTTGTGTACGATAATAACCAAAAAATACATATTTGGTAGCTCGAGGATCAAGTTTATCAAACCCAAGACCCAAATTGTGAACATAACAAGCACATCCAAAAACTCTAGGAGTGAGGGAAAATAAGGGCTTATCAGGAAACATGACAGAATATAGACTTTGTCCATTTAACATAGAGGATGGCATACGATTAATAAGGTGACAAGCAGTAAGAACGACATCACTCCAAAAATACCGAAAAATATTCATTTGAAATAACAGGGCACGGGTAACTTCTAACAAATGACGGTTTTTGCATTCAGCAACACCGTTCTGTTGAGATGTGTAAGCACATGAAGTCTGATGTATAATGCCAGGTTTACTAAGATAAGCTGAAAAATGATTAGATTCATATTCTCGAGCATTATCAGAACGTAAAATACGGATACGAAAACCATACTGAGTTTTTATTTCCTTACGAAAGGTCTCGAATATAGAGAATAATTCAGACCGAGCTCGCATAAAAAACAACCAAGTCACACGAGAATAGTCATCCACAAAGGGCACAAAATAAAGATATTTATTAAATGAAATATTCTTGATTGGACCCCATACATCAGAGTGTATCAACTCAAAAAGACTAGACACACGACTGTGGACTCTAGACTGAAATGACGCACAATGATGCTTACTAAGTTGACAAACTTCACAAGACAAAGACGATACAAAACTCAGATTTGGAACTTGGCGCTTCAGATTCTGGAGAAAAGGGTGTCCAAGATGACAATGTCATTCAAAAGGAGACAACGAGGTCTGTAGGGCCCGAGTAAGGGAATCAAAATTAAAGTAATATAGACCACCAGCTTCATACCCCGTACCAATCTTCCTCTTCGTCTTGAGATCTTGAAAGACACAATAAGAGGAATAAAATGTTACAGAACAATTGAGAGAACGTGCAATCTTACTAATGGAAAGTAAACTAAAGGGAAACTAAGGAACAAATAACACGGAAGATAGGGACACATCAGGACTCAAATGAGTAGTCCCGAGACCTGAAACTTTAGAGTAAGTACAATTAGCAAGAATAACATTATGTGTGAAAGTAGCAGACTGATAAGTAGAAAAAATATCGGACGAACCAGTTATGTGGTCAGAAGCGCCAGAATCTATGATCCAGGGACTGCGAGTGGAGGACAGTAAACAAGTGGAAGCAATACCTGACTGGGCAAAAGTAGCAGTGGAGGGAGATGGGGCAGCCTGTTGCTGGGACAGGAACAGAGCATACTCCTCTCGTGTAATAGTAACCGATCCGATGTCTAGTAGAACCGACCGAGGTATGAAAGCAACAGAGGTATCATCCTGATAGGAAGCCTAATTCACAACACTAGAAGGTTTTCCATGTAGATCCCAACAGAAGTCAATAGAGTGCCCTCCACGGCCACAATGAGTACAGGAACGAGGTCCACTACGGCCACCACTACCACTACCCGTACGACCTCCACTACGACCACCACGTCCAACATCACTATGACTACTAGGAACCACAAGGGCTGATCGATCAGTGGGACACCCTGATTGATGCCTGAATGAGATAAAGTAGCATGCTGTACGCGAGAGAAAACCTCAAGTAGTGAGGGAAGACTGGAACCGCCTAAAATCTGAGAACAAATAGCTTCATATTCAGGTTTCAGTCCTACCAAAAATCTAACAACATTAATGTCCTCATGTTGTTTTTGTCAAACTGCTGCATCAATAGTAAACGGATGGTAGGTCTTCATTTCCTCATAGACTCCCCGAACTTGAGAGTAATAATCCTCAACACTCAGAGTACTCTATTCCAGCCGGAAATACTCCTTGCACACCTCATAAGCTAGGGTAAAATTATCGGTACCAGAATACATAGTGGCCAAGTGATCCCATATCTCCTTGGCAGTGTCAAGATAGAGTAATGTAGAACTAATACTAGGCTCAATGCTATTCAATAATAAAGAAATAATCTGAGTGTCCTCTTGTTCCCACTGGTCATACCTAGGAGTATCTTCCTTGGATTTCGGGTTCACCAAATACTTTTTAAAACCTTTGCCTCGAAGAAAAACTTGAGCGGATGGGGACCATAAAGTATAGTTGGTCCCATTGAGTTTAACAGAGGTCATGGGACCATTGATAATAGTCGGAAGAGTAGAGGCGGGTGGCAAAGATGGAGTAAGGGACCCGGTATCTTGCTTGGGGTCCATAATAGTGCAACAATGGACGAAATAAGACTGCTAAAATACTGAACCGGACCGGATGGGCCCCAAGACAACTGAATCGGGTCAAAAATGGGGGCTGGACCACTGAACCGGGTTGGAAGTAGGGACTGGACCGCTGAACCGGACCAGTTTGGCTCTCTGGACCGCTGAACCGGACCTATTTGGCTCTCTGGACCATTGAACTGGACCGATTTTGTTTTAAAATCCTGGCTTGACCCGATTGGATCTGACCCGTGGTCCTGCTCCTGTTATTCTTCTTCGCCGTCGTTGATTAGGATTTACTGAAACCCTAATCCTCGGCTGCGCCTCCCCACCACCACAACCACCAAACGACGGCAACAACTGCGCCTCCACCACCACCACCAGCAACTAGACACCTCTCCGACGACACCAACACGACTGTGTCACCATGACTGTACGAGCACTACACGCGACACCACAGCAACCACCACCACCAGCAACGAGACATCTCTCCGATAACACCAACACGACTGTGCCACCACGACTGTGGGAGCACTACACACGACACCATAGCAACTACTCCACCACCACAGCACCGACTCCACCACCACAGCTTTGGCCTAGCAACAACTGCGCCTCCACCACCACCAGCAATGACCACCACCATAAGCAACGACAGTGACCCAGCAACGACTGTGCCACCACCAGCAGCAGCAGCAACTATGCCACCACCACAAATAAAGTGTTAATTTATTTAGAATACATTTAGGATTGTAAATGCTCTGATACCATGTTAAGTGTGGAGGATTAACATGGTATATTGGAGAGGAACCAAGAGGTCAAAAGCATGACCTAGTTCACATATATCATTGTATTTATAGTTAACTTACAATACTAAGAATTACACATACGACCTTAATACTATTAACAATTTACACATTCAACTCGAATACTCTTAACAATTTTAAATACTAATCATACTCCCCAACCTAAATATTGCTAGTCTCTAGTAATACAATAATTTAAAATCTATATCTAATGTCATTTTCGTAGGTCATCCGGTTGCATTTAGCGTATGCAACAAGCCGTAGAACCACTAGATTTACCCTAGCGGACAAGTTTTGTCTCGTAAGAATTTTTAGTGAAGCTACCCACAAACTTCAGTCGAACAAATGTGTATGTGAGATTGCTGGATAAAGTAAGTTAGCACCATGGTCGTTGGGATATCCAACCCTTAATTTTAACTTATCTCCGCACATTCCTCATTATTTGATATTTATTCTATGTAAAAATTAGCATCTGTCACATTGGTATTTGAAATTCTCTGTGCAGTAGGTATGATCATTCTAGCAACAAGAATTGTTATATAATAAACATTCCACATTACCACCTTCCATATCTAGCTTTGATTTCACAAACCTCTCTTAGAATGCTCTCAATAAAAATTCGCTCTGATTATAGTGACTTGTCTCTCAAGGGACATGTGATCAGAAGATGACCAATCAAAAAATCACATGCACAATTAGTAAGAGAGTGAAGTTTTAAGGAAACAAACGAATCATGCATTGGCATAATCTCATGGAGGAATATTGATTCAAACAAAAAAAATACTATTTGACATGCCCCAACTTTTAGTTGACAATCTACATATGCATCAAACTTGAAATCAATTAGGGTTTTTCATAGGTTGTAATGTGGCCAGAAGTCAGTGGCTAACTAAATGACATTAAATAGTATTCAAAAAGCCATCTTTTCATTACGGAGTGTAGCATACCTCTTTCTAGCTTCTCGTTCTTATGCCAAGAAATGGTATTTCTTTCATTTTTTTTCTCATTTTTTACTTTCTTGGCAAATCTCTGTCTTTTTGTTTCTTTTCTTTTTCAATTGTTTCCACCAGTTTTTCTTTTATTGAACAACAACCACTATCGTATTTTTCCTTTCACTTTCTTTTCTGTATCATACTAATAGATAAGAGGATATAAGAAAATTAGATAGCAAGGTATGTCATGTATATTTTCCTGGGGCTTGGTTGTCATATGAGTTTCTTAAAAAGGAAATCATTCATTGAAGTCTCAAGCATGACTAACTAGGGATACAATTTTGTAAAAGAAATGGCTAAGACCCAAAATTAAATCAAAGATAGCCTAAGATTTTTTCTCAAGTATGTGCATATGCATGTATCGTATGAACAAATTCTGGGTGGGATATGTCAATAGATTGCTTTTGTTGCTTCAATCAAAGCAAGTTTAATGAGATTATTCAAGAATAGATAGTGAAAAACTTTACTTGAGTAAATGTTGATATCCTCAAAAAGCATTGCAAAGATTGAAATATACCATGGTATTCTTCATTATCTCCACTGGTTATGTCAGGTTTATCATGAAATGTTGGTTATATATCGATTCTATTTTCAAGTCTAGTCATCTTGTACCTTAAGAATAACAAATACCAATGTACATTTTATATTTGAAGCATAGAGAAAATACCATTTTCAAGGATCTTGTGGTTTTAAGTCTAAATTGCTAAGTTATGAGTCAAACCGATCATGTGATTAGTTATTTTAACAAACAGTCTCAAAATCAATATTGGTTCCATCCTTTATGAACAAATAACAATATCATGCTAATTCTACACATGCATTTACAAAGATAAAAGTGATAAATTGTACCATTCATTTCACAAAATATGATCGTTTTAACACAAACGCCAAAGGATTCAATTCATCCAACCAAAGAAGTAACAAAACACACAAAATTTTAAACTTCCACAATAACCCATAAAAGAATAAGCTCATCCATGAAAAGAAGAAACAAACACTCCACTGGAGAATGAGTGGTGTTTTGAGGCGTGGGTAGTGAAAAGGTACTCTATGGTTTGGAGGGTTTTCAAAATTTTGGAGGTTTTTGAATTGAAGAAGACGAACCAGACTTTTACAGTCTGAGAGTTATCGTTTGAACGTCAATGACGTTCGAACGTATGTAGTAGAATTTTAAAAAGATCGTTCGAACGTGAGTCTGACGTTCGAACGTGATGAACTCCCAATACTTTTGAGTTCTGTCAGAGACCAAAGTACTATAAGCTAATGGCGTTCGAACGTTCTAAGCTCCCAATACTTTTTGTTTCCATCAGAGATTGAGTACTGCAAGCAGGTGATGTTCGAACGTCAGATCAAGAAAAATTAAAAAGTTTTTATGTACATTAATATACACAATAAGAGAGGGCACAAGTTTGAACCAAAAATTTCATGGCGTCTCAGGATAAGTCCTTACCCACGCCTAAGGTTGGTATTCTGGAACATTCCTTACTCGGCCCATGTTTTCATTTTAGTCAAAAGAGTTTGTACAAAAACTTTTTTTATATTTTTTACAAAAATTCGGACCCTTGGCTTCCATCCCCAAAACACAATATTTCATAGTTTTGCTTCAAAAGCTGTCTAGTCCGAGTCATCCTCTATCTCCATGTCTTTTGAACCATCAGTGACTTCTAATTTCTTGTCGCACAAACCAGTTAAGCAAAGTACCGGAATAGGATGGTATGTCATGATAATCCTTATTCTGCCCATTCACTATCCAGTCTAATCGATCGAGTGTGCGACCAAAAATTAGTTCTATACACTGATTGTATCTTTTCTCGTGAAAGACTCTGCCACATTGTTTACAAACACCAAGTCTTTTGGAATTACAACGTTTAGCCAAAGTATTTCTGCCACAAAGTGGTCTCGCTTGTTATTCTCGGATTTTGGCTTTCCTTACCAGTCTTGTTTTCTCATGATTACAGTATGCACATCAGATGGAAAGTGCATAAAACTCCTAGACTAAACCAAAAAAATTTAACATCCATACTTTCTAAGCTTTAAGACTCACTATCTGACCTGTAACACCCAAAATTCACCTTGGGCGGCATTACTATCTAAAATCATTTACATCATGAGAGCAACTAATTAAATTTATAAATAAAAAAATTTTTATTCATCATACATAATATCTACAATATCATCCAAAAGAATATGTCAAGCCCTGATAATTACATCTAAAAGTCAACCTTAATCTTGTAGCGGAATAAGCAAAATATCATCCATACATTGTCAAAAAATGCATCCCCTAGTCTAAAATATAAAGAGAACAACTCTAGACATTCCCCTCGGGATCCACACTTCCATCTAATTGAGCTTCCCAAGTTACCTGCTTGTTGACTCCAAACACTTCCTCTAAACTGAAATCTGATAATAGATATTGTTTGTAAGGGGTAAGCATTAAGCTCTATAGGAAAATCCTCCCAATTAATTCAAGGGGATGTTGTATTTATAGGCAAGGAGGAAGAGGGGCAAGGTAATGTGGAGGAATAGTACAAGTTGATAACTTTATTAACCTCTGTGTCAACAGAAAGTTATTTGGAAGAAAAATGTGGATTGTGAGAATTAAGAGCATGATTCCGATGTTTTTCTATAAATTTACAAGAATTGTCTGTGCTGAGACTTAACCCGTCTACAAACAAGCAAGTGTTTCTACAAGGCATCCAACCATGACATTAATATTCTATTTCCATTCTTTAATGAAGCACAATAAGGGTGAAGATTGAAGGGTAGTCATGAAGATCTAGCCGGGGTACTTGCCTCATGCCAATGAGTCTTTCTATGCAAAAAGTTATCTATATTATAGAAAGTACTCATGGTTATACAAAGTACCTTAGCTTTGCTAGATGTAATCAATCATTCAATAAATAAGGGGAATATAAAGCATTAAGCATAATTGAAAATACAAAGATATAACTTTCGGATAATTTATACATCTCCATCACCTCTTACTAAAGAGTGAATGAGAAACTACTCACTCTTCATGGCTTTGGTAAAGCTAGAAAAGTGAGTGATGCTCATCCCTCAAAGTAGAGGAGTTACAAAGTGAAACACACTAAAAAAGGAGCCGACATTCGACGAAGAATGAGTGAATCACGTTCCATCTTTCACGGCTTTGGTAAAACTCCTGAAAAGTGGAAGAGTTTCACTCCTCTAAGAGAAGAAAGGAAGCTCAAGCAATGGAAGTGAGTGAAATTAATACAAAAAGTAAAAAAAAAGCTAGTCACTTTTGGAGGGTTTCTTCTGCAACCAAAAGATGATCTATCTTCCTTAATGCAAGTAAATATAAACGTAAGTCTAAGACTAACAAGGTAAGAAATATTGGTCTAGTGCAAGAACCAACTCTAAGCTCCCTTGAAGCTTCCATAATGTGAGTATTTATAGGAAAAGAGGAAGGGGACAAGGTAGTGTGGAGGAAGAGTACGAGGCCTTGAAAGTCCAAGTGAAAGTCTCAATGTCCAGAGAGAAGATCAACCACTCTGCAGCCTGTCTCGGGACAATGTTCGAACGTTGTTTCTGTCTTTGCTTAATGGGTGTTCGAACGCCATGTGGGGGTCTGACCTTCCCACTCAAGTGGCATGTGGTTTTTTGTGGAAATCCATTTCCACACTCCATGCAATTTGTACTCAGCATCCTGGTCCTCAAATAATTCAAGGGGACGTTCAAACGTTAGTTGGCGTTCGAACGTGATATTCAAGTGTTTTCTCTCGTAGTTGCAACATGTCATAGCTCAGTACTCCAGTAGTTTGATCTTCAATAATTCAAGAGAACGTTCAAACGCGGATTGGAATTCCTACGTTCTGGCCTTGGTCCAAGCTTTATCCAATTTTGCTCCAGAATATGCTGATGTTGTATGAAAGTTTGGCATTAATTGCATTTGGTCCCTTGTACAATTTATGTCTTGAAATGTCATCATTTAAACTCCACCCAAAGTATAATTAGTCTTAAAAAGTCATAATAATATGTCAATTTTAACTACTAATCACCCTTCACCCAATAAGCATCGCCCTCATCATGGGGTGAAGGGAGGCGAATCACACAAGGAACGTCGTCCCATGAAGCATAGAGAACAATATGGGAGTTCAACTCATCATCCTAGGCAAGGTGGCTGGGATGACGACTTTGGAAGATGAAAACATACGTGCTCTGATCCAACCTATGAAGGAGCCAACCATCTTCAGTACAACGTTGGCCAAGATGACCTTATATATTCAATTAAAGAAAGAACAAGAGAGACTTTGGTTAAGATGAATACTCCCCCTTTTTTTCACTTCATTCGAGAATTTGAACTATCACATAAGTTCATTCTACCCTCATTCGAGTTATATGATGGTAAGTCTGACCCCATACTCCACATCGAAACCTTTACTAATAAAATAGCCCTCTCTACAAACAATGGAGCTCGATGTGCAAGATGTTCCTCTCCAATTTGGAGAGATCATCTCTCAAGTGGTTTCATGAGATGCCCATGAACTTGGTTTTCTCTTGGGAACAACTGGCTGAAGAATTTGTCTCTCGATTCATTCCTAATAGTCAAGAGCCAATGACAATCGACACACTCCAAGCATTACGCCAGAAACATGGTGAGGCTCTCCGAGAATATACCATGAAGTATCTAGATACCTATGCTGACATAGTGGACTATGACGAGAAGACTTCATCTGCCTCTTTCCGCTTGGCTCTCCCCAAGGAAAGCGAATTAAGGAAACATCTCGTAATGTGGCCACCATGTAGCATGTCACACTTGTAAGAACATATCAAAAGGTATGTCAAGGTCGAAGATGACAAAGGGCTAGCTGACCAGCCCCCATCTTCTCTAAACAAGGCCCAGAGGAAGGAGACCATACATCCAACCCTTCATGGAACCTATCTAGGGGGACGAGAGACTCTTATCCCATAATCAACACCAACTTCAAGAAACTTGTCTATCGGGTTCTCGGGTTCTAAGCCAAATCAAAGACAAGGAGTATTTCAGGTGGCCACCTAAGATTGACAAGAGATCCCTCAAAGCTTAAGCAAAACCTCCATTGTTTATACCATAAGGACAAATGCCACCTTTCTCAATTTATTGACAAGAAGAAGACACTTAAGGAGCAAATAGAACAACAAAGCCAACCAGAAAATTAGTCCCGATTATGGGATAACCAGCCACCCAAGGTCATAAATTTTATATTAAGTGCAACTTCTTCAACGTAGGTCAACTCAGTCCAAGCTCGGATAAAATATAGATTAGCTTGTGACCTTCAACATGCTATCCACACAAATGATCATCTTTCGGACTTACAAGACATCTTTGATATCCTTAAGCACAACAAGCTTAGGCTCAATGCCTCTAAACCCACTTACAAGCACCTGTCCATTTTCTCAGTAGGGACAGTGCAACCTTTAAAGAGTTATGCTTGGGGTTCATAACTACTACTCTTCTCTTGCTTACCCTCAATCAAATAGGAAATTCGAGGCTTTAGACAAAGTCATCTTTGATGACATTAATAAGAAGCTACAAACAACCAAAGGAAGGTAGATGCAGCAACTTCCAATGGTTCTCTGGATGTTGTAAATAACACCAAGGCACTCTATTGGGAATATGTGTTTCTCACTCTCGTTTGGTACTGAAGTTGTTATCCCTCTTGAAGTAAGTTTGTCAACTATCAGAACTGAGGTCTATGAGCAAGATAGCAATGACAAACTCTTGAGCTCAACTTAGATCTCATTGAAGAAAAGAGTGACCATGCAACCTCCACGGTTATTCATCAGACTACTTTGCCTTCAAGCAACCTCCTTGGTTTCCCTTTAGGCTACTTAGCTTTCATGTAACCTCCATAGTAGCTCATTATCCATGTGACCTCCACGGTTTCTCATTAGGCTACTTCGCCCCCATGCAACCTCCATGGTTGCTCATTAGGATACTTGACCTCCATGCAACCTCCACGGTTGCCCATTAGGCTATTTTGCCTACATCTACTGCGACCTCTCAAGTTGCCCTTTAGGCTACTTAGCCTCCATCTACTACAACCTCTTAGGTTGCCACTAGGGCTACTTAGCCTTCATCTACTACAACCTCTCAGGTTTCCCCTCGGGCTACTTAGCCTCAATCTACTACAACCTTTTAGTTTACCCCTGGGATACTTTAGCCTCCACTATAACCTTTGAGGTTTCCCTTCAAGCTAATTAGCCTCCATCTATCCTCATCAGTTACCCATTAGGCTACTTAGCCTCCATGCGACGTCCACAGTTGCCCTTTAGGCTACTTGGCCTCCATGCGACCTCCACGGTTACCCTTTAGGCTACTTAACCTTCATGCAACCTCCATGGTTTCTCTTTAGGCTACTTAGCCTCCATGCGACCTCCATGGTTGTGCATTAGGCTACTTGGCCTCCATGCGACCTCCACGGTTGTTCATTAGGTTACTTGATCTTCATGCGACCTTCACAATTGCTCATGAGGCTATTTGACCTCCATACGACCTCCACGATTACCCCTCAGGATACTTAGTGTTTATTTATTGCAACCTCTTAGGTTGCCACTTGGGGCTACTTAGCCTTCATCTACTACAACCTCTCAAGTTTCGCCTCAGGCTACTTTGCGTCCATCTACCTCAACCTCTTAGATTGCCCTTTAGGCTACTTAGCCTCCACTGTAACATCTCAGGTTGCCCTCAAGCTACTTAGCCTCCATGTACTGCAATCTCTAAGGTTTCCCCTCAGACTACTTAGCCTCCATTTATTGTAACCTCAGAGGATGCCCCATCAATCCTAGTTACCTTGAGAGCTCCTCAAGCCATCTCCAAAGATCTTGTTCTTCTCCTTGAAATATTTTTTCTTCACTTTGTTCAAGATCCTATATCCCAGAGTAATGATCGCAGGCAGCATTCTACACTTGCTCATTTGTCTCACTGTTCTTCTTCTTGGCCTTAATAAGCTCCTCTTGCAGCTCATCTGCTCGAGACTCTACCTCTACATCCTTCCTCTTCAAAGAGGCATTCTTCAGTCTGCCTCGGCCTTGTCCGACTCAGCCTGACTCACGAACAACTCATGCCGCTAAACAATCTCATGGGCAAAGTCTCCTACAAGGGCGACCAAGTGTCAACTAAGAATCGAATTAAATTCATTTCATACTTACATGAAAGCTTACCAAAAGCGAATGTCGAAGCAATGAGTTGATCAATTCCCTATTAGGCATTCTCGGCATCTTCTCTTTATCCTTAGAAAGCATGACAACACGACCCATTACCCTCGTTGTATCCACACTCTTAAAGGCAAACTTCACACCCACAGGGAGCTCTATAACTATGTCATCATCAATAAGATAATTGGCTCCCAAGCACCGACGATTGGTGGCGGCAACGGCCATTCCTCCAATGTGGAACCTTCTCCTCTCCTTCAAAGAGCTCCAAGCTATGTCAAAAAGGAAAAAAAGAACAGCAAAATGAAGAAGTGGATAAGACAGAAAAGAAGAAATAAGAGATTATAGAGCCCTAAAAAACCAAAATCCCATTTTAGCCTTTCCTCTTCAAGAATACATACCTCAATTAATTAAAGATAATTAAATGAGATATAGGAGGGAATTGTGGGACACCAAGTGAAGCATGTCGGGCGGCACCTATTTTGGGAGGCTCATGCCAGTCGACACCCACCTTGGGAGGAGAATGTCGGTCAGCACTCACTTCCCGAAGCCACCTTGATACAGCTACCTTATCTCAAATCAAGCTAATACAAGTTCTTTTGCTCATTTGCATGTTCGTACTACCAAACGAACTCTAAAACGATTTGACCAAGGAAGAAGAGTCATGTTCTAACACTACTCCAACCTTTAAGGAGCTAGTGATAGGATCAACGATGCCACCCAACAAGTACATCTCTACCTTAAACCTAGGAGCAAAAGTCCTAGTTCAATAGTACTTCAAACATTGAGGAGCTAGTGATAATATTAAAGGCGGATCAATCCTATCGGAACTCTGAGTTCTAGCTTCAATAAAACACTACTTCTTAGTACTATAAATAAAGCCTTAGGATACTAGGTATGAGATACAAGAATTCCCACTACTCACCTAAATTTTCTCTCTTAACTTGCGATCTGACTTAAGCATTAGAGTCATTTGGCCACCTCCGGCCATTGATTCACCTAGCTCTCGCTTATTTTGCAAGTCATTGAAGGCTTCACTTTCATCACCTTTGTCCACATAAGGTCGTGACCTAAGGTGAAAATTTCTCCCTACACAGCTATGTTGCCCAAATTTTGTATCCCAGAAAACCCAGTCCAAATGAATTGGCATTTTCACATTCTATGAAAATTTATTGCATATTGTGCAAAAGTATGATGAGCAACATTGTTTCCTGATCTTCGTGTCCAAGAAGGCGACGAGGATTCTTTGCATAATTGGGCATTGACATGGATCTGATCCAACAACATGGATGAAGACATGGTCTCTTTGGATCATTCAAAGGAGGAGTTTTATAATGATCGTATTAATTCTTATTGAGGAAAGATTGGATTAACCGAAACAAGCATACACCAATGAAACAAGAATACACCAATGAAACAAGAATGCACCAATGAACAAGCATAAGCCAACTAAACGTTATTCCCGTAGCACTTGGGGTTATGGGTTTTCAATTTATGAGGGGTAGTATGAAATCTGTGGTCGGGGAGAAAATCACACGTTTAATAGAAGGCACTACTAAGAAATTTCTACATCTCATTTCTTCGCAAGCTCAATTCATACCCTATCCCGATTCGCCCAATCGATCAGAATCTAGAAATTTGTCATTCACACACCTTCACATATTTATTGCATTAGTGGCTAAATTCACCCCATAAGAACAGAAAATTTCCGATGTTATCCTTTTTGTTCCATGGTAATTTACTCTTCAATTCACCCTAGTATTTTTTCTTCTTTCTTTTTTCCAGAAATTCTACCGCAAGAGCAGGTCCTGAAGAGAGACTGTAAGTTTAAAAAGTATAAAAACTAGATAGGCTTTCTCAAGAGTAATACAGCATCAACATACTAATACATTGACCTGGAGCAATCTGAAACATATAAATTTTAAGCAAATTGCCACTCAAACTTACCATTAACAAATTGGGGACACATACTAGGTGTATCAGATGTGTCTCAAATATCACTGTTTTTTCGAGAATCGTTACACCAAAGGAGGGAACATTTTCGTTGGGGCGAGACTAGAACCATAGGGCACATACAGGAGATGGTTCCCTTCCACGGGACTATCTCCCTTGGACTCTTGCCACAACTCCTTGAAGTTGACCTAAAACATTGTCACGTGTTCAGTTTCATCAAAATTGCTTCAGAAAACACCAACAGTTGAGTCTCTACATTCAGTTTGCAGCCCAATGCACACGACAAACCTTAAAATGCACAAAGCCAGCAAGTCCCAGGGCCCTTATGATAACAGTTATTTGATGAACAAAGAGACTTTAGTTTTCTGACTGCCCAAAATACCTGCCCGAAATTGTTGCTAGAATATTAAGCATAACAACTTCATCATCCAATTCTGATTTCTCAGCTCGTAAGGTTGCACACTTGCGAAGCAAACACCGAAGGGCTGCACTAGTGTCAGCAACAAGTGGAGTATCAATGGCCGCGCACAAAGCAAAAAGCCATGCACAATCACTCCTCGACAGAATACACATATTCTCCACGGAGCTTATGTGTTTCTTCAGCATAGATACTCGAGCAACAGAGTCCATCCCCAAAATCTTGGACAATGTGGGACCGTTGCCAGAACCTGCATCTAGAGAAGACTTTGGACTGGAATTTCCAGGGGAGTGTGAGCCATCAGTTTCATCAGCCACCAAGAAAGAACATGGGTTACTGGAGTCTTCTTGTAGAGAACCATCGAGAGAATAGCATGAAGTGGTTCCATTAGTTGTTAAGTCATCAATTTTTTCAAGAACAATACTTTCAGAAAGCTGATGGGAGCATTCCTCTTCATGAGCAACTGACATTGATTGCAGCTGATCAGAAATTATTGCACCAGAACCCTCATGACGTGATAAAGCCTGAAAAGGCAAAGATTGCAAATTACGTTATTTCTCCTCGTGCATATAAAGTAAGATAGAATAGCCGGTATATAAATGTTCTTTCCAATTTTATATTAAAGTTATCTCCTCCACTCTCACAAAATACAACCCTAGTGAGAAAAAAATAAAATTTGTGTTTATTCGGGCATAAAATTCATGGAAGCAAAATATTAGATTGTTGTAATTATCCGTCTAATTACCCCCTTTGCAAATAACTTGTTTAAATGAACAGGGCCGTCAAAAAAGAAGGAAAAGGAGCAAGAACATACCAGCCTTAGCTCTGAAAAATCAGCAAGGAAAGCATCCTCCCACTCTTTGAGTGGCAGTAAATGCTCTGGGCACCGAACAATATCAGGAATCTTGGGCATGTAAACCGTCTGTTCTTTGTTTAATTTGGTAGCATCAACCTTGGCAACCTTCACTTTTGGAAATTGAGCAGCTTCCCACCTAGAAAAAATTAGAACATTTCTTAAGTCAACTTAGCAAAGATTTGGCATCTTTCACAAAGACCAAATTTTAGCACACTTATGCATCTCACCAAGGCTGGAATTACCAGAGTATTACTTCAAACCATCAGAATTCTTTGCCCGCAGAAAAAGAGACTTTTACGAGGATAAAATAACTTTATAAGAGTCAGTAACAGCTAGCAAGAACATCAAGGACAACTTAAAAATTTGACTATACTGTGTTTAACATTGTTCAACCAGAAAAGAGTGAAATTTGAAACCATGTTCCACTTGTGGAAAATTGGAAGAGTTTGCCTGTACAAACAGCTCCTTGAATTTCATAAACTACTAAAGTTATCGATTTTATCCAATTAAGGGAAGAAGAGGGTTCGCTCTCTACACACTCTGCTTGACATCTGATTGGCCACCAAACCCCTGGTCTGTCTGACGCATGGGACTCTTACACATGTATGAATGTCATCAAAATTTTCTTCTATTTAACTTCTGTTCGTTCCAAAAAAACATCAAAAATCGCAATTTCCTACTAGGCACCAAAAAAACTTCCAACTGGGGCCAGCCAATGAACAACTACAAGGCAGTATCATTACCTGGCCAGCAATGTGTGGTCATTAGGAAATGAAATTTACTAAGAAACTTGTCAATATGTTTTGCAATGCACCGCACCAGATGATTCAGTAACAGTATTCACTTATTCAAATCTCTTAACATCATTTCTGTTTGATTTGGCATCATAGAGCTGAAGCCTCAGTCTAATACTTGAGAAAACACAACAACCGTCCATACTTACCAGCGATCCTCCAATGGAAATCATTCTTTTCAATAATTAATTATGACCTGCCACTCTATGTTCAATTCTCTAGTGTCAAATGTTTGATGATTAGTAACCAGAGTTCCTACTCTTGAATCCTTCCTCTTTGTTTTTCCTGACTAGTAAAAATGCTCAACACTCTCCCACATTGTACATGGTGTTCAAAACTAAAAGCAACAAAGTATTGCCAACGCTCAATATATTGGTTCAACTTGGGCACAAAATCAAGAATATCTCTCAGCATCCCAATTTTACATAAATATTTGTCATACTAAGTTTATCCGCCCATCCAGTATCTGTAAATGTTCAATAGAAATAGGAACTTTTTGCAGTCAGTATTCACATAGGATCCAGTGCATTCCAAACCTTGGAACGAATTTCTTCAAGATCTGGCATTCTGAAGAGCTTCAGGTTCTCTTAACGCTTCCTTGTAACTACTTACCAGCAAATTTCAGTCAGCAAAGTGACAGTAATATTTCCATCCCATATTTGGGTATTATCAGGAATCAAATCCTCCCATGGGAATACCCAAAGTGATAAGCAGCATAGAAGAAGCTTATTAGTATCAAACGTCAATATTGCATTAATGACATCAAAATAGACAGAATGAGGGTGCAGTACTTCAACGGGCACGTAAAAACACAGCTGCTAATTGTGTAAGAGTCTCAAGCTTAAAAGTCATTATAATAACAGCCACATAGTTGCTCCACTTTGTTGCAAGGAAACGAATGATTGAAATGAATGACGAAGACGAATGATTAAAATATTTATCTTAAATGAGCATATAACGAATGATTGAAATGAATGACGAAGACAGACTCATATAGCCGATCCCAAATGATTAGGACATAAGGATTGGTTTGGTTTATAAAATCTACATTTCAAAATCCAATGAATAATATTCAATTTTCAGTTCTTCTAAATCAAATAAGTAAAAAACAGCCATTAATAAATGGGTGCTTGTTCCCACATGCTATTGGATGTAAACAAAGCACCAACCTGATATCTTCCTTTTGGGGTGGAACATGGTTTAAAGTCAACGTATTGGTCATTAACTTGGAAACCACTGAAACACATAGATCATGGTGTTGCGGAATGGTATCGACCGATACGTATGAAATGATAGATAGAAAGCCTGGTAAAGTCTAAAAAAAATCATGAAAAGTAATAAAAACTATGAACAATAAAACCCAAACATAACAATTCCAAAATACATCATCTAGCACATTGAATATAGCAAAAATCAATTATAAAGAAGCTATCAGAGATACTTATCGTCATCAGTTTTTAAAGTAAGCATTTAGAAACATACTAAGCCATTCTTATTGCCATGATTATTTGTCAAAGAATAACGGGTTGAGGCAAGTGTGAAAATTACACCACAATAAGGTATGGGTGTCTAGTTTGAAATTGAAATATACAATAGATTAGTGAGTTTATTAATAAAATAGACTAAGCTAGTGCCATTGATAGGTTAATTCACTCAAAATTAAAACAAAACGATCAAACCCAAAACAATTAAAAAAATACAACAAAACACTTATTATTATAAGATTAATGCAATTTACAGTGTAAATATTAAGAAACACAATATTTAACAAAACAAAAAATGGTACAATTGTCCAAAGCAAAAAGAAAAGAAGACAAATTTCTTAATACATCAGACTCATTGGCAAATGAATTGTTAGTCTTCAGTAGAGAGAGAGAGGGGTGGGGGGTGGGAGAACACCTGAGTGGGTTGACAGCCTTACAATCAAGGTTTGAAGCCCGAGTCGCATCCTTTTTGTGATCTCCGATTCTAATTGTACTTGGTACATGATTTCATTGGTGGGTTTTTCAAAGCACAAATCAATTTTCATGTGGTTTTTGATGGGTTAAGAGGACTTGTAACTTTGATGTAGTTTAAATACTTGAAGGACCTATGTACTCATTTGTCAATTGATTTTGGGTTAGATACTCTAACATGGTATCAAAATTGGTCCTTAGGTAGTCAATTGGTTAAGCTTCTTTCCCATTTGTATTTCCCAGTATGTATAGCTGTTTGTTTGTTAGCCCCGTGTGCGAGCCCGGGACCTACGTGAAGGAAGGTATAAAGAAAACTTATATCCCACATCGAATAATTACAACCACCCAAGGTTGGTTTATATTATATGCTTAAGGAGCCTCTCGACTCATTACCAATTAGTTTCAAGTTAGATGCTCCAACATATAGATCAACAAAATTATAGAATTAACCATTATTGCTTTCACTAAAGGACAAATCTTTCCTTTTCTTTAGGGTCCGAAAGATATTGAAGCATTGAGAAAAAGACTCGACTAAGGCTTAGTCTTCAGTGCTTTAGATAGAAAAGGGTAAATATCAATGAAAACCCTCTAGATTGCCCAAGTTAAAGGGTCACACCCTTGGGTTTGTGAAGTATTAGTGTTCTCCATTGGAGATCATATCTCCATTTCACCTAGTAATACAATCATTAGGTACGTTAATAACAACTCAAAAAGTGATCGCATCAAGAAGTAGTTTCTCCTCAATATCCGTACTATCCCCAAGCACATTATCAAGTTCATTTTTCTTGTTGGTCCTTCTCTTCTCTCCTACTCACAAACATGCACACAGACATATAACTGCCAATGTCCACAACCATAATATACAAAACAATACACCGCAGCCACTTGCCCCCCACCCCACAAAAAGAAATAAAAATAAAATAACACACATACATGCTTCCTTACACAAGAACGCGCACAAAATATGTTTGCCTCTACCAGAAACACCATCAAACACAGAACAAACTACCTCGGGTTGTTAGGCTCATTTTTACTCAACATGGCTCTTTGCGTTGTTAAGATTGTATGTATATTTACGTTTATTTATAATTAGGGGTATTTTAGTCTCTCTCTTGTAGTAGGATTTAATATAGTATCTACTATAAATAGTTATTTTTATGATGGAATATTAGATTTCTTCTTACAACAGATTAATGGATTATTCTCTTTTCTCTTTTTCTTCTCTTTTATCTTCTTTGGTTGATTAATATTTTCATGGTATCAGAATATGTTCCGAATTTAAATATAGATTGCACAATAGTGGCATTCATCAATTTTTGGGCAAATCCCTTGGACAAGGTGCGAATCAAGCCTCTTTGTGTTTGGGCAAGAAATTCGAAGGATTTTGATGCAATTTGGGGAGAAAATCCAACTGTTCTGTTACGAAAATCTGGCTCGCTGCTTCTGGTTTGTTGCTTCTAGATTGCTACACTGAGAAGATCCTGTTTCGTTGTTGCTGGTTCTGATCTTACTCGACTCTCCTCACTGGTTCCTCTTCTTCTCTTCTTGGCTCACTGGTTACCCTGTGCACCAGGGCTCGGTTTGCTGAATGTTTCTGATTTTGGTTGGCTGTTCTTTATTGCTTCTGGTTCTGTTGGAGTCAGCTGTTGTTCTGGTTTGTGAACTCCTTTGACTTGCACAGTGGTGTTGTGATCTCCTTTTGCTTACCCACTAGTAAGCATGTTGTTGGTTGTTGGTGGGCTTATAAAATTAAAACTAATGTTGATGGTTCAGTTGAAAGATATAAGGCTAGATTAGTTGCCAAGAATTTTGTACAAGAATATGATATTGATTATGAAGAGACATTTGCTCCTGTTACAAAGATGACCACCGTTCATACATTGATTGTCGTAGCAGCAGATCGCCAATAGAAACTATTTCAATTGGATGTCAAAAATACTTTTCTGAATGGTAATTTGGCTAAAAAGGTTTTTTATGGCTCTTCCCCCAGGTCTCCATCATGCTTCGGGTGAGGTATGCAAACTTAAAAAGGCTTTGTATGGTCTCAAACAAGCTCCTCGGGCGTGATTTGAAAAGTTCTCTACTGTGATCTGTGATTTGATTTTCATTCCAATGATCATAATTTTACTCTTTTTCTTCGATCTACTTTTGTTGGTCAGATTGGTCTTCTCCTATATGTTGATGATATGATTATTTCTGTTGGTTATAATGACATCTCAATTTTGAAAGCCCTTTTACAGCAGCAGTTTGAGATGAAGAATCTCTGTCTCCTTCACTATTCTTTGGACATTGAAATAGCTTCGTCACCTAAGAGTTATCTTCTTTTTTAGTCAAAGCATACAGCTGATGTTATCGACAAGGCTCAATTAACAAACTCTCGGATAGTTAAGACTTCTCTAGAGCTTAATGCACATTACAGTTCTACTGATGGTGTCCCTTTGGTTGATCTCACTATGTATCAAATTCTTGTTGGTAGTTTGGTCTATCTCACTGTGACCCCGACCTAATATTGCTTATGTTGTTCATGTTGTGAGTCAATTTGTCTTTTCTCCTACTACAGTTCATTGGGTTGCAGCTCTCTGTATTTTGCATTATCTACAAGGCACTTTATATTAGAGTTTGTTGTTCTCTTCCACTTTTTTCTTTGGAACTTCGTACCTATTCTGATGCTGACTGGACAAGTGATGTCATAGATCTTAAATCCATAACTAGTTTATGTATCTTTCTGGGTGATTCCCTGATTTCTTGGAGGAGCAAAAAACAGACTGGTATTGCTCGTTCCACTATTGAGGCTGAATATTGTGCTATAGCTACTACTACGTCAGAGATAATTTGATTGAGATGGTTACTCGTTGATCTTAGAGTTTCTTTTTCTGCTCCTACTTCTATGTATAATGATAATAAGTGCGATTCAAATTGCACACAATTCTGTTTTCTACGAGCGAACTAACATATCGAGATCAACTGTTATTTTTGTGCACCACCATCTTTTGCTTGGGACTATTTCCTTGCCCTTTGGTTCTTCTACTATGCAATTGGCGGACTTTTTCACCAAGTCTCACACTATGTTGTGTTTTCGTTTTCTTTTTGACAAACTCTCGATGCTTCGTACTATCACATCATGAGTTTGAGAAAGGGTGTTAAGATTATATTTATATTTGTGTTTATTTATCATTAGGAGTATTTTAGTCTTTCTCTTGTAGTAGGATTTTATTTAGTGTCTATTGTAACTAGTTATTGTTATGATGGAATATTATTAAATTTCTTCTTATGACCGATTAATAGATTCTCTCTTTTTCTCTTTTTCTTCTCTTTTCTCTTTTTTGGTTGATTAATATGTTCATGTGTATCTAAGATATTTCCGTTATGTCATTTTTTCTGAGGTTGGATTAGAGCTTGTCATAGCTTTATTTTGACCCACGCTTTGAAAGAAGGGAAGGACAAAACACTCAAATTTACATTCGTAAAGAATAGAAGTGCAAAAAAAGGAAGGATAACATGCAACATCGACTAAAGGGGGTTGCCCTTCACACAAACATACAAATAGTCAATATGCCAACCACTAGCAATGCCACCAGAACCTACGCCTTAGCACACACTCAAACATAACCACTAATAGCAATACAAAATTGAAAATCACAATTGAATCAGAATTCAAAAATGAATCTTAAAAAAATTTGAAATTAATTGAATTCGACGTCGTCTGCAAATCCATAAAGATTAATCTTAATTCGATGATGGCATTCATTTTCCTTCAGAATGGATTTCTTCTGATTGCGTAAATCAAATTCAATTTCTTTGGGTTCAATCTCTCTCCTTCAACATTCGCAACTCTCTTCATTGCTTTTTTGGGTCTTCACCGTCATTATTCTATTTTCTCAAACTCACACACACACTAACACACCCATCATAAACAAAAGAAACATATGAGAAATATGTGATTTAATGGAAAGCTTAAGCTCACAAATGCAGAAGCACAAACTGTTTCTTTGGTTTAACTAAAAATCGATGAAAATGGGATGCAAGGAAAAAAGGGAATTGTGATCAAAGATGTATTGTGATAGTTAGTTTGAGACTTCAAAGGGGTGGTAGTCAGTGCTTGTGGGCGGAGGTATCGTGGGCTTTGGTGCGATGTATATGATGAAGCATAGTTACAGACAAAATGTGCACGAGAGAGAGAGAGAGAGAGAGAGAGAGAGAGAGGAGGAGGAGGAGGAGGGAGGTTGACGACCTGGTGTATACATATGTATCTATACACAAATACAAATCAAGGATAAATAAACAAAAATTAGTTTTTCTTAAGGATGAATACGTAAAAGTGCACTTTTCGTTACTTGTGTTACTAGAAAAGAAACAAAAAGGGAGACTTACTGAATTCTCATAAAACCAAGGAGGTGTCCCGTGGGTTACTATTGTATTTTCATAAAACCAAGGAGGTGCCACGGTATTTGAGGTATTCTACAAGGGATGTCAGTGTAATTTACACAAAAGAAAAAATAAACATAAGAAGTTGAAAAAGTTTATAAGTAATTGGCATACCAAAGTCATTATTCATGACAAGAGAGCCCTAAATGTAAAATTTGTTTGTTTTGCTCTGCATATTTTCTTCAAATTTATGCATCCCACATGTAGGAGTGAATATAAAATTGAATTGGCACTTCAATTTATCATAACAAAACCCACTCGCAAACGGAATAAGCATTTGTGTTAAAAAATGCATAACCATACCACTGCTTCAGACTAAAATTTGATATTCAGACCACACCACTACAAATATCTAGATTCAATGAAATTGAGCAAACAAGGGAAACAAGATTTAGAACTAGAAGTTTTGCCAAGACACACCAAAACCATGCAACAAGAAAAAGAAATCCTCAATTAGCAGGAACAATAAATAACTGTTGAGGAGCCCCAAAAACGAGGAAGAGCATGAAAACAAGAAAAAAGAAGTCCTTAAGTTGAAGGAACAAGAAAATAAAGGTTGAGAAGACACAAGAACGAGGAAGAGACTGCTACCTTACACGCCTGAGATACTCTAATCCATCTTCTGGAGGCCCAGAATCAAAATCAGGTTCCCCATCAACCAAGAAGGCAGGTCTCAGAATGCTAATATAATCTTCATCACTTTCATCATCTTCGCAGCATTCTCCCTCAACGATTTTGCTTCCGGCTATGTCACTAGTGCTGAGACTACAAGAAGGATCCAAGGGGTTTATGTTCTCAATTTCATTACCCACCTTTTGAGAATACTTGTCATCTGAAAGAAGTAACATATTTAGTCACAAAAGTTCCACCACTTTTAAAGCTCTAAAATATCAGTGCATGGGAAAGTGTTAAATAAATATGATATACATCATCTGCGAAGCCCACACAAAGTGAGATTCAAAAGTAATAGCACCTCATCTCATGCAAGCACTAGCTATAATTTTAGATCTCATCAAAACATTCCAACGTTGACTGCTTCTCACTGACAATTGGATGCATATACCAACTTTTCATTCACAATTTCAATGTATATACAACAGAATGATTGAGCACAGAACTTCTCAAGGCGGCATCTAAAGTAGTTGCCAGCAAGTATATGCACACACAGCACAGGTATTCTATACAAGCACTAAACTATGAAGCCCTAAGTAAACCAATCAAGGGAATTTTTTGGGGCTATGATACAATAATGTCTTTTGCGATTCCTTGGCCATTCTTCAATGCACAAAGATTTTTCAGATGGTTCTCCCTTGCCTTTGCAGCCACTGCACCTGTGCACAGAGAAATTGAACCCATCAAATTGACACTATCAGAACCAGACATCCAAAAGAGAAGAAAAGGTCAATAGAAGCATTGAAAAATTATATAACCTCTGAAATTTAAGGCCTCCCCCAAACCAACCTGCCAATTTCACCATTAAACCAAGGTGGCGCAAAAATCTGTGTTACTGATCCTTCTTTCTAGAATAACAAGAATTTGAGAAAGCTTATACAAACTATAACAATAGCCAAAATTGAACCCCCCCAAAAAATAAGAAGAAAATGGGATAAGAAAATAGGAATAGTAAATGTAAAAGGAGGAAAATCAAGTCAGATTCTTAAGTTATCAGGTGATGACCAATAACTTGATGAAATCTACTATAAGAATAACTTAAATATTCCAAACTACAGGAGAAAGGGAAAACCAGATACCCAATCAAAAACAAGCCTAACAAATTTTGTGAAAAGAAGAACTAGGAAATCAAAGATCATACGTTTGGAAAAGAAAGAACACAACTCAACCCCTCACCCCAACCCAAGGAGGCAGCGCTACTGCCCAAAAGGTGACCAATCAAACCATTTTTCCTTTTCTTTTGCTCCTTTTTACCAGTGGGTTACTTTAGGTAATTTGAGTAATCCAAGTCACTAATGGATTATTGACGCCAGGCTTAAGAAAAATATCGCTGGACAAATTTGCAAATTGAACATTGAAGAGGCATATAACCAAATGCATCTGGGATTTCTCCTCTACTTTAAGAACAGTATGGGATGGTTTGTCTCCAGCGTAGGTGGTGGACTCATTCATGTATCTGTATTGTACGGTTTTCAATAATTACTAACAGAACCATGGAGTGTTTCTTTGGGAGCTTTGGAGGTCTCAAGAACCTGCTTTTTTAATTCCTTTTTATCCTTGTGACAGAGACCCTAGTAGAATGATTTTCTAAAGCAATCAAGAGACACATATTTAGTGGTTATGATGTTGGCATGGTCGGGTAAAACCAAATTGTTGTGATCCATTTGGGGGACATGCAGTAGCTTTATCTAAGTTTATTTCCTTGTTTTGAAGTTGTCACCAGGTCGCGGATTAATTTTTGGAGTAGTGAGCTTATTCCAGTTGCATATGTGGAGAGCATCAACTCCTTCACTGTTGTAGTGCAAAAAGCAGAAATTACCTACTAGCTAACTGGGCCTTCCTCTTGGCTCCCCTATAGAGCAACGTCAGTTTAAGATTAGACGATGGATAGATTTGTCTAGAGGTTTGTAGTGCGGTAATACAGTCTCTTTCCAAGTGGGGAATGCTCACTTCAGTTATAAACGGCTTTTCTAACCTCCCAACTTATATATTGTCACTGTTCCCAGTGACAGCATCAGTTGAGAAGAAGTTAGACATGCCTAGACGAGATGCTAAATAGGGAGGCATTCAAATTCACTAAATGCCATTTGATTGATTGGAATGTGGCATGCTCTCCCCTCATACAGAGAGGGTTGGATCTCAGGAAGATGCAGTGCTTTAGTCAAGCTCTTCAGGTGAAAAGGTCATAGAGGTTTGGGGTGGAGAAGGCAAGGGGTGATAGACACCAGTTATTGATTAGTAAATGAGTAAATGGCAGGGGTGGTTATCTATCACCTTTGGGGTGCTTTTTGTGGTTGAGTTGTGGAAAAAACAGAGGGAATAGTTGGGATGAATTCTCTAAGTAGGTTGGGTTTGTGGTAGGGTTGTTATATAGAGTGGGATTTTTGCATGATCTGTTGTGTGGTAGAGATCCTCCAAGATAGGTTATTATCTCTATTCACAATAGTTGTCAACAAAAATGTTATGGTAGCTGATTATGTCAGTGCAGCTGACCAGGATGTGGCGTGGGAGCGTCACTTCCATAGACATATTTTTCGGCTGGGAGTTGGAGGAAGTTATGTTTGTACTGGATGTGCTTCGGTTCAGGTTGACCCTGGGATGAGGAAATCAAGGAATTGAGAGCCATCTTGCAATGTTGATTTCGAGGATAATCCAGAGCATTGTAGGGAGGACTCTAACTCCTCCTTTCCTTCAAATGCCATTTGGAAATGGAAAGTCCATCTAAGGTTGGGGCCTTTTTTTTTTAATTTTTTTTTGGGCTTGTCTTGGATAGTATTCTTACTATTCATAACCTGAGGCAAAGGAGGAAAATCAGTCCAAATTGCTGCATGTGTAAAGGAGCAGAGGAGTTTGTTAGATTGCTAGGGAGTTCAGAGTTGTGGGTGCTCGTCTTCACTTTATATTGTAATGACCAACCGAAAGAGGAATAAAGGTAAAGATGGCAATGCCACTATTTCTGGTTGTAGAAATAGTGGCATTGCCATGAAGAGAAATCCATCATGGACTGCCTTATCATTATCCATCATAGACTTAAAAAAAAGCTTTATGATACTCTTGTATATCTGGTTTTCAGGAAGGAATTTTTTTGGATGGTTTCGTAGACTTTTTGGGAGCTTGTGGGGGATAAATGTATGTGATGGTTGGGTGTCTTTAGCTCCTCTTGTAACTTATACATTTTCTTTTGTCTCTGTTGTTTTTTGCCTGTGTATTTTTTTTATGTACAAGGGTTGCAGTTGCACCCCCTTGGTGCCTTTAGTGATACTTTTTATCAAGGAAAAAATAGTTTATGCAAAGGAAGAATTATTTTTTAAAAAAATGCTCTAGCTTAAATGGTGGACCATACATCTCTCTATGAGACTATCACACTCACTTATCTTTTGATGCCAAATCCAAACTTATTAAAACGGTATAGATGTGATAAACAAAAACATGAACGTGGCATGCAGAAAACTCTGCTGTGTAAGCAGGTCTGTGCAGGTGAGTGTAACCGAGGACTTCATCAAGCAATTAATTCTATCTGCTCAAAACTCCATGAAAATCAGTCATCTTGGAAAAGATTTTAAGTTCCCTCCTCGGGGTAACAACTTGCCTGAGGCTTGGCAATAAACACAATGAGCTTGAACCTCAACAACAAAACAATATATTCGATTTCATTCTTACTCAAATAAGCATGAAACTGGAAACAGTTTTTTAATCGCCTTTAAAGAAGAATATATTACTTATCCTAAAATAGATTGTCACCTCAACCAGAGATGCAGAACTACGAGTAAAACATCAGCATGGGTTCAAAAGCAATAAATTAAAAAAAAAACTTAAACAGTACCACAGAAACTCTTATGTTACAAAAACATATAGGACCGCAAATTCAATGAAAGGGGGTCAAAAATAACCAAACATGTCCTTTTTCCTCTTTCAAATCTTGAAATTTCCAAAAATAAACATCAAAGAAATTCAAACAGACTTAGCTGATGTCGAACAGACTTAAGACTGAGGATGAAAGCATACCAGATATGTGGAATACAATAGCTTCAAATAAGGAAAAAGGTAAAAGGAAAATGAGATAAGAAACCTAAAAAAATCAAACTAGGAGCCACAAGCAATTCCAAATCCCAGGCATACAGAAAAAGGCCAATTGCACTACCCTCTCAGTCAGTAAATTCAAGTAGAATCTTCATTCACCCCAGTAGTGAGATTATGGGTTTAGAATGTGATATTTTTATCAGCGCCTACGATACTCTGAAAAATCATTTTTATAGAAGAATGCTCCAGCAGAACAACACTCTGAGCTGTATATCTGTCATAATTTGTCAGTTCAATGTAATAAAGATAGTATGATAACTGACAGAAATTCCAAATAACTAAGATACATGCTTGAAATTAAAAGAACTTGCATATATACCACAGTTTATGACGCTATATTCAATTTTCAATACAAGAATATCAAATAAAAACATAAAATGAACATCAAAATAGGAAAAAGAACACATACTGAGAATGGCAGGGGGCACCATCTTCTTTCTGTGTTGCTGCTGACATTCAACCAAACCATCATACTCCCTTGCCACAGCAGGCACAAGCCCACAGTACACCTCAATCCACTTCTTCCTCTGTTCTTCCATATCCACATACCTCATAGCCTCCATCTCCCTCCTTGAGTACACTGTCTTAGCCTCATCACCTTTCTTTTCATATACATACTGAGCTTCAGCCATGTGGATCAAATTCATATCACCGCCAGTCCCATTCATTCCCAAACCCTTCTTCTCTCCTTTTCCCCTTCTTCGCGGCCTTTTTACCTTCTTTCCATCTGTTTCTTGCTTCATATTTCCATCCAATTCTTGCTTCATATTCTTCCTATTAAAATTCCTCTTAAAATTCTTATCAAATCCAAGAAACCCAATTTCCTTCTCACAACCATTCCCAACTTCAGAAACCAAACCAATCTCGATCACTGCTGTATCATCAACCACTTCAATCATCTTCAATGCACATCTAGAAGACCCACCATCACTTTTCTTCTCAACCGTCTCTTTATTCTCTAAAACTCCCATTTTTTCAACAATCTGTGAAGAATGTTCAAAGGCCCCTTCGTTCTTGGCATTGCTATCACTCAAGATTTCTATTGAACTCTCCGTTTCATTAAATTTCACAACATGGGTCTCAGCACCGGAGCCCAATTCCCCTTCAGCTCCACCCAACAACAGCTTCTCTTTGTTTCTCAAGAAACTTTCAGACTCGACCAAACATTTGCTCCAATCACCATCAAAAGCGTCCATTGAGACTTCCTTCACACACTGCTTCTCCTCAATGGCTGTGAAGTCCCCAGAAATTCTTGAATTCGAAACCGTTTCTTGAAACCCAGAAAAACCCAGTTCGTATTTATTCAAATCTTTCTTCAAGCCAAGAATTTTTTGCTCCATATCGACGTCATCAACAGAACCCACTTCGTACTTCTTGGGATAGCTCTCTTTTTCGCTCAGAACCACGATGCCTCTTGAATCGCCACCTTTCAATTCCTCAACAACATTGTTTCCAGAACCCAACTCGATATTCTCATGGAGCTCTGAGGACTGTTTGTTTTGTGGGTTTAGGGTATTGGTGTCCACCAAGGGTTTAAAGAAATTAGTAAAATGGCCCAAACCCTACGATTTGGTTAAAAAAAATGTTGGTTCCAAATTACACTCGTAATTGACACAGATACTAAGGCCCGTTTGGTAACGTTTTTGTTTTTGCGTCTTCAAAAAATCAAAAACAAAGATAATTTTTTACCTCTGTTTTGTGGTAAACCTGAAACACAAAACATGTTTGGTAGTCATTTTTGCCTATCAAATTATGAGAATAAAAACAGAAAACATGTTTGGTAATTTATTTCATGAAAAATGATTTACAACCATGAATTCAAAGTTATATTATTATTTTTTTTTTTGAAGAAAAGAGAAATTATATTGCATAAAACTCAATCATTACATAAATTAAAACGCTATGGAGAGCCCTTTGGGAGGAATGTCACAAACGCTAGACTTGCCGTTGTTTGGAATCCACTCAACAAAGAAAGAGGAATTCTTGTTTTGAACATTGATCATTTGTTCATCCACCTCTTTGGTGCTCATTTTGCCCTTGAACATGGCTGAGGCCGTAAGGTAGCAGCCATGGTGTGGATCTACAGCACACATCATGTTCTTGGCATCCCACATCTGCTGGGTGAGCTCAGGAACTGTTAGTGCACGGTACTGCTGGGAGCCACGTGAGGTGAGAGGAGCAAATTCAACCATGAAGAAGTGTAGACGAGGGAAGGGGGATGAGGTTGACTACAAGTTTTCGCAGGTCAGAGTTAAGTTGACCAGGGAACCTCAGGCAGCACATTACTCCACTCATAGTGGTTGATATCAAATGGTTGAGATCACCAACTGTCATAATGCGCGATAAAAATCAATGTCACACAAGTTGCATCCTAATGAAAAGAGTTGTGTAGCCTAGAATGAATAGCGGGGTGTATATGCATCACCAATTGACAACCTGCAAATATTGAGGGTACATTCAAGTGAACATAACAGAAGCATAGAACCCAGCAATTCACCATTAAAAAATATCATCTTTTGACATTGCGTTCCAAAATGCATGTGTTGAAATGGACACGTTATTCTGTCCAATGATTAAAAAAATGGTGAATAGTTTCGAACAATTTGGAAAGCTATTATATATTTCAGAAATGTTCGGAAACAAAATACATACAGAAAAAACCAATTGATATTGTGGTTCCGAAACGTTGGCTGAAATATTCCAAACATGCAATTCTCATATAGAGTTTTTGTAGAGCAAATATGCAAAAAATGCATGATCAATGAACTAATTAACCAATCTAATAATCCATGACTAAGGTTGTATTGAGAGAATGGTCCTTGCGTGTAAATCAAACTAATAGGCCATTCAAATAGAAGTGCACGCACACAAATAGTTAATATCTAATTGTAGTAATGAAAAAAAGATGAACTGAAAGTGTTGCATTATATGGCTCAACCACTGTATCTGAAACCTTTGGTGATGGAAACACAGAAAAAGTGAGCATCATTCAGTCATTATATTCTTCCCTGATCTTTGAAATCAGCAAAGTACCCATTCCAGAACCAGTTCCTCCACCAAGAGAGTGGCAAACTTGAAAACCTGCACAACCACAATTATAAAATTTAGCAAATTCCAGAGGGGGTGTATACATTATAGCAAGTATCATCTTAAATATTATAGCTATTCAACTGAAAAAACAAAGCCATCATATATACTGTAAGTAGCACCACCATAAGGAAAACATGAGAACATCAATAAAAATTTGTATGTCTGGCAATAAAATGAACAATAGCAAAATTAAAGCAGAAAAACACTTAGAAAAATAACAAAATGCGAGTGAAATCAAGGTAAACATCAATTCATAAAACATCTTGCTGCAATACGCTAAATATTTTACCGAATGGAATCAAAAAACAAAAACGTTAAATTGAAGCTGCCACAAAACCATGATACTCTTCACATTAAATTGCTGATTTATATGATAAAAGGATGTCATAACAGGGAAAAATAGTTAGGAGGAGAAAACCATGAGATTTTGAAGAAAACTTGGGCTCAAAAATGGGTTCAAGAACCATAAAAAGAACTTCTTGGACAGTAAGCCACTCTAGTAGCTCAGAATCGGATACAAAATTAATTTTAACTCTTATCAATAGCAAAACTGGCATATATGATATAACAGTAATATCCATTAATCATGCCTATATTTGACACCAAAACTCTAGCAACACAAAAGAAGTCCAATTCAAGGAATTCCATATCCTCTAAATTTAAATTCCAATTCAGTTATCAAACTAATGCTTGGTATCAACCAACACAAATTTGTAAACACAATATTCAAAGTGCATACTGCATACCTTGAAGACAATCACAATTCTCCGCTTACTTCCTTACAACATCAAGAACCGCATCAATTAGCTCTGCTCCCTCAGTGTAATGCCCTTTGGCCTAATTATTCCCAGCACCCGATTGCCCAAACACAAAGTTATCAGGCCTGAAGAATTGTCCATACGTACCAGGTTTGCAATGAAATTGCTTCATCCTGTAAAATGCAGCCAATGCTTCATTAACCAACCCCTCTTCTCCTAGAACTTTTATCAAACACGTAACGGTCGACGTGGTCACAAGTCCACCATTTTCTCTCCTCGACATTTCTTTGAGGAATTCCCAAAGAGCTTTCAATCTATTCCCTCTAACCAACACACACGCCATCTCTCTGTAAGTCGATTCATTATTGGTAAATCCAAAATGGGTCTCAACCCAATAGTAGAACTCCAATGCGCTGTCCAATCCCAGCTTTACCTTCTAGGGATCTCTATACGCAGCTGGACCAAGAACAAGCATGCCTTTGCGAGCTTTACTATGTTCTTCTCCAATGCTTCTCTGCCTGAGAGGAGTACGGTGTCGGAAGCCCTTTTGGCGACCAATTGATCTTGTCGATTGAAAAAAGAATCTGGGTATGGATCTCAACACATCAGAGACTATTCCCACAGTCCATGGTTGATTTGAATTAGGAGTGGTGACTGAAGCAGCAAGCTGGGCATCAAATGGCCTGTTTTGGATAATAACAGCCAACACATATATACAGATTTGTGTGTGTATATATAGAGAGCGAGGGGGCGAGGAGATGAGATGAGAGAGGGAGAAAGAGAGAGAAATAGAGGGGACTTACCTCTGTCGGTGATGGTGAGAAGAGAGGAGATCTGCGGTGAAGAGGAGAGACTGACGAGGCACCGATCGACTTCGTCTGTTCGTCTAAGAGAGAGAAGATGCAGAGTGAAGATAAAAAAAAAAGGAAACCGATTTTTATAGTAAACACAAAAATGGCCATTTTTTTGTTGCTGATGAGATTCGAACGGGGGATCTCATTAAATGATTGTAGAGAAAACACGCGTGTCTTCAAAAAAATTGTTTCCTAAAATATCTTTTTTTTGTTTCCATTTTTTTGTCTTTGTCTCCAATATACCGAAAACAAAACAAAACAAAACCAAAAACAGTTACCAAACATATTTTTATTTTCATTTTTGACAAAAATTGAAAACAAAAACACAAAACAGGAGACAAAAACATTAAACAAACAGGGTCTAAATTAATGATCATGAATTGCGTCAAATTAAGGGTAACGTGGTTTGGGAAGATAGTTTAAGGGGTTAAAAGATGTAAAAGATAATTATTAATCTAGATTGGATATGTATCAATGTCAATGTTGGGTAAACCAAATTTACATGTCCATGGGGCCCACCATCTAAGGTGATTTTAAAATAATAATATGATATATTTTGACTATTGCACTCCTTAACCAATTCAATCATATCTTATGTTTTGGATAAAAAATTGATAAAGTCAAACTGATGATGCACAAAATCGGTGCAAGATCAACAGTTAAGAAGGTGAATAGTATCGTGGTGATTAATCAACGATTAGTAGGCAAGTAATAGACGAATAATAAATGAATCAATAAAACAAGAGTTTATAGTGGTTCGGCCGTGGCCTACATCCACTTTCAATGGCAACGGTGATCGGTATTCTTCATTAATGAATAATAGTGCTCTCTGGGGAGCTACAATGCTTTGAATGAGAGGGAGATGGAGAGAGCTAAAAAGTAAGGTGTAGGAGACGAGTGTAGACTTTTTTGGGAGGCGTGCCCTAGATGTGAGGAGGGCTTATTATTTATAGAGTTAGGGTTTGGAGGTGAGGCGGTGGAGTAAGCAAGGGGCTTCCTATTTTGGTAATTTACAAATGTAGTAGGGTATCTCCATGCTCGTGCTCCAATTCCTTCGGAGGAAGGCTTCCAGTTGGATCAGGCTTGAACTTGGACTTGCTGGGTCTTTACACGATTGGACTCCTCAATTGGGGTTGGCCCCTTGCACATAAATTGGACTATTTGGGCTTGACCCATCATTTGCCCCCCAATGCTCTCAGTCCAATAAATTTGGAGAAAGGAGCATTTAATTGAATTTGAACTTCTGACTCATGAGGACTCCTCTCCAGTCTTGATGTAGCTTGTCTTATTGAACACCTCAAGTTTTTTCCATTTTTGCTTGTATTTTTAAGGGAGTCCTTGATCTTCAATTTGGGTTTTTTCCCTCTTTTAGAAAACCCTAGGCCATAAATCCCACATTCTTCCTCATTCTACCCACTTCATTTGTCTAAGTTGAATCTTCATTCTTGAAACCCTTGAGAGCCCAAGTTCTACCCATTTCATAGGAACTTGAGGGGGTAAAGGAGTGCTCTTTTCAAGAATATACATTTATATAAGTGGGTTTTCTTCTTTTGGGCGAGGCACCCAAGTAATCCATGTCGATTTAAGATATGCGGAGTCCCATGGAAATGGTGGAGATTGAAGAAGAAATGGGAGATAGGGGGCCTCGGTCACCGCTCGACGAAGGAGAGGAAAGCGACGAGAGAAAGAAAGGTGGCAAGCGAGCGGCCCAGGCTCTTGGGCGAGCTGTCCCAGCGAGTCAGGCGGGCGTGTTGGAGGCGCTGTCCTGGACAGCAACTTGTGCATTGCTGTGGAGCACGGAGAGGAGTTGGGTACTGCAGAGCTGGGCGCTGTACTGTTGGGCGTTGGGCAGCGCTGCTGGGCGCTGCACTGCTGGGAGCTGGGCAGCGTTCGGTGCTGCACTGCTGGGCGCTGGGCAGCGTTGCTGGTTTAGAGTATTTATGAAATACCGTCAAAACTTCGAATAACCATAACTTTGTGCACGGGAGTTCGTTTAAGATGAATTTTTTTTTGAATCTGGGTATTTTTTCGAGATCTAAGACGTACAAATGGCCAAAGGCGGTTTGGTCGACAATTTTTCCCAAAAAATGTTTCTATCTCTCTGAATTTGAGTTTTAAGCTCAAATTGGTGAAACCAATGATGGTGGAGAACTGTGTTCCAGCAGGCAGCTGTCAGGTATTCATGGGTGATGAATTGACACTCCGAGTTTTTGCCATAAGGGAAGACTGTGATACCCTTCGGCTATGTTGGTTCTTGTCCTTGTCTCTGATTTCAGGAGCTCTCGTTGATAGGGCGATGGTGGAGACTCTTTTTTCTTTTACAGTGATGTCTTCCCTTTTCTCAAGAGGATGAGGTTTGATGCCCACAGTGTTTTTGGTCAAGGTTCGATTGCCAAGTTGCTTTCCTGAAGATGGGTCCTGGTGGTGTCCCCACTCTTTTCGAGACTGGGACTTCTATGCCAGCCTTGGTACTGCTATAGGAGTTGAGAATCCTGTGCGGTCTCCTACAGAGATTGCAGTTCCACATAGCTGTCTTGCTACCAGTAATGGTTGATATGCATGCTCTGACTTGACTTCTGTCGAGGAGTGGCTTTGGAGATCTGTGACTCCCGGGGATAGAGGAGTCTTCCATGGTATGCCTTTCTACACACCGTCTTTCCTTGTGTTATGTTTTTTGGATGCTTTCAGGCAGCCTGAGTTTCAAGAGCCTATTGAGGCCGAGCCTTTGGCGACTCGTGAGAGGGGCATTAAGCTGGAAATTGAATAGACCCGAGCTTCTTGACGACTCATGAGAGAGTGCGAAGCTGGAGATAAGGGCTGCTTAAGAGCAGAGGTAAGACCGAGCTTTTTGGAGACTCATGAGAGAGTGCGAAGCTAGAGATTAGGGCTGCTTAGAAGCGGAGGTAAGACCGAGCTTCTTGGTGACTCATGAGGGAGTGCGAAGCTGGATATGGTGACTGTTTGTGCGACAACAGAGTCATAGACCGAACTACATATAGTCTCAGGAGATAACTGTCGTAGCAGAGACTTACAAGGTATGTCCCGCACTCCTCTTTGACTTTGTACTTGGCTTTCTTTCTTTACATTTTTTGGATTTGAATGTCTATTGGTGACTGCTGCTTTGCCTTGCTTGTTTACAAATAGGCTGAAGATCAGGGAGGCAGTCGATGGTCAGACAGCGGAGAGGCGGGCACACGAATCTGCTAAAGAGCAGATAGGGCTCGGGCGGCAGGCACAAGAGGATGCCGCGGAGCAAGTAGGTAAAGCTTGCAAGTAGATAAAGCTACGTATAGCTCAGAAGTACGCTGTCATAGCGGAGACACATTCCATTGAGATGAAGATGAGGAGGGCTCTGAGGAGCTGGGCACCTGAGGCTCATTCCATTGAGATGGAGATGAGGAGAGCTTTGAGGTGCTGGGCGTTTGAGGCTCATTCCATTGAGATGGAGTGAGGGGAGCTCCTGGTGAGAGGGGTGAGACCCGTCATGGGGGTGTCTACTGTTGGGCGCCAAGTGAGAGGGATAAGACCCATAGTCGTGACGCTTAATGAGAGGGGGTGAGACCCTTTGTCGAGGTGTGTGGTGAGAGGGCGAGACCCCTCTCAAGGCTGCATCAAGAGGAGCGCTGAGGTAGAGAGAACGAGACCCCTCGTCAAGGCGACTCATGTTGGGCGCCCTTGTTTACCTTATTGTTGTAGGTTGTTTGAGGTGAAAACAAGACAATTAATAATCTTGTAAAATTTTATTTCATATAATAATGAATAACAAAATAAATCAAAAGATAGATAAAATCCTCAGGTGTTCGGTGTCCCATAGGTGGGTGAAGGTTTTCCTGGCGGAGTCCGAGTTAACTCCTAATCCTGACCCTCAGGAGATCGTTTGGATTTCTCCGAGGGGTTGCTGGTATTCTCTGTCATCCAGGTCCCGACTAGGTGGCGGGGCTTGTCCTCTGCTGGCAACATACTGCCTCAACTGGTCATACTGTATGAGCTCCTCGCTCTGCCTCTTGAGCTCATAGCAGTCATCAGTGTCGTAGCCATGGTCGTGGTGAAAGCGACAGTACCTGCTATGATTTCTGTGGTTTGGGGCGGACTTTATCTTTCCAGGCCAGCGGAGTGTGGGGTCATCCTGTATCTGAAATAAGATGTGCTCCACCGAGGCGTACCCTCTATGTCCTACTGCTGTGCTTGTTACTAGTCTCCTTCTTATCGTCTCTCACTCTTTCCTTCCTCTTTTCTTCAGATCGGGAGGACTCACCTCACGCTGGCCCTTGTGACGTCCTCAACATTCATGTATTTTTGGGGCTTTGTTAACAACTTTGGCATGCTTCCTGGTGGGCGTTTCATGATGGAGAAAAGAAAACTCGACGAGCGAAGGCCTCCCAAGAAGGCGGTCATCGTCACTTTGTCGTCGGGCTCATCAACTTGGAGTACCTCTTCGTTAAAACGAGTAAGGTAGCTTCTCAGGCTTTCCTCTCGGTCCTACTTTATGCTAAGCAGGTGGGTGACAGGCTTCTGGTGTCAGCGCCCTCCAATGAAGTGTGACACGAATGACCTACTAAGCTCAGCAAATGAGGCAATGGAGGCTGGGGAGAGCTTAGTGAACCATTGTCGGGCGGATCCCTTTAATATGGTTGGGAACGCCCTGCACATGATTTCGTCTGGGACATTGTACAACTGCATCAAAGTTTTGTAGGTGTCGAGGTGATCTAATGGGTCATTCGTCCTGTCAAAGGTCTCCACCGAGGGTATTTTAAACTTCTGAGGGAGTGGATAGTTGGCTACGTCGGGCTTGAAAGGTGTGTCGGTCCGCCGCACAAGATAGTCTACTGTCTCTGGTCCTTGCTCCTTCATGGCATTGAAGACGTCACCTAATTGGTTTTGCACTTCCTTGATTTTCTCATCCCAAAGGTTGGAGGCTCCTCTAGAATGATCATAAAAGTGACTCCCATGCTCCATGCTTTGGTTCTCGCCCTCGTCCTCTTGGAGAGGAGGGTCTTTGTCATGAGAAACAGCAGGAGAAAGGGGTGGAGGTCCCTCATGATGAGCTCCCCTATGTGGGGCGCCCAGCCCTACGGGGCCGCCTAGATGTGGAGCAGCAGGGCGTGGAGCTCTTTGACCTCTAAGACGTGGAGCTCCTCCAAGCTGTGTTCCGCCATGCTGTGCCCCACCTCGTCCGGCGAGCATGAGTTGCAGTATCTGTTGGTGTTGGGCCACTAGTTGTTGCATGGTCTCCAACATTTGTTGAGGATTTGGAGCTGGAGCATCCGGCACATGATTGGCAGGTGGAGGAATATCTTCCTCCTTTTGTGGAGGATTGCCTTCATGCTGGTTCTTGGATCTAATAGTGATCGTCATTGTTTCAGTAAAATGGAGTGTTTTGAGAATTCTGTTGTTCCCACAGACGGCGCCAAACTGATGATGTACAAAATCGGTACAAGATCAACAGTTAAGAAGGTGAATAGTATCGTGGTGATTAATCAACGATTAGTAGACAAGTAATGGACGAATAATAAATGAATCAATAAAACAAGAGTTTATAGTGGTTCGGTCATGGCCTACATCCACTTTCAATGGCAACGGTGGCTGGTATTCTTCATTAATGAATAATGGTGCTCTCTGGGGAGCTACAACGCTTTGAATGAGAGGGAGATGGAGAGAGCTAAAGAGCAAGGTGTAGGAGACGAGTGTGGACTTTTTGGGAGGCGTGCCCTAGATGTGAGGAGGACTTACTACTTATAGAGTTAGGGTTTGGAGGTGAGGCGGTGGAGTAAGCAAGGGGCTTCCTATTTTGGTAATTTACAAATGTAGTAGGGTATCTCCATGCTCGTGCTCCAATTCCTTCGGAGGAAGGCTTCCAGTTGGATCAGGCTTGAACTTGGGCTTGCTGGGTCTTTACACGACTGGGCTCCTCAATTGGGGTTGTCCCCTTGCACATAAATTGGACTATTTGGGCTTGACCCATCAAAATTATCTTGGACCTTTTGTTTTTTTTTGCCACCCAAAGCAAAAAAAAAAATTTAATCTCAATTGTACAACACTCTTGAACTTTCACAAATCAACAACCAAAATTAACCTTCCCTAATCCACTAATGAATAGTAGATCAAGCATCAAAGATCACCAGTTCAATTGTCAAGTTCATCAAAAAATTATATTACATCAAATTTATGCTAATAAATCAAATAATTGACTCAATTACGGAATTCAAAAAAACGGAAAAATCGAAATGGACCACCACACAAAATAAAAATAAAAATAAAAAACAAAGCAAAATCATTTTTTGGCCCAACTCTACAAAATCACCTATGATCATCGGCCATGAGACCAAATCATATATGGATCTCCACAGTGAACCAGATCTGCTTCCATCTCAGTTCAGAGAAGGAGAGAGAGAGAGACACACACACACTTACCAGAGACCAACATCCAATACGCCTTTAGTGTCTTCTTTGTCGCCTTCACAACCTCTCAATCAAGCCTTGAAACGAGAGTGAAGAAAGAGAAAGAACGTTATCGAGAAATGAGAGGGGGTAAACAAGTAATTGCCCAACTTTGTGCAGTCGGTCGAGATTTAAACTCATGGGGAGGTGGGATTAGGAGGATTAATTTTTACTATAGCAGTAGGGTTGAGATTGAATTTGAGATTTATATCCTATCTTACTTCTGTCGGTGTTAACCTCTCTTTATTGATGTTGACTCACCTTATCTCATTAACCAAACACACCCTAGGGGTTTATGAAGTGGGTATTCAAACGAAGCCAAATACCCTTACCCTCTATAATTTTCATTTTACCAATGGTCCTGAGGTATTCCACTAGTAGTCGGTATTTTATCACTTTAATCTTCAAAGTTTACGATTAAGACAATGGTGTTCTTAACTCTAACAACTGTTTAAATTGTTAATGGAAAAACAACACATGCTGCGCATGATGTAATTAAAGGTAGTTAAGTTCTTTTACTTTCTACACCCAAACGTCTCTATACCTCGTCCAAACAGATCCAAATTCCAAACATCTAAATTTAAGAACATTAGAGCACGTGGGAGAGAGATTATCAGAATGTCTACTCTCGAAGATCAAGGCTATCATGATTGTGCTTACCTTTTGTAATTATTCTCTCTAAAAAATTAGTACCTTTACACTCACGTCACCGTCTCACCATATCTATAAATTATAAGCTCTCTCAAATGAGAAAGACATCTCACCACACCTCTCTATACCTCTCCTAGCTATTGTATCTCTCTCGGAGCTAACCATTACTCTCTCCCCCGTTCACTCTGCTTCATCAATAAAGACCCTCGACCACCGTTACCGTTTTTCAAAGTGGGGTAGGTCACCCGGACCGAACCACTATATATCTACGTGTTGACTTAATATTTACATTATTGTTATTAATTTTATTATTTATTGTCCATTAATTACACATTTTCATACATTCGACTGCTAAATCACGAGACAGTTTTGTGCATCATCAAAAATCATAACCCAAATCAACATCAAAATTAAATTCAAAATAAAATCAGAATCTAGTAATTTGTCAGAGTTAGTTAGCTGGTTAGCTGGATTCACATAGTTAGTTAGAATTAGTTAGAGTTTGTTAGAACATAATTTGTATTTAATCAATATCGCATTTAGTTAAGTTTTAGTTTTAGCTGGATGTAATCAGAGGCGGTGATCATGTACCCCTCCAGTATAAATACCAGTGTACATATGCAAATACAAGTAAATGAGAATACATAATTTTCTCTCTACATTTTCTGCATTCTCTGCAGCTCTCTTTCTTCTTCTTCTTACTGCTTTATTCTCCAAAGTTTAATATGGTATCAGACCTTTATTAAAGCTTTCTCTGCTTCAAATTCTTTTTACAACAATGGCGAAGGAATCATAGATAACATCGAAGACATCTTCTTCTTCCAATTTGTTTGCAGATTCTTTGAATTCTTTCTTTCTTTATCATGGGGACAGTTCAGGAGCATTACTAGTTTCTTAGCCATTAACGAATGAGAACTACAATTCTTGGAGTTGATCGTAAAGAACAAAATAACCTTCATCAATGGAACAACTCCACAGCCTACTGATCATAAAGATCCATTCTACATCAATGGATTCGCTGCAATAATATGGTAATCTCTTGATCTTGAACACCTTATCGAAGGATATTGCCTAAAGTGTATTGTATATAAATTCTGCTTAGGAGATTTGGGATGAGTTGAAAGAAATGTTCTCTCAAACAATTAGACCTAGAATTTTTCAACTACAGAAGTCGATTTCTTCTCTATACAAATTTACAAAAAGAAAATCAAATTCTCCAATGGCTGCAGAGATTCATGGAGAAAGTCAATAAATTCAGTACTTGATGATAAAACAAACACATGCTCACAACTGAGAATCATACAAGATCATGTTCAGTAGCTATTATCTCTTCTCAAGATTCAGTCCAACACAACCAGCAGTGAATCAGATACATAGTTCTCATTGTAAAATCTGCCGTTATGCTAAGCAGAATCGACTAGCTTTTCCTGTAATAACCCGCACAAAAAAAAATTATTTATTTATTTTATTATTATTTAGCCCATTGGGTACTAAGAGTAATTATAAAATAATATAATAATAGTTAAAGGGGACTAAAATGTGATAAAGGAAAGTCTCACATGTTGCCTTAGATGTCCACTCACATAGAAATACTAAATTTTCTACACCTTTAGAGAATAAGAATTCTGCCGCTTAGCGAGAGAGAGAGGGAAGGAAGGAGGAGGAAAAAGACAAGAGAGTTGGATCTATTAAAGGTATGGGGTTTTATAGTTTATTCTAAGAATTCTGCCACATGGTGTTAGATTTATTATAATGTAATGGTTCTCATGGTATTTCTTTTTAATTATTGAAGTTATTTGATTGAATTTAGGTTTGTAGTTGTTTAATCAATAAGTTGAAAAGAAAAAAGGGGGGGGGGGGGGAGAAAGAGATTGGACTTGTTAAAGTTGCAAAAACTTGAAATTGGAATTCACGAGATTGAAGAAGACCGAATTCAAAAATTATAGAAACATTGATTTTGGTTTCAAAGAACTTCATTTTGATCCTCATATTCTTTAAATTTAAATTTTAATCACATTTTTACTAGGTAAGTTGGAAGAATAGAGTTCTAAAAAATTTATGGCAACCCCAAAAATAGAAAATTCGTTTTACAAGAAAATTATACTTTGATCTCAAAAATTATGAATTGACCCCAAAATTTTAGAAATTTTTTCTAAACTTCCTAAGTTACTTCCATACCCTATTATCTCATATTAAAAAAATTATTTCTATGTAAAAGATATATCAATATGTAGGAAGTATGAAAAATTAAATATAGAATCGTAAAGTTACGAAATTAGGAATAGGATTAATTGTTACACGTCATTTTGAATTAGGTGGTAATTGCATTGAGATTGAGAAAGAGAGTTTTGAATTAGAATTCGAGAACCAATGTGAGTAATTTACTACTTCTTTGAGGAGAATTTTATATATTAAATGTGTGGGTATGTGTGTGTGAATATTTCATATTTATGATATATATATATGTGTGTGTGTGTGTGTGTGTGTGTTGATATTTGGGGTTGTAATTAAATATTTCTCAATTGTGAATTGTTATGCATGTGAATTTTGAAAATGTGTAAGACTATTTTATGTCATTGTTTAAATGAGCTTTGGTGATGAAAGAGAAATTTTATGCGCGTTGGAACTAAAACAACAGATTTAGTGCTTGTTAAAATCATATTTTATGAGACGGAGATTGAGTTACGTGGTCTAAATGGTAATGAGATTGAAGAGATATCGGTATAACTAGTATAGAGATGTACACATTGGAGTCAATCATCAAACTAGTGATGGTAAGAATCGGGGTTAGTAACCAAGCTAGCGGTGATAAAAGACGGGGGTAATTACCAGGTTAATGGTAGCAAACATGAGATGACAAATGTATTTGAAACTAAATGTGTGTGTGGGTATTTTGGGTTATGAATATCTTTTCATTTATAAAGTTATTTGTGGAATGAGTGGGTGTTTGAGTTATAAATGTCTTTTTATTTATAAAGTTATTTGTGAAAATGAGTGGATGTGTTGGGTTATAAATGTCTTTTCATTTATAAAGTTATTTGTGCTCATGAAATTATTTTTATCTAAATGATAATGTAAGGAGAGTTGAGATATAATTTGTTGTATTTATGTATGTATTAAAGTTTATTTCTTATATATAAACTATGAGACTTATTTTCACACCTTATTAGAGGTGGTTGCTACCCACGGACCGTCGTGCTCATAAAAACATTTAACATTTTTCAGGTGAGAACTAAGGAAAGAATTAGATCCTGTGTCAGACAAGGGCTTAGACGACTTGATGATTTGTCTTAAGCAGGTCCTCAGAAATAAGGGTCAATTGTGGGTATGACACACTGTATTTAATTATTTTGGAAACGATGTTATCTAAATTTGGAATTTGTAAACCTTAAGTTAAAACATGGAATTACTTGTGGTTTACTAATGTGTTGGATGATATTCAGTTTATTCATTTGGTATTCATAACGTATGTGCAATGGATTACTTTATTATTTGTCTTCCACTGTATTTTGCATTTAATATGCACAAGGGTTGGTTGGTTAAAGCCTTGGTGGCCGGTCTCCCGCCTATACTGCGTGATCCGGGACTGGGACGTGACATTTCCACTTAGTAATACTACTTCAAGTGTCCTTTTGAATTAATACATTGTGATGTATGGGGTCCTTTCTCTACTCCTTTGAATGATTCTAAATATTTTCTAACCATTGTGGTTGATTTTACCCGATGTACTTGGGTATTTTTAATGAAATCCAAGTCAGACACAAGACCATTGATCCAGTCATTATGTGCTTTAGTTAAAAATCAGTTTAGTCGAAACATTAAAACTGTTAGATATGATAATGGACTAGAGTTTGATAAGATCTCTTTCTTTTTATCTCAATGTATTGTTTATCAACATAGTTGTGTAGATACTCCTCAACAAAATTGAGTGGTAGAAAGAAAACATCAACACCTTTTGAAGGTGGCCATAGCCCTTAGATTTCAATCCAATCTTCCACTTCCTTTTTGGGGAGACTGTGTTTTGATAGCAGCGTACCTCATTAATCGAACTTTTCATGTAAACCACATTACAATCATTTGAAAGTGTTTGGTTGTTTGTGCTATGCATCTACTCTTTCCCATAACAGGTCAAAATTTGACTCTAGGGCTCGACATTGTATCTTCATTTGGTATCCACTTGCTGCAAAGGCCTACAAGCTGTATGATTTACAAACAAAATATGTCCTCTTGTCCAGAGATGTTATCTTTCTTGAACATCTTTTTGCATTTCATTCCAAGTCTTTTTCATCATCTTCTTTGCCTGAAAGTTCACCAGTTCTACCCAATCTCACTAAAGATATTCCCTCTAATGATCTTTTTTTTGCACAATCTTCAGATTCATCTACCCCATTACCTACTTCTTCCATTTCTTCTGACAATATTTCTCCCCCTCCTATACCTATTTTACTCAGACATTCTAATAAAGTGAAAAAAGCCACCAGAATACTTGCTGGATTATCATTGCGAGCTCATTATTGCTTTACCATCTCTTTCATCTTCAACAGATATAGGTCCTATGCCCTCAAGTACAGGTCACTGCATTTAAGGGTGTCAAACGTGTCGGGTTAAACGGGTGACGGGTGAAAAGTATGGGAACCCGTACACGACATGTTTAATAAACGGGTAACACGACACGACTCGTTTAACCCGTTTAATATTAAAAAAATTATATCAACAAATTTTAATACTCCACTTTTTTTTACTACCAATTGTATCTACCTCAAAAAGATGAATTTTTAGTCAAATCTCATAAAAATAGACTTGAAGGCTTTAAAAAAAAGGCAAGAGACCATTGTCTTTTATAGGCAACTCAACCCTCCTCATCTTCCCTCATTTGTCAATATGAGACAAAAACAAAAGGCATTGATTTGCATTTGTCCAACAAGTGCTCCTCATCTCACCCCTTGTCTTTGAACTATTACTTTACATTTTTTTTTGTATTGATTTCTTTACTTCTTTTTTTCTTGCTAATTTTAAAAATAATTATTAATTTATTAATTTATTAATTTTATTTAAATGGGTAAACGCGTAATAAAAGGTTTGACAGGTCTCACCTGAACACGACCCGTTTATTAAACGTGTTTAACGTGTCAACTCATTTATCACCCAAATCCGTTAAGATCTCACTCAAACCCGCTTAATTTGTGTTGGTTAATCGTGTCGTGTCGAATTTTGACAGCCCTAAATGCATTGCCACTTTTCTATCCTATTATAAACTTTTTTCCCTCTCACAGAATGTATATTCTTTCTATTTCATCTCACCCTGAACCTCAGTTCTTTCACGAGGCTGTTAAGTCTCCTCAATGGTGTGGAGCAATGAATGCTGAAATTCAGGCATTAGAAGCTAACAACACTTGGACTATTACTAACCTACCTTCTGGTAAAACTCCAATTGGATGTAAATGGGTCTACAAAGTTAAGTACAAAGCAGATGGTTCTCTTGAGAGACATAAGGCAAGGTTTGTTGCCAAGAGTTACACTCAAAGAGAAGGGTTGGATTATTTGGAGACCTTGTCCCCAGTAGCTAAGCTCACCACAATTAGATGTCTTCTGTCGCCTTAACAAATCTTTATATGGTTTAAAGCAGGCATCAAGGCAATGGTTTTCTAAATTGTCTATTGAAGTTATGAGTCGTGGATTTGTTCAATCCAAATCTGACTATTCTCTGTTCACCAGAAGTACTCCTAGTTCTTTTGTTGCTATGTTGGTCTATGTTGATGACATAGTCATTGCTACTAATGACCCTTCTGATGCTGACGATCTTAAGCATTTTCTTCATAGCAAATTTCATGTTAAAGATTTAGGTACTCTAAAATATTTTCTAGGTCTTGAGGTAGCTCAATCTTCCAAAGACATTTACGCTTGTCAAAGAAAATTTATTCTCGAGATCTTGGAAGATGCTGGTTTTCTTGGTTCTAGACCAGCTAAGTCACCTATGGAACAACATCTTATATTAGATAGTTCTACTGGACCAGAATTAGTGGATGCTTCTATCTATCGTCGCCTTATTGGGAGAATATTGTATCTTACTCTAACTTGACCTGACTTGTCCTATGTGACTCAAGTTCTTAGTTAGTTTTTGGAGACTCCCAGACAACCTCATCTGGATGCAGTGCATAGAGTAATACGATACAAATTGGGCTGGATGCCCTTATACTCGACGATCAGTCACTCTTTTTTGTGTTTTCCTTAGAGACTCTTTAATTTCTTGGAAATTCAAGAAACAAACCACAGTCTCTAGGTTGCTTGCTCTTGTCAATTATCTTCATGTTTCACACTCTCAGCCAACACTTTTGTTCACATTGCAGCAAATCCTATTTTTCATAAACGCACCAAACATATTGAATTGGATTGCCGCTTCACTCGTGACAAAATTCAAACTAGTCTACTGAAGATGCTACATGTTTCTTCTTCCAATCAATTGGGAGATATTTTCAATAAGCCACCGTCTTCCTCAATTTACTTTTCTTCATGGCAAGATGGGTATTACATACATACTCCATCTTAAGTGGATGCGTGTTGAAGACTGAAGACAAGAGGATTGGTTAGTTAGCTGGCTAGCTGGATTCACAGAGTTAGTTAGAATTAGTTAAAGTTAGTTAGAGTTTGTTAGAACATAATTTGTGTTTAATCAATACTGCATTTAGTTAGCTTGATGTATCCGTCCAGTATATGAAAATTTTAACATGAAAATTTTTTGATTTACTATTTTTCCCTTATAAAAAACTATAAAGGGTAACATGTGAATTTTTATTTAGATCTTTAAATTACCATTATATCCCTTTGTATTTAAATAATATTATTCTTTTTTTTTTTTTTCGAAATCCCAATATCAATACACATTGACAATTCTATTGATATAATATCATCTCTGACGCTTAAAAATGGCTATATTTATCTTATCTCTTTATTCACAATTAAAATAATTTGGTAAAAAATTATTGATACACAAAGTAAAAATAAGAAAGACAAAAAAGAAAAAAAAACGAGAAAAGAAAAATGTATAAACCTTACTATTTGCGAAATAATCACAGAAAATGAATTTATTGAATGTTTATAGTTATGAAGATAATGCAAATAATTTAAATATGAGATAATATTTAATGCAGCTACATAATTAGATTTTTTTCGTATGTATTTTACCTAATGTTTCAACAAAAAATTTCACGTGCAACGCACGTTATGCATTACTTGTACAAGTAAATGAGAATACAAATTTTTCTCTCTCCATTTTCTACATTCTCTGTAACTCTGTGTCTTCTTCTTTTTCTTCCTGCTTTCTTCTCTAAAGTTTAATAGCGCTCGTGGTGAAGAGTTGAGGAGGTGAGGTGATGGTGGAGAGTGAAGGCAACACTAGCGTTGGTTGGGACAAGGTGTCTGATTATGGGAAGGGAGAAACAAATAGAGATTTGACTCATCTTGATTATTACGATTTATAAAAAAATTATACAAATATAGAAAAGATATGAATGTTTGAATAACTTAAGTTGAATGAAAGAGAAATATATAATTTAAAATTTAAAAATGTTATTCCATAAATTTAGAAAACTGAATCCCTAATATGAGTATTTTAGAGATTTGTTAGAGGTTGTGTACTTTTTGACTTATGTTTTTAAAAGTGGTACTTTTTGCCATATAATTTTTAAAAAGGGTACCGGCCTCCTTAAAACCCATTTTATATCTACCAACTCAGTATAAATAGGTAAATTGACCATTGTGTCCCTAATAAATTATTTTATCTAGCCAAATCACATTCCGACCCCCAACTACTTCTCTCTTTGGATTTAACAAACATGAGTATGAATTAGATTGACCAATGAACAATTTAGTCAATTATATGATAACTTTTAGTTATAATTGTTATTAATTTTTTGGTCTCACGTATGTCTCTACTACTTACCAGACAAAGGTATGGATAGGTTTTGTGTACTAATCTCATGTACAAAAGACGGAGGTGAGTTTGCGAAGGGTTTACTTAAACCAATCCAATCTCCCCCCTTGAAACTTATAGCGCAAGATCCCCCTTCAACAAATAAGATGACGCCCCAAAGAATGATTTATATCTTTAAGTAAAAGAAAAATTGTGCCTATTTTGTCTATTTTAGGATCCACACCTGGACCTGTTGTATGATATTAATCAATAATACTTCAATTAAAGTGCTAACTATGATTAAATGTGATCTAAAATATAGTATTGAAGTTTAACTTTTTAGAAATTTTAAATAAGTGAACGGATCACAAAAGTAAGATTTTTACGTGAAAACGAGTCAAATTACTATAATATAAGACATCTTGTGATAGAGTAATAATGACAAATTAAAGATCTGAAGTGACTGAATTAAATAGTATATGTAAAATATTTGTCATGTATAAATATCCAAAGTGACAAGTGTCTTGTTAAAAAAAAAAAGGAATGGACAAGTGTCCATGGTGCTGTCTTGCATGCATCATCATAAGAGAAAGAAATTGAAACTCTAAGTCTCTGTCTCCTATATATATATAGTACTTTTTAATTTTTTTTATATTTTTGGGTTGAGCCCAAGTTCTATAATCAATTTAAGCCTGATTTCATCATTTTTTACTAAATTCAGATTAAACCCATAAACCTGACACTTCAACCCAAGCATTACCTGAATTGAATTCGGGTTTGAGTTTTTTGGCCTAAGCTTATACATAATTTTAAAAACTTCAATCCAAACCCTATTTTTTTATCGGCTTGGTCCGCCCAACTTTTACCCCTATATATGTACTTAATGAATTAAAAGATTTGTGCTTGTCGTTATGGAAAAAAAGATAGATTTATTGTACTAGCTTCCAATTTTTACTTATTTAAACCCATGTATATGTGGCTGTTTTCACTATTTTATCTAGGCCGAGAATAGCCCAATTATTTAATTCCATTATTATGACTAATCCACAGATAATTATGTAGGCCCCATATTATTTTTTCCCAATCTGATTCTTTTATTGACCTTATTCCCATATATGCTATAACTTTAAGATTGTTCATCTAAATGCAGATTGTGCTCATTTACATGTAAATCAAGCAAGCACTACAAAATAGACATCAAACTTGAAAACCTATCATTCAAACACGTTTAAATCAAAACAATTTGTAATTAAACAATATATAATCATGGTATTTATACACTTTTTATGGCTAATCACTATGCATAGTAGAAGTGTTACGGTTGTGTATGCATATCTATTTTTAAGCTTGGGTTCGAACCAAAGGGGATTCCTAGTTGGAGGTGGTTAGTGGCCAAATGGGGAGTAAATATTGGGTATAACGATTGCACCATATCAACAATGCTGATGTGGTGTTACCACCCGATAAAAAAACTATAAAATGAATAAAATATGATTCACTTTCTATCATGGAGGTAGTTATGTATTATATGACTGGGTGGTTATGAATTTTTGAAGGGCTCATTTTTAGATTTATTTACTTATTAGTGGAAGGTTACACCCAATATTTTTTCCCAAATGGGGTGGGATGCTACAAAAGGGGAAAGGTTATGGTAGGGCTTAAGGGTTCATCTATGGTGGGGTTGGGAGTAGGTTGTTTATTTATCGCTCAAATTTCTTGTCTTTTTTTTTTTTTTCTGAATTTAACATGACAAAAAGGTTTCATTTTTGAATGATTAATCGGTTAATTCATAGACACATAAAATTCTGATTTATGTTATTTCTGGCATTCTACAACCACTACAAAAGGGTTATCAGTGAAATTCTAGATAATGCAAAAAGTCTCTTTGAGGGTAAGGTAATTATAAGGGTTTTTTTTCCATCCACTCAGTCAATTAATTTAGTCTCACAAAAAATTTAAGGGGACAAATTGCTAAAATTAAAACCTGAGAGACCTAGTTACAACATGACTCAAACATGGAGGAGGCATTTTATAATTAACTCAAAAATTAGGGTAATAGGACCCAAAAAAATAAATAAATTATTTCATCATCTTGACTTGGTTTTGAATATATAGATAATTAGACTAGGATCCCTCATTTGGTGTGTAAACTAATTTTAGCCCTATTGAATTTTTAGTTTATAAAAAGGTCCTCTGAGTTTTTAAAAAAATTGGATGTAGCCCTTGTGTGAGCGCGAATGTAGGGGATTGGATAGTTTGTGTGTTTTTTATTACCTATTTTACCCTCATCACATAATTTCAGCCTAAGATACAATTAATTTCCTTTTTTGCATTTGATATTTAGGATTTTGTGGTGTTGTGACGCTGCTCATCAATTTTGAATTTCAAATTCCTGAAGTAAGCAATATGGAATATACTTGTCATTTTATGTTAAGATTTGCTTTGCAAGGTACATATATTAGTAGTTAAGTTTTACATATTAGTTGGTACATGTTCGATATGATATATGTAATTTTGTATTGTATTTGATTTTATGTACTTGTGTACCTGTAATGGCATATATACACTTTCTTGACAATTAAATATTAATGTGCATAACTCGTGAATGTTTATATTCATATAATATACTTAAATGATTGTTTATGTTGCTCGCTGTATATGATATATTGTGTACCTATGTAAACACGTATATTAATTGCGTACTTCTTGTATTTTTTGATGCATTTTTTTGTGTGTAATCATGAATGTTGGTAAGCATGATTACCTTTCATATTCAATTTTTAGTTTTGCGAAGGATGAATACGTAACTCCTATGATAAAATTTTAGTTTGCCTGTTTATCTACATGTTGTTCATGTTTATGTACTTGCTATTCATTTGAATGTGTTTTGTCAGTTTGAATACCTCCTTTTTTTTAGGGATGGAAGGAATTGTGATTGTGAGGTGTATGTTTGATTTAGTCACATTTATAGTTACTCTCAACGATTGTAGTACGCATGAGGATATTTATAATGAGATAGCTTTTAGTTTTGAAGAATTAAAGGGCTCTATTTTTAGCATAAGGTACTGTATAGATGATTGCTACAACTTTAATAATGTATCACCAAAGTGTAGATTGTTGCCAAGTAATATATGCTCGAAAGTTTGAGGTCGAGTCCTCAGAGAATTGTGAAAATAAGAAACACAAAAAAAAAATGTTTGGAAGTTGTTTGAGTAGAAGTTAGTTGTTCAAAAGAATAAAGATTGATTGTTTAAAACAATAATTGAAATATTAAAATATCGGGGATACCCTTTCAAATCCACATGACAATAATTTATGACCCAGTTTTTTAACTTAGTTGAAAATCAACTAAGGAGTGATCCCAACCAAAATGTTTAGTAATGATAATATGAAAATATCAATAGTTATAATCAATAGATTATCCGAACAAATCTAAGAATTCAACTACATAGTACAAGTATTTACCGTACCCGGAGTCTACGATGAATCAAGCTCTCCAGTAGGTAAAACTTAGATTTATTGCGAATAATAAATCAATTATCTTATAAAAATTCTATTAATTAGCTCAAACATGGAATAATCAGTTATTTGACTCATAGGAAATCTAAAGCATTCGATATACATGACATACCGTATCAAAAAATTATATAGAGTAAAAACTTTAATAGAAGACAAGAATTAAATCAACAGAATAAGTCCCCTAACCTTATTTGGGCTTAGTTTGACATAATTGAAATACAATAAAAAGTAAAGAAGAAAACTAGAAGGCCAAAAGCCCCTCCATAGAAAAACTATAATGGAGCAACAAAACTAGGTCACAATGCAAAGCACAGAGGCTTGGACAATTTATGAAACACGTCCGGACGCACAACTATTCCCATTCGGACGGATATAACAATCTTGGCTCTTTAAGAAACTTGCATCTAGACTCAAGTGATATTTTGTCCGGACGCAACTAGTAGTACTTCCCTCTATAGACTTTGGAATCCTCATGTCTTTCTTGGCCAGTTCTGGAACATCCGTTCAGACGAGACTTTTCTTCTGTTTGGATGCGGGTTCCAAAATGCCCTTCTACTCTTGTGTTTTGATCCTCATCTTCTCCTTGTATGTTTTCCTGTTAATCTTCAATTCACCCTGTTTATCTGCAAAACATGACAAATACTCCAAAAGAAAGATCATATCCAAAATTAGCTAAATCAATAAAGTTAATGCCTTGCCCAATGTAAGTAACCACTAATTAATACCAAAATAACACACTATTTGAGGCTAATCACACCTTCCAGCCTAGTTCTTTCTAATCCCTAGTAAGACAAAATAAAACACACACACTTCCACTTTCTTAGGACTCACGATTGCATTAAACATATGCAACATGCATTTAAACCCCTAGGTTCCCCCTAGTGGACGGGTATAGTTTCGTGAGAGTTTCCAGAGATGATACCCACAAACCATCAACTTGTTATCAAATATTTGGATAACAACTTCATATCATAAATTGTCACCACTTTATAATAACTCTAAGTTGTAAGCCTTTTAATAAGCACATGCAAAGCAAAATATAGAGGTAAACGCTATATAAGTGTATGCACATATTATGTCCTCATATAAACTCGTGTGCAGTGTGAATTAACTATACCTAGTCAGTCATTCATCTGGTAATCACCCTCACAACTCTAAACCCATTCATCTCGATGTCAAATCTCACTAGATAATACTTTCAACACAAATTCTCTCAAATTATAGTGATTATTCCCTCAAGTTGCACATGTGAGAAGAATATTTAAATCAAAACAAAATAATCCTCACATGTTCCAATTACAATAACCACTAAATTCAAGAAAATGATTTGACGTAGTCTCATGAAAGGACATCAACGCACAATAAGTTAACAAAAATCAAAATTTGTCTCCCTATTTACGCAAGTCATGCATCACTAATATACTCTTGAGATTAGATAAATCTTTATTTAAGGTTGTATTGGAGCCTTGAGATTAGAGTTTTGAAACGAATGATATTCAAGAATTCAAAAGACTATCATGAGAGAAAATGTACATTACATAACAAAATTCCTTTTCAAATTCTTTCACTCATCACCATATAGAAGCATAATTTATAACACTTGCTCATATTTTTTCCTTTTCAAACACATGCTTGCTTTTTTTTTTTTTTCTATTTTTCTTCAATTTGTTTTCTTTCTCTCTTTTCTTCATTTTTTTAACAAGGCATCAAATGCAAATATTCACAAGTATGCAATATTTTTTTCTTTTCTTTTCTCAACCAACATCTCCCAAATTACCAAAAAAAAAAAATAATAATAAAAGCTCAATCTCAGGATAACCAAGGATAAATGATTTTTTTTTATTATTAGCTTGGTTTTATATGTGGTTTAAGAACTGAAATTTACTTCAAAAAAGCTTGATCACAGCTTTTAGGGATAAAAATATTCAAAGAATAAGGTTAAGGCTCAAATAATCACAAAGATGACCTCAAATCATATCTCAAGAGTTCTTGGTAACACATTACCCCATGCAAATAATTTAAAGTCAACCAATCATTCACAATATTGGTATTGACAAAAATAATAATAATGAAACTATTGAAGGAGATTAGCTAAATGAAAATATTCTTAAGAGTAAATGTAAATGACCCTCCAAAGAAGATTGAATCAAAACTTACTACAGTTTTTATGCATCTCTACTACATGTTTCAAGTTCTCAAAGCAAGATACCTAATAAATTTCAAACTTTTTAATGTCTAACGTGCACAAATAATAAGTTTTTATAAGAACATGATATGAGATACACGAATATAAAATAAAGTTCTATGCGATGGTTAAACAACTACAAATTCGAAGCTAAGCAAATTATTCCTAAATTGAGATGTCGGTTTATGTATAAAATTATTCAGATATTTAATGACTAAAATTAAACACATAAAAAGATAATTTTTTTAATTTTTTTTTAATATTGATACTGTAGTTTGAAGACTATATAATCAAAAGATAAAATGATCAATCCTAGACTTAACTACTTATGATAGGCTTTGATCCTAAAAAATAAGCTACATACTACCTAAGTCCAAACCGGACCACAAAAAAAGGGACCATTGAAACATCCTAAGACTCTAAGTTGATGGGCCTGTCTGACCCCGAGAACTCAGCCTTGAGCCCCTAATCTGTCTTATCTCTCTCCTCGTCTCCCGTTGCTCTCTTAGTATGGAAAATCACAACTCCCTATCAAACCAGGGATTAGTCACCTCATCAATCGGCAAATCAAAATCCTCATCTAAGTTGAGGAACTGATCCCACTGCTCTTCCATAGGCACCTCAACTGCCGGATCCTCCTACTATTTATCGGGGTGGGGACTCTGACTCTTCAACAATGAGCCAAAGTTCAAAGTGACGACCTTCTTAGTCCTCTCCATAGTGGGCTGCACCACCACTTCGGCTTGTGTACATAACCTAGTAGCTAGGGCAACAAATATTAGTGAGGGAAGATCAATGGAACTAGTGGTGCCCATAGCACAAAGCAGTCATGCTCAGTCTGGATAAATGTGGTTATTCCTCAGTAGGGGCATCATATTAGACACTGAATTTAAATTAAGTATCTTATACTTATTCGTCAAATCTCCTTGCTTAAGGAACTTATGGTCGTTCATCCAAAAAAAATCAGAGTCGTCTAACAGTTCTCTGGCAACAAGATCACCAAAATACGCCTGAAGGTAATCTGGGTTGATCACTTTGGCTTGAATCATCCTGGTTAACCGGGCAATGGCACCAACATCCACCCGAATAGCCTTGCTGCAGACATAGGTGTGGAAACTACTATCCTCATGGTCGTCCGTGTTGCTGTAAAATTCTTTCACCAACATACACACACCGGACCATTCTCGTCCCATAAACCCATCATATTTCCTCTCGCAAATAATGTATTTCACACCTAATCGAGCAAAATTTCCATACTCTATTTATCTCTCACATACCAAAGGCTTGTATACATAGTATTGGAAATATCTGACTCTTGCCCCTAAAGTCTCAAACCGATGAGGATCAAAGGTCCTATCTTCCTCGCGAGTATTCTATGTAGCGGTCCTCACCCTTTTCGATTTAGAAGCTTTAAGAAGTGCCATTGGGTGAAAAAATGAAAAAGAGGAGTAAAGAGAGCATTTAGAAGGAGGGAGAATATCATATTTGGAAGAAGGGAAGAGAGTTTGAAAAACTCACCCAAAGGCCTTTATTTATAGATTTGAGATACACGTCTAGACGCAGGTAATGTTCCGTTCGGACACGTCTCAATTGCCACATTGAACTGCCTTAATGACAACGTGTCTGGACACAAGAAAGGTCTTCGTTTGGATTTGTCTCTTGAATTTGAAATGCTTGGCCTTCTCGTCCGAAAGCAAGTGATGTATCGTTCGAATGCATGAGCTATCCAACACTTAAAGAAAAAATAACATTTATCAAAAAGAAGCGTTCGGATGCGAATGCAAGTCCATTTGGATGTGCTTTCCAGAAAAGTTTTCCAAGGCCTAACACTTAGAAAACTTTAGCCTTGTAACAAAAAGTTGCGTCCAGACGTGGAAGCACTTCCGTCCGGATGCATGTTCTAGAGAGCTATGCTGTTGACATTTAGAAACTTTTCTTGATCATAAAAAAATAAAATAAAAAATTCTACCTAAAGACACGTACACAAATGGTTTTAATCGTTAGCCATTGACCTTAAAAATAGCTTCATTCTTGGGGTTTTCAATCTCCACCGTCCTATACAGAAAAACTTCCTTAACAATAAGGGGCCAATCCATCTAGTTTGAAGTTTACCCTTAAATAGATGCAGTCTAGAATTATACAAAAGAACTTTTTGTGAAGGTGTGAAAGTTTTTCTCAAAATATTGTTGTCATGAAACACCTTCATTTGTTCTTCGCTAATTTTAGAACTCTCATATGCTTCATTTCAGATCTTATCAAGTTCATTCAGCTGTAGTTTTCGTAAGGAACTAGCTTGTCAAGGCTAAAATTAAATATTTTAATGGCCTAGTATATCTTGTGTTTCAATTCCGCAGGTAAATAACAAGTCTTTTCATAAATCAATCTATATAGAGACATGTCAATCGGGATTTTATAGGAAGTGTGGTATGCACATAACACATCAGTTATTCTTAACGACCAATTTTTGCAGTCGAGATTTACTATTTTTGCCAAAATGTTTTTGACCTCCCGATTGGCGAACTCGTTTTGACCACTTGTCTGTGGGTGATAGGGAGTTGCAACTTTATGTTTAACACTATACTTTTTCATTAAAGTTTCAAAAAGTTTGTTACAAAAGTTCAATCCCCCATCATTGATAATGACTTGAAATATACCAAATCTGGACATAACATTTTCTTTCAAAAATTCAAAACAACTTTATGATCATTAGTTTGACATGGTATGGTCTCAACCCACTTGGACACATAATCAAAGTATATAAATAACCAAAAGAGAGACAAAAAGGGCCCATAAAATCAATGCCCTAACAGTAAAAAATTTTAATGATTAAAATTGGGTTTATGGGCATCATATTTCGACAAGTTATCCCTCATAACTTTTGACATAACTCGCATTCCTTGCATAAATTATGTGCATCATTAAAAAGTGTAGGCCAATAAAATCTACATTATAATTTTTTTTGCAGCAATTTTTCTAGTACAATATGGCCTCTACGTGCTTTCGAATGTTAAAAGGAAAGAATATTACTTAGCTCCTTATCTGGTACACATCTTCTGATAATCTGATCAATACAATATTTGGACAGGTAGGGGTCATCCCAAAAGAAGCTTCGTACCTCAACCGAAAATTTTCTTTTATCTTGGGCACTCCAATGGTTAGGCCTATTACCTGTTACAAGAAAGTTGCAATATCAACAAACCATGGTAATGTAAAAAGTGTCAGCAACTGTTCATCAGGGAATGTGGCTTTAATCGGCATTGTCTTTATTGGTACATCACTCACAAGTCTAGACAAGTGATTTGTTACAACATTCTCTACTCTCTTTTTATCTTTGATGGTGATGTCAAATTCTTGGAGTAGGAGGATCCAACTAAGTAGTCTAGACTTTGCATCTTTCTTTGTCAGCAGGTATTTAAGAGATGCTTGGTCTGATAACAATAAGGGATCTGAAGACCAAAAATTGTCAAAGGCAAATACTACTACTAGTAGTTGTTATTCTGTGGTCGAATAATTCATCTGTGCATTGTTTAAAGTCCTACTAGCATAATATATGTCATGTGGCTTCTTCTCATTCCTTTGCCTTAAGATAGCCCCCATAGCATAATCGCTAGCATCACACATGATTTCAAAGGGAAGACTCAATTCTGGTGATTGCATAATTAGAGCAATAGTGAGCATACCCTTTAACTTCTCAAAATGTCTTGGCAAGCCTCGCTTCACTCGAAAGGTATGTCTTTCCCTAAGAGGTGGTCAAGTGGTCTAGATATTGAACTAAAATCTCTTATATACCTCCTGTAGAAACTAGCATGACCCAAAAACGATTTAACATCCTTAATGGTCTTTGGAGTGAAAAAATTGGAAATTAATTCAATTTTGGCTCTATCAACTTGGATTCCCTCAGGAGAGACAATGTGGCTAAGAACAATTCCCTTTCAAACCATGAAGTGACACTTCTCCCAGTTGAGCACAAGGTTCTTTTCTTCACACCTGATCAAAAGTTTCTCAAGATTGAAAAAACAGTCATCATAGGAATCACCAAAAATAATAAAATCATCCATCAAGACTTTAAGAAAACGCTCAATCATGTCATTAAAAATGCTAAGCATACACCTTTGAAAGGTCATAGGTGCATTGCAAAGTTTAAGATACATCACTCGAAATGAAAAGAAGCCAAAGTGACAAGTAAAAGTGATTTTCTCTTAGTCCTCTAGGGCTATCCTAATTTGGTTATATCCTAAATAACCTTCCAAAAAAATAAAATAAAAATAGACATGATGCTATCCTCTCTAAAATTTAATCCATAAAAGGCAAAGGGAAGTGATCATTTCTTGTCCCAAAATTTCTTGTAGTCAATACACATTTTTCAACCAGTTATTATCCTAATTGGCACAAGCTCATTATTGTCATTGACAACTACAGTTACACCTGATTTTTTAGGAACTACCTTTGTGGGACTCACCAATTTATTATTGGCTATAGGGTAGATGATCTTTACATCTAATAATTTTAACACTTCATTCCTAATCATTCCCTTCATGTTAGGGTTGAGTCTTCTTTACATCTCCCTAGACGTTTTGGCATTATCCTCTAAGTAAATCTTGTGTGCGCAAACTAAGGGACTAATACCCTAGATGTACGCAAGAGTCCGCCCAATAGCACCCTTGTGCTTTCTAAGAATTTGTAATAACAAACCTTCTTGCGCTGAACTCAGATGTGAAGAAATTATTATCGGAAAAATCTCATCCTCTCCTAAGAATGCATATTTTAAATTAACAGGTAAAGACTTCAATTCCAGTTTAAGGGCCTTGGCACTTGACGAAACAGGTGGACTGGTTCTTGGTGGAGTGGTTTTTGTTTCCAATCTCTAAATTCAAGAACCTGTGAAGAATTTAAGATAGAAGTTAGTGCAATAATTTTAGAATTCTCTTTACCTAAATCTAAAGCAGATGAGCATTCTAGCAAACATGCTTCAAGTGGATTTGAACAAGAAGAGTCATAGAATCTGTTAGGAATAATGGACTCAATATTGTTCTCCTTATGTAAGTCATCATCAACCTCACTCGGTTGTTTGCACACATTAAAATATTCAATTCTAATGTCATATTGCCGAAAAAAGAAAAATATTACACAGTACCTACAATTAATAGCGCATTAGAAGTAGCTAAGAATGGTCAGTGACAAGAATTTGAGCACTAGCATTCAACACAAGGCGCGTATCCAAGATAATGAAGTCCACATGAAAGTAAAAAGTATCAACTTAGACTAGCACATCCTCCACCATTCCTTGCGACATCTTCACATAACGGTCAACAAGTTGAAGTGTCATTGAAGTGGGTTTCAACTCACCTAGATCTAACTGCTTATACATTGAATAAGGAAACAAATTCACACTAACACCCAAATCAAGTAAAGCTTGTTCAATTCTATATTTTCCAATCACACAAGAAATTATGTATCAACCAGGATCCTTATACTTGGGTGGGATCCTATGTTGAATGATAAAGGATACTTGTTTAGTCAAAAATATCTTCTTTTACACAGTTAATCTATGTTTGATAATATACAAATCTTTCAAAAATTTTGCATTAGAAGGTATCTGTTTAATTGTATCCAACAGGGGGATGTTAATTTTGACTTGCTTAAAGATCTCTACAATCTCGTTATTCAAATTTGGCTTGGAAGAAGTAAGCAATCTCTGTGGAAAAGGTGCAAGTATCGAGTACCTCGTAGCTCTATAATCTTGAGCTAGTCAAGTTTGTCACCCCCTCCATAGGTTTTGAAAATTCCTCAGGCTTTTAGGCCTTCGTTGGAATTGTTTTATCAATGATCTTTCCACTATGGAGTGTGGTGACAAAAATTACTTACTTGTGTGTTGTGTCAAATGAACTAGGATCACTCAATTAAATTGACCCTTTGGATTTGGCTATGGTTGTGTTGGAAACTTACCTTTTTCTTAATGACACAAAGTAGTGGTCAATTTTGGGAGAGTGCTTCTAATGTCATTAATAGCCAGAGTGGTTTGATTGTTAAAATTTGTCTAACTTTGCATGAATTGTGAAAATATTTCTTCAAAATTCCTCTTTGGGGGTGGGGTGTAAAGAACAAAATTAGAGGAACCCTATTGAGGTGGTAGTGATGCATGATTCTTACTCTTCCAACTTAGATTGTGATGATTTTTCCACCCAAGATTACAAGTATTGGAGTACGGGTTATTGTAAGGCTTTGAAAAGTTATTTGTAGCATTTGTATGATTATGTAGGATTTCTTTCAAAGTAGGAATTGTGGATGTCCGGAATCTCGCAAATATTACAAATTTTCTCTTGAGAGACAACATGTATCTCATTAACCTTCCTATACTCAATGGTGTCAACCTTCCTTGATAGTGTAGCAAACCTAGCCACTGTGTCATCTTCTTCTCTCAACTGATGTTTGTTAGCCCTGATGGGGCACTTACAGTTCTATTTTTGGAAAGCTCATGAGATGTTGTATTACAAGACTGTGCATTCTCGGCCAAACAACCCAAAAAATCAAAGGCTTCATCAGATTCCTTATTTATAAAATCACCATTATACAACATCTCAACCAATTGGCCCATTTGGGGAGAAAAACCTTCTTGGAAAATCTTAAAACATGCTATCTCTCATAGCCATGGTGTGGGCGAGATGCAAGAAAGTCTTTAAACCTATCCCAACTTTGATAAAAAATTTCAGAGTCTTTTTGTGAAAAATTCATGATTTGATGTTTGAAAGAGTTTGTGTAGTGTGTGGGAATTTTTTTTCAAAAATTACTTCTGCATCTCTTGCCAAGTGTCTAAGGATTTAGGTATAAGAGAATGCAGCCAAGTATTAGCTTGTAATTGTTTGATTCTTTGGAATAAAATCTCTTAAAAAAAGAAAAGTCAGAGCCTTTTTTTTAATCAAAATGGGAAAAACTTTAACCTAACTGTACTCTCCGTCACAGTCTAGTCATGGTGGCACATACCTCCTCAAAATCTTGAATATGCATATAAGAATTTTCAGAGTCCATGCCATGAAATTTTAGAAGTAATCCAATCATGTCAAGTTTGAAAGTAAAATGTGTAGCCTGCAAAGGAAATATGATGCATGAAGGTGTAGTGTGTCGTGCAGGATACAAATATTCACGCAAAGTTCGATCTTGATTAACATGCATAGTATCAACATCATTCTCATCGTGATTACTTACTCAACCATCAGGATCCTATAGAATAGGAAAATTATTTCCCCCATTGTTAGGAGGATCCACAACCATCATGTGATGTGTGTGAGATGATTCAGGGGAGTCAAATAAATTACCAAACAGTCGAATAATAAATCAATTATGTTATGAAAATTTTATTAATTAACTCAAGCATGGAATAACCAATTATTTTACTTGTAGGAAATCACAAGCATATGATGTACATGGAACACCATATCAAGAAATTATATAAAGCAAAAACTTTACTAGAAACATGCGTTTGGACGCATATGGCGATCTTGGCTCTTTAAGAAACACGTGTCCGGACGCAAATGATGTTTCGTCTGGGCGCAATTGGCAATACTTCCCTCTATAAACTTAGGAACCCTTTTGTCTCTCTTGGCCAGTTCTAGAACGTCCGTCCAGATGCGACTCTTCTTCTGTCCAGACGTGGGTTCCAGACTGCTCGTCCAGTCTTGTGTTTCGATCCTCCTCTTCTGCTTGTATGTTTTTCTGTTAATCTTCAATTCACCCTATTTACCTGCTGGATAAGACAAACACTCCAAATGAAAGATCAGATCCAAACTTTATCAATGTGTGTTTTGGTCCAATGATACTCCTTACCTTGTGAAGGCTTTGCCTTCTTGAGGCCAAGGTTCAAGTCCCCCTCCCCCCCTCCCAAAAAAAAAGATCCAAACTTAGTTAAATCAAGACAGTTAAATAGCCACTAATTAATACCAAAATAACACACTATCTGAGGCTAATCAATGATAACCGTAGATGTTTGGTTGAATCTAATAAGAATTTTAGACTTATAATGTTTTCTCAGTCGTTGGTAAATTCAAAATTCATTGATCTATAAAGTGTCGCACAATAATGTTCAGTTTGATCAAGCAAGCAATGGAAGCATTGAAGATTTGTCGTGTTCTTTGAATGGGACGATATTTTCAGATGATAGTGAATTTTTAGGCAAATTTGGTACTATAGTGAAGAGGTCGTACCAATCTGATTAGTGGATGAATTATATTAGTCATGTGGAATTGAAATTTATGGGTGGCGTAGTTGATTTTCGAGACAAGCTCTGTAAGTATGTGATTGAGCTCAGTTTTGATTTTGTTTATGTTAAGAATAAGAAGACAAGGGGTAACTGTAGAGTGTATGAAGAACAGAACTGATGGCTACAATTGACGTGTTCATGATTCGGTGTGCCAGACGAATGGTTTTTTCTATATTAATTTTTTTTTAAATGTTCATTCATGTAGAGGTGTTTATCATGAATAGAAAGGTATGCCCTAGTATTGTCTCGTCTATTTTGGTTAAGCAAATCAAGGATAAACCATTGATTAAGCCGATTAAAGTGATTAAGGATTTTAAGAAATACTATGGTTTGGAAATTTCTTACTATAATGCTTGGTATGGAAAGGAGATGGCAAAGAGTCAGCTCCACGGTGATGAATCACTATCGTACAATCAGTTGAGTTGGTATGTGGATTCTATAATGCAAACAAATTCGGGTTCTAAATGTGTTTTAGAGTATGATCCCCAAAGTTGTTTCTTCACAAGATTCTTTATTTCGTACACAACAAATATTCAGAGATTTAAATTTTGTCAGCCTATGTTATTCCTTGACGTTACCTTTTTGAAAAACAAGTAAAAGGGTCATTTACTTGCTACCATTGGGAAGAATGGCAAGCAACGTTAGTGGTTATTGTTTACCGTTCAGGTACACATAGTTGTGAAAGCGTTTTCGATTTTTTTTTCCTCTGGTTTAGGTTAATTTCCTGACCTTGGTTTGGCAGTCCGGAAATGTCAGCAATGTCAGATGCCTTAAATTCTGCTGGATTCTTTCCAATTTTTTTTCCTAACGTTGAAGATTGAAATACTGGATTATATCATAATCAGACTTCTTGTAAAAAATTTTTGATACTAGTTCATTGTAGTATGATTTGAATATACCCCAAAATGGTATTGGTTTCATTAACTCTAATTGTTGTGTGCATATTAGAGGCTTGGTTTCTTTCATCACACTGATGAAAGACAACAGATTGGACCTAAATTGGTTGGTCGAAGACTTTTTAGGTGCTCTTTTTGTCAACATGGTTTAATATGTATAATTTTCAAAATGTTTCAGACGATGTAACTAATATATCTGATAGGTACATATAATTCTCAAAAATAACCGCAACAAATTAATAACTAGATTATTTGTACAATAAAAGACACTGGTAATGATAGGTGCATTGTTCAAGTATACGGTTCAAAACAGAAACATATGGTTCTAATTCTGGTTTACCGTTCACGTACATAACGTAGGTACTATAATTTTATGCTACAGGTACACAATCAAGACATGTCTTTACAGGTATTATTTTAGGTATACAAAATTAACTTATCATAGGGTGCTTGTAAATTAAAAACTAAATATTTTATTTTATTCAGAAAGGGAGATTATATATGTGGATCAAATTTTTTATATTTAAAAAAAAACACAAAAGAAGATCATTTTTAGGTCCTTCAACTCCACCTCAAGCCTTTTGGCCTCCTTCCTCTCCTTTTGTAGTTTTTAGTTGAATTTTTTCGCCATTGTCTTCCACTCATCTCGTTGTTTATTAGATTTGTAGAGTTTGAATGCGAAAGGATTGATATCAACTTGCATGCGATCTTGTTTGGCGTGTGTGTCGTCCAAAAAAATTGTACGCATTGTATGTTACTGTGTTCTTTGCTGCCTGACTGATCCATTATTTTTCTACAGTTCTCTTCTGGTTTTTTCATAAGCTCTCTATATAGGTATTTTTCATGGGGTAGATGAAGAGGTTTAAATATATGTTCATTATGTTGTTAATTATGTAGTTAATCGAAGAGACATCTCATCTCAATGTGTTTGTTACAGAGATATACTAAATGCAACCACTATTAGTAAATGTTTTTTAATGTACACGTGAACCATCAGTTAATGGGTACGTCAATTGAGAACAAATCATCAGTTAAAGAGCGTGCTAGTTATGACCATTACTTTGACTTCTCAACATGAACCTAATTCAAAAGCAAATTGGGGAGTGGATTTTGTTTTTGGAATCGTATTGAGCCTAGATATCTGCTTCCAAAAAACTCTTGAATATAATGGGATCCAAGAGAGCTTTCGACTCTTCCAATTTAATGCCGCAAACAAGGGCGGAGCCAGAAATTTTTTTTATCCCGGGCTAAGCTAAACATTCATACGAATATAAAACGAAAATGAAAATGGAGCTCTAAAAACCTTCATTCAGAAAATAGTTCTCTAAAAACCTATGCATCATGATCAAAATAATAAAACGAAAATGAATGGAGCTCCTTGCAGAGTAAGAATCAAAAGTTCAAGAATATACCTCTCTTGTAGAGATATCAACTTAAGATCCTACATTCAATCATACCATTATTAGGGTGTGATCACTTTGGTACTGAGAGGCTTGTTAACAAGTTTATGACATTTTTTGTTCAAAATATACCTAATGTTCTGGTATAAAAGTTTACCACCAAAGATACAAAGACAATACCTAACATTTTAAGGTCGACATTTTATTTTAACCAGGAAAAAACACTAATTTTTTGATTTAAGTTATATTATTTTTGGGTGAAGTTACAACATTTTGGGATACTCAATATAAATTTTAAGAGCCTGCACTTTATCTCTCATCCCTCCCTTCAGAGCCTGCACCCTCGCATATTACATCACTCCATCATGACTTCGAAACACCTTGAAATACTTAAAATTTGATATTAAATCATTGATTGATTCAATTCAATTTTAAAGGATATCTATATAATCCGATTGAGTGCGTAAAGCTCGAGGTAGCAACGGAACTGGGGAAGTCTGAGATTAGCAATCTCTTCTAGTGTTTTGACTTATATACACACAGAGTTTACTTGTCTTTACTGGGGAGTACCTTGCCAATGAGGATTTCGTTGGTTACCACAAGATGCAAGAAGAAATAAAGAATACACTAACTGAACAAGAATAATACACTAACCGAACAAAAACAAAAAAAAAAAGAACAAATGGGCAGCCTGTTTCATTTTGTTCGCTATGGAAGATAGACACAGTACCAAATGGCAGGTAAAACAATAATTCAATTTACTTTTTCTGTGTGAATTTAACGAGAACATTGAGCCATTCTTATGTTCTTTTAACCTGCTTGATTGTGTTTGGCATCCTTTCACGGTTAAGTTGGACACAGAGAGCATTCTAGCAACAAAAATTAAGAAGAAATTCTTCAAATCCAAGTATTATCAAACAATTTGAAGCAGAAGATCGTTGAAGAAATTACCTTGCACCGAGGAAATAGCCGCTGGAGGGAAGAGAGATCTGATGCGTTGAGCAAAAGAGGGATTTGATGAGTTGAAGAGAGAAGAGAGAGGTCTGTAAAGTAAGCACCGGGGAAGTGACTCGCCGCCTGATCCGCCGCCTGTGTGCTGCCATGGAATAGAGTCGTTGCTTGTCTCCGGGAATTTGGGGAAGTGACCAGAGAAGAGAGAGGCAGTCTGCATAGAGCCGCTGGGAGCCAGTGTTGCAGAGAAGTGGCTGGGTATTGCAGGGAGCAGGGGAACCGTTGTGTATTGCTGGGTTAGGTTAGATGTGTTGGTTTGGGTTGGGCTGGCTGGGCTAATTTGGGGGGAAAATATAGTGGTAATTTTTTTTAGGGGTTGGGCTGGTACCTAGTAGTAAATTTTTTTTTTTTTCTCTCCGGGCTTCAGCCCACCTCAGCCCACTCATACATCCGCCCTTGGCCGCAAATTAATCCACAATCCAAACACATTATTGGTATCAAAACAATATGGACCCATATTTTATCCCAACCTTAAATCACATACGGTATAGATGGAATCCGATAAAGCGGTAGCCGATTACTTACCATCATCAGTATAGATTGGAATTGAATCACATTTAAAAGCCATCCCCTGTTCATACGAACCAAAAACCCTAATTGTTTTGTAGGCATCACTAGCGCAAGTTGGGGAGGCGAAGGCAGGGGAGGGAGCTGGTAAGGATTCCTCTGCGCCGTTTGGCCATAATCCCTCAAACCCATATGAAGGATTACACGATATATTTTTTTGACAAAAAGGGAAACTAGTACACAATGCTCAAATTCACGCAGCCTTATATCTGCATGCATGGAGAGAGGCATGCAGGATAATCTATCAAGCACCTTTAACAATCCATTTCAAATAGAATCCATCTCTATCTAACACTAGGACTAATAATTGAACCAAACTTAAACAATTTTAAAGAATTGACCCATATATATGTAAAATAACCGAGTTATTCGAGCTCGTTGTAAGCGGGAACTCTTTTTCTAAACGAGTCGAATTTGAACAATTTTTTAAAAACTCAACAAACTTGGCTCGATTATCAACCCTATTTGACCTAATCTATATCTGAATGTAACAAGAATCTCTTTAACATTGAACTAATCACTACTTATATGCAACCAGCAGCAATCTATAGAAGTTAGATTTCAATATCTAACATAAAAATCAAAATAAGGGGCAACAGTAGGGAGTTGGACATGAAAAAAGTCTGAACTAGGATGTCAAACTGGTCTGAACCGTTACAGAATATCTAACACATAAGATGGATTATAGTCATTTATTTTTCTGCTAAAAAAATGGGGCTGATGATGTTGACAGAAGAGTCCAGTATGACATGAGGTGATCTCGTTATTTGGACAAATCTGCGGGGAGGTGTATACAATTTACCGAAATGAACATATTGAGATCAACCATTAACTGTTAAAACAAACTCAAACTCAGCCTAGCAGACATCAACTCAACACAAGCGCCACTCATGATATATAGTCTTTATTCAATGGAAGTCCATTGCCAAATTGGTAAATCTCAGGAAGCAGAAAGCAAACATATATTTCTCAAAAAAGGAAAAAATTCCCACCAAACAACCCAATTGTGATTTAAAAGGCTACAGCATCAAATACAATATCAGTAGAAGACTTAACAAACTGGAGAAAGAGAGGTCAATCAAACACTTCACATCTAGTCCAAAATGCAAAGAATCAAAAAATAAATGTAAGCCCCCAACGAAATCCACTCACAAATGAACCCAAACTGTGCAAACGTTGAAGCAATTCACAAAAGGTAACCAAACTTAATTGTCCTAGATCTCGGGAGCTGGCGCAGGTGGCTTAAGAAGTGGCTGGAGAGCTTTGACAACAATACTCATATTTGGCCGGAACTCAGCTTCATACTGCACACATAGTGCTGCTACAGCAGCCATCTGCATAATCAGAAGATAATTGCAGTTAGGTATGGCCTATTTGGTAGGCGAGTGTGTGTGTATGCAAGTTTTTATGCAAGCGCATGCACGCATTTGTGTGTGTGTGTGAGAGAGAGAGAGAGAGAGAGAGAGACCTTTGCAACTCCTTTTGGAGGATATTCTCCCTTAAGCCTTGGATCCACACATTGTTTAACTTTATCTTCGCTCAGTCTAGGAGTAGCCTATTATATTAAATAAATGCAGTAGGTTTCAGCATACTATCTAACACTCTAAAAAATGAAAGGAGGATGCTCCAACAAAACGGAAAAAAGATTTTACAAGAAAGAAAATGACTGATAAAACAAAAGGATGGTCTAAAAAAGACGGCTAACAAAAGGCTCACCCAAGTAACAAGACTCTGCTGTCCACGAGGCATGGTATGATCAACAGGTTTTCGTCCAGTCAGAAGCTCTAATAGAACAACCCCAAAACTATACACGTCACTCTTCTGAGTCAACTGTCCTGTCATTGCATATCTGCACAAATTTTTAAGGCTCAAATTTAGCTGAGGATACTGCTCCATCACTGGAAAAGTATGATTAATTCATTATGAAGCACATCCAAATAACTGTTATTAAATTAGGCAACTTCACATAGGCACAACACTATGGAACACCATCTGTTCACTAATTTAGGGTAAGATAGCCAAAAACAGTAAATGCATTAATCCGTCAGAAAGCCAGACGGCAAATTGAGTTTCAGACACTAAGTTGGAATGGCAGATCTCAGACTATCTGCTAAAGCAATTTCCAGGTATTTATCCTCAAGCAATACGATTTGGGTCAGTTCTTCAATTCTTTTAATAGGAAAATGAGAATTCAAAAGAAAATTTCTCGGCAAATATTTCTATAATAGATGTCCTCAATATCTGAACTAAAATATTTGTAGCAATGCAACGAATCAGCTTCATAGAAGTGAAAAAAATTCCAAAATAAAAACTGTAAGATTCAGAAGCAAGGTCAAAAAGAGAGAACTAACAATAAGGCCATTATTCAGTGCAGTAGTAAATCTAATTTGCAATATCATTGGCTTGGAAATAACCAGAGAAACTCTTCCAAGCTAAAGAGGTTTTTCAATTCAACGTGTATGATGGGGTAGGAACATGGAAACTGAGTCACACGATTTGATCAACTTTAAAATTAAGAGGTACTTGTTTAAAATTTAATGCAAGAGCCCTTTTGGTAGTTAAAAACTTCTCTTAGATACAATAATGTTTCAGTTGATAAGTTTTTTGATTTATTTTACAAGCTAATTTCAATTGATAATCTGTTGCTAAACTCAAGTTCATTGTACTTAGCCACAAATGAGGAACATTGCAAACTGTAAAATGCATTCATCAAAAACTCTTTTCCAGATAATCCTTATAGAATTCAAACTAGTACCAAAGCTACTCTAAAGAAGGCAGAGGCAGGGGCTAAATGTGAAACCGAGCCTATTACATATCTTTCAATTCATTAATGTTGCTCTCTCCTAAACTCATAATAATGTTGCAACAGTCATTCTAACATTCTAATGCTAAGGTAAAAAATATATAGTATTGAAGTGATAAATCTTGATCCAGATGACGATTAACATAATGTACAATGACTCAAAAGTATTTCTTCATTGAAGTGGAAAGCAAAATTAACCTGAATATTATGATTCGCTATGGAGATTGGGCAGGTTAGATGTCAACTTATGAACTGAGTGCAGGAAAATTTATTGAGCTTGTGTTGATGAGTATCACGAAAGTGTTATCCCACAATATGGGAGCCATGTGAATAACTAAGTCTTCAAGTTATAGCAGCCAAATAAAACAAGCAAAATGGGTTTTAGTGACATTACTCTGGTGCATGATAACCAAAAGTTCCCAAAACTCTAGTGGAATGAAGACGAGCAGCCATGTCGGGAGCCTGATTTGAAAGGTTAAAATCTGCAATCTTGGCTTTCAGTTCCTCAAATAGAAGCACATTGCTAGATCTGATATCTCGGTGTATTACAGAAGGCTGAACCTTCTCGTGCAAATATTCGAGTCCCCTAGCGGCATCTACAGCAATTCTCACCCGTTGCATCCAATCAAGAACAGGACCTGGCTGTGCCCCTTGTACTCCCTTCCTACCTGTAACAGAAAATATAACTCAATATTGCTTCCTAGTTATGAGTTGACAAGAGAAATTTTTTGGCTCAGTGAATAACTGAACGCATACTGAACTCATACCATGCAAAATGTCATGTAGAGATCCCATGGTTGCAAACTCGTACGCTAACACGCGCAGATTTCCTTCCACACAGTAACCAAGTAACTCAACAAGATTATCATGCTTCAGTCGGGAAACCATGGAAACCTTAAGCAAAAGGGTCCAGTCAGATACAGTAATACACAATATCACTCAAAAAAGAATTAAAGCAGTGCATTTTCAAAGAAAAATAAGGTGACTACTACTAAATATATTTCATACAAAATGCAGACACAAACCTGAGTCAAAAACTCAACATTTGACTCTGGCTCTGCTGCAACATCTAGTTTTTTCACAGCCACAGCTTTTCCATTGTTTAGGTTTGCCAAATAAACTCTTCCATATGATCCTTCTCCAATCAATGCCTTGGAGCCAAAGTTGTCGGTTTTCTCTTTCATTTCATCCAAAGACAGTGCAGGGACTTCAATAGGTGGTACTGCCTTTTGCACTTCAGGTTTGACTGGTGCTGATACCTTAGAGCCTTTTGGGTGAGCTAAAATGAAAAATGAACAGCATTGGATGAACACAAAGAAGCTATGAGTCATACAAATCTTAAAAGCACAGCAGGGTAAGACCACTGGAGCCCCACTAAAGTTAATACTGAAAATAAATACTATAAAACTTGCTACAAATACATTCATTGTTATTATTTGAGATAAAAACTCATTTAGTAAACCGTAAACATATAAAATTGCCCACTTTTTTGATCTTTGTCCTTCTCCCCAATTGGTAAGATAAACAAATATAACATCTTTTAATGGGTAACTCCTAAGACGGGTTGACACTAGACAGTACATTGAGAAAGAGCGATCATCTATCAACCTCAGTGTCTCATGATCCCCAAAAAACACTTTCAGAATGGCTGCCCTGCTGTTCAATGAAGGCACAGCTTAAAACTACATGTTAAGGCAATTCTACAACTGAAATTGAAGTGTACCATATGTGGACAAATCGCTCATGTCCACTTGTACCACTGGAAAGGTTCATCAATGTCAATCTGTACAGATATGTCTCCGAAAACAGCTTATCCTGGATGACCACACCAATTCAAAACTAATCACATCCTCTCACCCGTTTAGATAACTCAAATATCCAAACATTTACTTCATCCAACATTTTTCCACCGGAAACTAAGTTAAACACTGAATTTAAAGTAATTAGTTTCTCATTGTTCAGCCAATCAGAGTTGATGTCTTGCCACTGAGCTATTGGCCCATCAATTTGATCTAATTTAGTTTGACTTCTTGACTTCGTCTTCTATTGAAGACACTGCATAAACATGACACTGAACTGGGTAACAACAATTCGTGGTATATAGTGCATTCTAAAGCGTAACATGAAGGACTAGGTTGAAGCAAAAGTGCTCGTCATGTCATTAACACAAATCTGATGTCATTACATCCCTGACTACCATCAGGACAAGGTCACAATTAAAACTCCATCACCGTAAATTAAAAGTATAAACTATTATCACCAAGAAACTGTGAGAAAATAAGAACGGCTCGTCTCCTCAATCATACTTTGAACAATCTCTCAGTAAATGAAAATGGAATGGAAAAGAAAGCCAAGCTATCCATGGCAAAACAAAAACAAGTAGAAAGAGGGAAATCAGCATTTATACTAAAAAATAACCCCACAAAGAACCATACGAAAGAAACTCCAGAATCCCATCTGATGTGAAAATTTTCGGCAACAAAAACAATATTAAGCTGAGTTTGTTTTTGCCTATAAATGAAAACCAAAAACCTAATTACTTTGGCATAATAATAGTTCAAATGTTTATTTTAAAACCTCAGATTTTGTGCAAAAACTAGTTACTTAGGCCTTAGGTTGTTCTAAAGTGCAATCAAGCCCTAAAAATATATATTTCAAAACTGCCAGAGTGTTAAGGTGAACCCTAATCATTAAGGAGACTCGAAATCAAATCCTTCCAAATTCCTGGAAGAAGGAAATTTAACACTGTCCTGTTCCTATATCTCATACTATGATTCAGCCCCCTCCCCCTACTCCTCTAAAATATCTTGTCCATTTACAAACTTTAAAAGCTTAATTTATAGCAGGTGACACACTACATATCACCAAATGATTTAGATGTTTCCAAGGAACCAACCATCATCGCCAGGCAGCAAATAACAGGGGACAAAGTTCATCAACATAGCCTGAAAATATAGGTGAAGACAGCATACCGTCTGCATAGTTCCTCGGACTTTTGAGGTCATTGTCGTTTGACGGGTAGGACTCTTCTACTTGACAAGTACAACAGAGCCACCTACGCATCTTTGGTTTCTTTCTCAAATAAAGATCGTCTGTATTCTCCAACCGCACAAAATAACCAGGAGGAGGCGCATGCGCCTGCAATATTACTCTCAAATATAAAGCACAGCTGAAAATTGTGCTACAGGATACTATCAATCATAACTTTATAAAGCATACCCGTAACTGTTAATAATATCTCCGTTTTGAACATAAAAAATACTCGTAAAGAAAAAGTTAATGCCCCTCTTCAAAGGGAAACAACACAAAAGGCCAGTTCACAAACCTGTACAAATGGGACAGCTACGAAAGATGGTAAAATATAAAATCAAAATTAAATCAAAATGCAATGAAGGAACAATTCATGGTTTTTATTGTCTTTATACCTATATTCTTTACCCTATATCATATATCAGATGCATTAGCGTTAGCACAAAAAAAGAAAATCACATTAACTAACGATTATGGATCACTTAAAATTAAAACAAATTATCCAAGGATCATATCAACCACGGAAATGCTGTGAAAAAAATTTAAACATATATAGACAAGGCAAATCATGGAAAATGACATAAACAATAAAAATCACATCCTTCTTTTTACGTTTACATACAGTTCGTATCAAAAAATATAAGAAAAAAAAACAAAACAAAAGAATTTCAATATAAAATACGAGAGACCCACAAATTCTTACCACTAATCCAGGTCGATGATAAGTGTCATCCATAGAGAAAACCAAAATTCCAAGCCCAGAAAATCAGAAAAGCAAACAAAAATAATTTAAACAGGAACCCAGAAATTAGATGGTTCTTCTCAATACAATTCGATCAATTCCAAGGAAAAAAGAAATCAAAACGCGAAATCAGGGACCTAAAAGTGAGTAAAATTGAGAAGATCCAAGAGAAGAATGGGATAGATAAGAAAATAGAATGTGGGAAATGGATGGATCAAATTGAATAACAGTTAGACGCCCTAAAAATTGACAAAGAAACCAAAGTCAAGAATAGGCATAAAATTAAAACAGACCAAATGAAACCGAAATTCGGGGATTGGTACTTCACCTACTGTCTCTCTCTCTCTTTTCTCTGCCCTTCTCTCTCTCCAGGGCCTTTGTTTATGTTCGTTGGAGTCGGTGGGAGACGGAAAAAAGTGGGGGAGAGACAGATAGGCAGAACAGACAGGCAACGGCCGAATTGAGGAACGAAGCAGAGAAAAGTCTCTCTCTATTTGTGTTGGTACGATCTCCTTGATTTGTCAAAGAACAAATTACACTTAGACCCCCAAAATTTTATCCCTAATTCCATATTATTGCATAAACTATTTATTTTCTTACTTTACGCCATAAACTATTAGTTTGAGACATGGAATTTCGGATTGGTCCGACCCTTGACTTATGTCCAAATTTTCATGGCAAATTGGTACATGTGCGAGAATAATTTTGCAGTATATGTTAGCACCTCGTACAGACGGAGATGATGGTGAATAAGTCTTGAGTAACCTACAAGACAAGAGAACACTTAGGTGAACTGATGCCGGAGGTGGGCAAAAAGACTCTGATGCTTAAGTCCGAAAGCAAGTTGAAAATAGTATGTAGTGAATATGCTAGAATTGAGTCCCTTACATGGTACTCGGAGGCCTTTACTTATAGTGGTAGGAAATTGTGTCTCAAAGAAACCCAAATTTTTGGTTGATTGCTCCTAAATCCTTATCATTAGCTCCTGGTTGTTCGGCGTAGTATCACACTAGGACTCTAGGTCCTCAATCGTACCGTATTAAAGTATGACTTTTTTGCTGTATGGAAATCCAAGAGAACATGAGAGTACCTAGTAGCTTACTTCGGAGTTAGGTGGCTGGCCTGTTGTGCTTCGGATACCAAGTGGATGAGTTAGGATTTTCTACTAGGCAAGTGTTGGCTGATAGTGGCTTGCCCAAGCAAGTACCAATCGATAGGCACCTACCCAAACAAATGTTGACTGACAGAAGGCTTGCCAAGTAAATGCCGAGCAGCGGATGGCTCATTAGATGGGTGCCGAACGACAATAGGTGCCTTTATACCTCACAATTGCGCTCCATACCTCTATTAACGAACGTAGTTAATTGATGTATGTTTTCAAAGGACTTAGGTTTTTGGAGCCTTTATTTCTTAAAGGATTAAGGTTATAAGGTTTTTCTCTCTCATCTCCTATTTACTTACCTTTTTTTTGTGCTTCTTCACTTGAGTCTTAGGTTGGAGCTCAAGAAAGGTGTTCAATGCTCATAGGTGGCAGATCTTCAAGAAAGGCTAAATAGCCTGTTGAGTAATTGTAGAAGTTGTTGGTTGTCTATCAAAGGATAAGTAACTTAGAGGGAAACTTCGAAGTTGTATGGAGGCGAAATAGCCTAAAGGTCAATCGTGGAGGTTGCATAAAGATCGAGTAGCACCAAGTAGCCTGCAACTGCATAGGTTGACTTAAGGTGCAACTGCAGAGGTTGACTTAAGGTGCAACCGTAGAGATTGACTTAAGGTGCAACTACAGAGGTTGGATTGAGGTAAAATCACGAAAGTTGGCATAAGGTAAGACCATAGAGGTTGATTTAAGGTGCAACCACGAAGGTTGGATGAAGGTGCAACCACAGAGGTTAGCTTGAGGTGAAGGAACCTTGAGGTGCAACAATGAAGGTTGACTTAAGGTGCAACCACAGAAGCTACAATAATCATAAAATAGAAGAACACTTAGAGTTGTGAAAAACAAACTTCTCTTTACTAATTATATGTTTTGTGTTAGTTTGGTCTCAGACCTTTCAATTATATCAATTTCATCCCTCAAGTTCAATTTGTATTATTTGTTACTATTGAAATCGATAGTTTAAATTGACTAATGGAGATGGCCACATCCATCTCAGGTGACCACAATTAAGGGGCATTTTTAAAAATGTAAATGACGAAAGAGACACAAATTGTAAACTTGAAGGACCAGATTGCACACATTACAAATTCAAGGGACCGAAGTGGCTCCCTAACTAACACAAATCAAAAACTTATGGGACTGAAATAACACAATCAAAAGAATGAGGACCAAAGTAATACAAACAGCATATTTTAGGAATGATTACTATATTTTACCCTAAATAAAAAGAATCAATTGAGACAAGTAATCACTCGTCAAATCCTCAATGGAAGTCTTGTCATAAATTTTTCTCAACGTGCAATGGGTAACAAAGGGGTTGAAATCAAACAATCAAGTACCCCAATTGAGAATAGTGAGGATTAAGCATATCAAAACACAACCATCAACATCAATCTCTCCCCTCGTGTGATCTCTCACACTATACTCCAAAAACTTCAATCTCCCCCTTTTAGAAAGCATAACAAAACAAATGATATTTCCCTTGTTCTAATGCATGGCATATTGGATGTTTTGGACATATCGCAATGTTAACTGAAAGCCGTCTTGTGCATTCTCTTATTTTAGGCTTGTCCTACATACATAATTTACAAAACTTTCAACTAGAATATAAAGTGGCAAAAATATCACCGTATAATCCAAAAAAATGGAGGAGGGACGGAAACCATATAACATCCTGCACTAGAGTTCAAACATGTACACATGTCGTGGAGGGACTTGGCGGTTGGATTTATTTTTCTTATCATTGTTGCAAATTGCGATGCACAGAATTTTGGCCCATTTCACTATTAAGAATAACAGTTGGAGCTGCAAATTTCAACATCACCAATTTTTCAAAAATCAATAAGGCCACAACTCTTTAAAAAGTGTATATGGCCTCCATTAAGGTCTACAAATAGAGTTTTTCAATTTTAGATTACTTGATATATATCAAATGTATATTCAAACTAAAAGTAGAACCTCGTATATATAACCAAACAATAGTATAAAGTGACCTGAACATCCTTCTGGTTTAGGCAAAACATAAAAATAATAGTAAGGGCAAAAAAGAGAAAAGAAAGAAAAGAAATCCTAATAAATTAGACTATAACTTCAACACTCCCCCTCAAGCTAGGCGCAAAAAATGTCAACTAAGTTAAGCTTGACAACCGAGTCTTGAAGAGTAGATAGAGTGACAGGTTTTGTAAAAACATCCACAACCTGATCATTAGTCTTCACAAACAATGGAGTGACAATGCCACAACTAACCTTCTCCCAAAGAAAGTGAACATCAATCTCAATATGTTTCGTCCTCTCGTGTAGTACATAGTGAGAAGCGAGCTGAATAGCAAATCGATTATCACAAAATAATATGAATGAAAAAGTCACTAAAAGTCCTAAATCATCAAGAATCAATCGTAATTAAATAATTCACACGTGCCAAGTGCTAGTGCTCAATATTGTGTCTCTGCTAATGAGTAGGAGACAACTATCTGCTTCTTACTCTTTCAAAAGATAAGATGAGTCCTTTGAAAAGCACAGAAACCCGTAATAGATCGACCGCCACACACTCTCCCATAATCTGAATATGAAGAACAGGCTAGAGAACCAGTCAGAAATCCCGATGAATAGAATAACCCAAGTTTTAGGACAAAACTTAAGATACCGAAGAATATGATAAACTGCATTAAGATGAGGTTGACACGGCTTATACATGAACTAACTAACTCGGATGACAACAAATGAAATGTTTGGCCTAGTGTTGACTAGGTAGATAAGTCTATCTATCAACTTGTGATAGACAATTGAATCTCTTAACTCCTTACCTTTAGCAGTAAGCTTCAGGTTTGGAATCATAGGTGATGATGCCGGTTTGCACCCCAGTTTCTCAATGTCTGAAAGAAGATCCAGAACATAGTTTCTCTGAGAAAAATTAATACCCCTACTGATACAGGCAACCTCAATCCCAAGAAAGTATTGCAGAAATCCAATGTCCTTCATATCACAGGTCTTCCCAAGATCTATCTTGACCTGTGCAGTCCCAAAAACATCATTCCCAATAATAATAATAATATCATCAACATATACCAAAATGATCAAAATAAAGCAAGTATGATCAAAATAAAATCTGGTGAACCCTAAACGTATAACTACACCACTAAAGAAAGAGAACCAGACTCGTGGTGATTGTTTTAGTACATAAAGAGACTTACACATACGACATATTTTTCTAGCATACTCCCTTCACCACAAAAGTTCGGTGGTGCATCTATTTAAATAATTTCATTCAGATCATCGTGAAGAAACACATTTTTTACATTTAGCTGATAAAGAGGCCAAGAGTATTCTACAACTAGAGAAATAATCAATCGAACATTAGTCAATTTTTTTACAGGGGCAAATATAGCACCAAAATCACGATCTTGTACCTAAGTAAAGCCCTTCGCCACAAGCTTAATCTTGTGATGATCAATAATATCATCCGCAAGAAATTTCAGAGTGTAAAGCCAGCAACAACCAATAGGCTTCACCCCTGAAGGTCAAGAGACAAGATCTCACGTATGATTATGATGAAGAGCATCCATCTCTGTCTGCATGGCAAGAATCCACTAGGGCTCCCACATAGCCTCTAAAACAGAGAAACATAGTGAGGAACCGGTGTATTTGATAAGGACATACTCTAAGCTTGAAAAGTAGGAGATAAATCACCATAAGAAACATAAATAGAGATCGGATATCGGTTCAATCATAACAAAATTGGATAGTGATCACGCTGTGGATAATGACGCTCTAAATCATCATCTTCCACTGACAATGTCTCATCAGGTAAAGTAACTGACTTAATACCTGCAATCTCATAAGTACTAACAACAGGTACATCAATATGCTCAATGAAATGAGAAATATTACCTTTATTGCCTGAGGTAGAGGGGACATCTGTAGGGGATGAGAGCGAGGGCGGTGAACATAAACCTACAAAGGAAGAGAGATTAGTGACTCTGTACTGACAGGGACGAGTGGCTCTAAAGGAGAAGAAACTGATGACTCTGTAGTGATAGTGACAAATGACTTTGACTCTTATCGTAACGAAAAATTAAAGGGAGTATCATCAACTAGAGGGGCAGAAACAAGACTTGAAAAAAAAAAATAAGTAATATATTCAAGAGATGTAACATCTAGGTTGTGATACATACGGTGCCTAATAGGATCATAATAC